>VXBW01000458.1:425865-557480 GCA_013400375.1 Thinocorus orbignyianus
CCCCCAAAAAACCCCATCAAAACCCCCACCCCAAACCCTCTGCATATTGTTTCTGCCTCTGCTGAAAAAGCCAAGCATTGGGAAATATCAAAGGTGATATTCTATTAGGAGCCAACTAAGGCTGAAAAAAAGGAATCTTCATTAGGTGACCTTAATTTTTTCTGTTTAAATCCATGTTTTTCTCAACTTCTCAGCCAAGCTGGATTGAATATGTTGGCCCTGGGGACTGGTACAACATCTGCCACTGATTGCATCCCCTGCATAAACTCTGATCTGGGGATGTGGAAGGACTTGTGTTCTTTCACACCCTTTTGAGAAAGCTAAATGTTCCTTTCCTTCAATCTATTAAGTTTATTGAAGAGGAGGTTAAGAGGTGATTTGATCCACTAATAGATAGTAGACAGCTCCATTAATCTAGAGGTGGTAAGTAAAGCATGTAATGAGATCCAGTGGTTGGAAAGTAAAGCTGGCTGGAGTAGAACACTGCTCTTTCTAACGCTGAAGGTAACTGAGCACTTACCCAGATCTGCCGTGGATTTTCTCTCCTCCATTTAAAATGCACTGGCTTGAACAGTAGTCGTGACTTTGGTAGAGAAATTACTGCGTACAGTTTGTTGACTTCCGTTCTGTAAGAGAACAAAACTCCTGTGATGTCCTTCGGGCCTAAAAGTCATAGAATCAGAGAATGCTTAGGGGTGGAAGGGACCTTAAAAGATTCCAATCCCCCTGCCATGGTCAGAGACACCTCCCACTATAGCAGGTTGCTCAAAGTCCCATCCAGCCTGCTCTTGAACACTTCCAGGGATGGGGCATCCACAACTTCTCTGGGCAACCCGTGTCAGTGTTTCACCACCCCCACAGTGAAGAATATCTTCCTGATATTTAATCTAAATTTCCCCTCTTTGAGTTTAAAACTGTTACCCCTCATCCTATCACTCCACTCCCTGATGAAGAGTCCCTTCCCATCCTGCAGACCCCCTTGAAGTACTAGAAGAGACTATAAGGTCTCCCTGGAGCCTTCTTTTCTCCAGCCTGAACAACCCCACCTGTCCACAGGTGTTCCAAAATAATTCAACTCGTGCTGCTTTTGCTGAGTATTCCAATGAGTAGATGCCAATCGAGCTTGTATACCTAATTATTTGGGCTTTAGAAACTAAGCTTATACAACTCATTTTAAGTTGCTAGAGCTTGGAAAACAGGTTTTGTTGATATGGATCTGCTTAATAAACAGGTCAGGAACCCATATGGGAAATAATTCCATTTTTTCCCCCCTAATCCCCTGAGGCTCCTGTTTCCTGGAAAAAAAACACCTTGAGATTCTTCATTTGATACATATGACACAGCTGACTGCTCTTTCCCTTTCAAAGTATGTAGGACAGGGTATTTATTTCAGTGGTAAATTCACACTGTATCGTGTTCTCAAATAAATTGGTTAGGAGGTGACTGAGACATCACCCTCCCTGGGCTACCCCAGATAATCCTCTTTGGTTTTGACATCCTTTTTTCATTTGAGTCTTCAAAACAAGTTATTGTACTCCTCAAAACGGACTCTCTGCATATTCTGATTCCTTTCAAGGTCACTTGGAGGACATTTGCAGCAGCATTTGATGGAGATTCTGCTCTAAAGGCAGGGACTGAAGAGGAGTTGATAAGGGTTTAAAAGCATTAAACTTGTTCACTCGCTAAAAGCATAAAATCGGAAGGTTAAGCTTGATCAAGTTCTGTGAGCTTAGGACAACGTTTCTGCACAAATGTCAAGCTATGTGAATATTAATAAATGCCTACTTTAGGAATCCTTTTGTCCTCAAAGTGCCTTTTTGTGACAGTAAATCAAAGTACACATAAACTCTAGTAGCTGGGAGCGGTAGGCAGATTATAAAGTGGCAGTTTACTTTAAAAAAAAAAATTATTGTAAACTTTGGGATTTAATTCTCTAAATAGATCTTCAAAAATAAATGTCTCAGAGGGCTCTCATACCCCTAAAAATGGGCATTGAGCAAAGTGAAAATGACTCCTTCTCTAAGACCTACAGCATTTCTAATTCGGACTTCAGAAGTACAGATACTCAATGAAATGACACATGCAGGAAGGACAGGGTTTTAGGGTTTGGGCTGTCTTGTGAGAGTTTCAGTCTTTTCAAATTTTAATCTTCAGATAATAACCTGTATTTATTTGAAATTTGTTAACTATTGCAATATTCCCATTATAAATTGCACAGAATTTGAATTGGTTTCCCAAGATACACATCTTCATCCCAACTTCTACCATGCTGTGGTCTTGAGTGTGCACTGATTTGTCTTAATCTGTTACAGGAAGGTGAATAAAAGCCATTCAAATGCAGCCTGAGAATTAAACTACAGGTGTCCACAAAAGCTGGGATTTTTCAGGTCTGTTTTCTCCTTCTGAAAAACTCATCAGTGCCATTGATGAGGATGATGTGAAGCTAGTGTGAAAAATCCATGAAAAGTCTGCTTGTCCCAGCAAAGTCCTGAACTTTGGTGTAAACCTGGGGAGATTTATGGTTTCAAGATGAAATCAGTTAATGCTGAAATTCTCATGGGGTTTCAATACCAGGTGAAATATGTTGTTTATTCTCAGGTTTTCCTTTGAACTTTGTGTTTGAACTCCTAAAAAGAGATTATTTTGGGGAGGGGGGTGCAAATTACCACCAGATGGTGAAGGATAACTGTCTGACAACTCTTCTATCCTGTAAACATTTAGTCTAGGTGAGTTTCTGGAACTGGAGGGTGGAAAAGATGGCAGGGGAGAGCTGGAAACTCGCAGTATTCCTGCCATTGTTTTCTGAGATGGCTGAATTGGCTCAGGCTACCAAAGGGATGATGAAAACTAAGGAGATTCAGAAAAATAAATAGTGTTTGATTTATAAATGCCAGAAGCTGTAATCCTTGCTGCCTTTCTCTCTAAAATATCCTGTGGTAATAAGTTCCATGCTTTAAGATAGAAATTTGTGTAGAAACATGCCTTTTCTTATAAATACTAAATTTTCTTCTTGATTACTTTGATGTTCTTTAGCGGGTTTGTTTGGAAAAACAGCGAGTAGCCATTCTTGCTTTCCAATAGACTAGCTTTCAAAGCTGCAGCTATGCTATTATATACTTCTACAGCAGTCAGTAAAACATGTTCACGACCTTGTGGGCCTCAAATATACATAAAAAAGTAAATAAGAAGAGCACATACATGTTTTCACTGGCCACTGCTTGACTTTTCTGGCTTGGAGACATTAGATCCTGCTCACAGTTGTTCTAGGTGACTTCTAGAAAACTTAAGAATTAGTGGAAAATTAAAGAATGGGAGGGACTCAAAACCTTCTGTGTCAAGTGTGGAACAGAATTTAATGCAGCTGTTTGTGCAGCGTGAGGATGGGGCTGTGTTCAGTCTTATTAGTGTTAAATGTTTGCAACTTCACTGTCTTTAAATACTTGTGCTGGAACTGGCTTTATAGCACAGATTAGGTCTTTAGATTTTTCTTTCTATTAAAGCTATGAGGGACAAAAATGAGGAAGAAATAGAAAAATCAATTGTTGTCTTTTCTGTGCCGCAATCTTCCTCTCTGCAGCTTTAAAGTGGTTCTCCAGCAAATTGTTGGCACTTCCCTTGTGTCTGCTTTAGGAATAGCAACACTGTGAAGTTCCCAGCTAAAATGACTTTAGTGTAATCAATGTTTAGAACTTTAATTGTGGAGTTCAGTTCCTTTTATGTCAAGCCAGACAGTACCTATCCAAGCTGCAAAGCTTATTCCAGCTGGACTTACTCAGTTGTCTGACCTTCTGAAATAGAAGATGCTTTAGGCAAGTATGTGTGTCCAGAAGTAAAAATCCTTGCAGCACCCTAAAATAAACCCCAAAAATCTAGTCCTGCACCCTATGCTTCTGACCTGATTGAGAAGGGAGAGTTTCTCATGGAATCCTGGACTGGGTTATTGTTCTGGTTCAGTGCAGCAGCCATACACAGCTCTTCTTCACCTGCCATCTGAATTACTGTTTTCAAGGACTCTGATTAATCTCATTTACTAGATTTCTGCCTAAAGGGGAAGCCTTAAATGAATATCCCTGGAGACTGAGCAGTAATAAACATACATATCAGCCCAGATATTTCTTCCACTTCTTTCTCTGTATGTTTTTCTGTACATAAAAACAATTCTAGAGACTCACACACAATCATTTTCCATATACAATTTCAAGAGGAACTCCAGCACCATGGGAACGTTATCTTTTTTTTTTATGTATATAACACTCATGTACAATACGTGACCAATATGGTTCCATCCACATCATCATGCAGTTGAAACAATAACAAAGTTGGGCCACCTGCCATGAAAAACCTCAGCTTGCGGCTTGACTGCTGGGTAGAAATTTCACAGGTCCCATGGAAAGCAAGGCATGAAAATATGTTGTGGGATTGCAGGCAGCTTATCAGAGGGAGAATGTGCCTTGCGAAGTCAGAGCTGAACAGAGTATTTCATGTCTTTGGCAAATGTGGTGTGCATGATCTGAACCATTAATCAAATACTGACAGCCTGCTCGGGGAAAGCAGTGTCAAATGGAGGAGGGCTTGCAGAGCCCCATCCAAATGGCATCTGGGGGGGAAAAAGTGGAGAAAAAACAATGAAAGGAATGTTTATGGTACTGGAACAATTTTACGTACATCTACTCTAAGCGTTTAGAAATCTGTATTGATCTTAGAAGCTGGTGCTGGGGGGTGGGGGCTGGGATGGGGGGAGTAAAATCATCATTCCATGTTGCCCCTGTCAGGTTTGATTTATGTTGGGCATTTGACAACCACTCAGTCCAGAAACCTTTTGGAACTCTCTTGTCTACTTCTTAAGCAAAGCAAACGAACTTTAGAAAATCCAACCCCCGAAAACAACAACAAAACCCCCAATCCTGCCCTAAATTTAGAGAATTCAACACATCTGGTGATGCTAATGTCTCTGTGATGTGTGTCCAGATGTCTACTTAGAGAAGGTGGAAGTGTATTCAGCTTGTTTATGTACAGTATTTGCTGACTTCAATTTTGGCAATCTGTGTAATAGCTGCTTTTGTCAAAATAACATTACTTTGTCTTCAGTTTCCCTTCCTTTTTAATATTATTTCTTTTATGGAATTAAAAATATTGTGTGAGGCAAGAAAGTTTCTTTTACTGCATTTATTATAAAAAAGATTATTTCTTTTAATTTTCATTTGTTGCCATTAAGAATTCATGTATATATTGGAAAATGTGGAGTTGACCCTTTTGAAGTCCATGTTTTTTCTGCTCCATTTATTTTGGGAGGAGTCCATACTTGGTTTTTATAGTGATGAGAGGTACACGTAGTCACTGATGTGAGAGAGGTTTTAAATCCTGTGATACTACTGAAAATTAACAGAGAGTCATTAGCATCACTAGAGCTATGTTTAATTTCAAGCAATGCCACAGAGACCAGCTGATCATCAGAACAGTGGTATGTACATAGCTCTGCTGGCCATGGAAAGTCTCAGCTAAGAAATGTCTTGGGATTTTGTTGATTTTTTTTTTTTTTTCATTTTTTCTCCCTTCTGCTTGCATGCTCTTCTGAATTACCACTGGCTGCCTCCTATCACCAAAAAAAAATTGCTTATTTGTGTATTTTTAAATAACTAGTGACATATCACTTATATAGTACTGGGATCATTTGACTGAACTGCTTTTAGTACATTTCTGAAAGTGGGCTAAATATGCAGGCATGTGCAATATCCCCTTCTCTAAAAGAGCCTTTATTAGAGAAACAAAAGTTTCTTATGTGTTTTAGAATGACTTCTTCAAAGGAGAGTACGGGAGCTCAACTCCCATACCCTCAAAAGCTAGTCCTCAGGATTTGTGATTAAGCTTAAACTTGAAAAACAAGTGAACGCTTTTCTATCTGCATTCACTGTTTTGTTTCACCTCACATCCACCCCAAACACCATTCTAGTTGTCCTGGTTTCCAGCAGGGACGGGGTTGATTCTCCCCTGTCTCTATCTGGCACAGCTATTCCAACTGATGTGTGCCAGGCCCAGGCGCAGCAGGGAGCCAGCCGAGGAGGGGAGGGGTCACAACCGGGAGTGGGCGTGGTGATGTCACGGCATAGGTGTATATATGGGCGGGCGGCACCGGGGTGCGTCTCAGCGGCGTCGGTGGCCGTTGGGGCGGCGCGGCGCAGGTGCAGTCGGTATTGTACTGGTGTTTGTTTCCTCCATCTGTGTTGCTGTTTCCCTGCAATACCTGTTGCTCTGGTAAACAGCTTTTATCTCAACGCACGAGTCTGCCTTTTCTTTCTCATCCCCTCCACACCGCTGGGGGGCGGAGCCAAGGGACTGCCACGTGGCGCTTTTGTTGCCGTCGAGGCTAAACCGTGACATAGTGAAAAGGATGTTTTGTCTTTCCTGTATTACGCTGAAGGAACCAAAAAACTGTAACAGCAGTCAGTTCTTAGCAGTGTCCTGAGGGTGCAAGCACTTCTCTGGATTTGTTGTGAGTGATTCTGTGGACTTCCTTAGCTGTTCAACATGCAAAGAATGTGTGGATATCTGCCTCCTGGCTTGAAACAACTGTGGACTGAGGAAGGTCTCAAAGTATCAATTTTTTCCTCTGTTCCAAAGTTTGTTCATCTCCAGATGAAAGTCATTGCATATGTGAATAAGGAATGTGCGATTAAGGCCCTATTAGGGACCCGTGTTTTATAGGGGTACCTATAAAAGAGAGGGGAATGAAGTGGCAGAATGAGTGCTTAGGAGTTTCTTGGGCAGGGAGGAAGCAGTCTGTGAAAGACCTGGGAAGGATGCTGAGGGAACAACTCTGAAAGGAACCAGCTTGTTGCTTCACAGAATCATAGAATTCTCCAGTCTTAGAGTAGTAACCAGCTGTATCCCCTGAGATGGTTTTATTTTTTCCAAATCTGTGAGTTTCCTTAGCCCATTACGCTGCAATTGTCAGCTTTTATGGATTTTTATGCACAGTAAATTTATACAGTGAATAAATGGTGTTGCTGTAGAATTTACATTACACTTCTTATCATGTCCTGTGAGTACAGCTTCACGAAATCAAACCTTGTGTTACAGAAAAAGCTTTACTGACTGTCATCCATGGGGAATGGGGAAAAGCCCATGTGAGGGGTAGAGGTGGGCAGTGGGCAGACTGGCATCCAGGCTGAAGCACAGGGATTTAATCTGATTGCTGGGGTCTGATTTCAATTCCAAGATACACAAATGCCTTTAGCAAATTACACTCTGTTGGACAGTGTAATGAGGTGCCTCCTCTGAGGCTCAGTTTATGAGTGTTTTTCCTAGCAGTTGAATTTTTAGGGTGTGTTTTTGGAATCCTTTGTCAGAAGAGTATGGTTTCTCCAACCTGACGTGGCTGACAGGCAGCCACAAGTGCTCAATTGCGAAGAGCCTGGAGGGAACGGGGCTCTGGAGTTGGAAAGAGAACCAAGATACTCAGCTCTGCCTTTCAGCATGATGTATAAAACTGTGTGTTTGCTTCAGCGGGTCAATGTGCAGCCTAAAAACTGCCCTGGGATCCTGGTGCCTCCTGTCCATTGGTGCTACAACAGCAGCAGTGACCAGGAGGCCACTGAAAGGACTTAAGCATGGACATGCAGCTCTTTTAAAAACCTTCAGAGGCTTCTGTGGGCTTGGTTTTTAGTTGGGGTTGTTCGTTCCACATGTGGAAAGCCTGTTACCATGAGTTATGGTCATTATTCGAAGGGTGGAATTGGAAAATCGTGGTGAAAATCTGCAGCCCTACTGCAGGTACAAGAGGCTGCAGCCAGGCTTCTTCCTTCCATGGTGCGAGCTGGAAAAACAGGCCTGTTAGACCTCAACCAGTTTTTGTTCCCTAAGGAAATGAATGCTTCTTGGTAAGTCAGCAACAGAACATAAGATGTGCGGGGAAAAAAATAAAAACCTTAAGAGATTAGATGAGCTAAACTCTGTCACTTACAGACTGCCTTTAAAACAAAGAGACAAGGCGGGGAGAAAGATTAAAAAAAAAAAAAAAAGTCTGAACTTCCAGTTACCTCTTGTGTGAAATACAGTCAATTCAGCCAAGTCAACAGTGAACTCTGTCTGCTCTCCCCCTGCTAAAAAATTCAGGCTTGTCTCGGGGATGTTTCTTGACTGCGGCACGTGTTGCATTGGCAGGTAGTACAATCTCTCAGCTACAACAAGCTCTGCCTTCCAAGGCATTTTAATTCTTCCAGCTCAAGTGCTCTGAGGGTGCCAAAATAATCAGGGCTTTGCATTTCATGCTCTTGCCATATATGGCCTAGGATCTGATTGTTAATCCCTCAAGGTGGCAGTAGCTTAATTAAAGCTATGTATCGGTGAGGAGATAATTGTAATGTCCTTTGAGTAGCTGGTCCTAATTTACGCTGTGTACAGCCTGATATAGTCATCTATAATGTATCAAAGGTCCATGCTAGGTTTTAATGTAAAGCCGTGTAAGATAAATGAAGAGTACACGGGGCAGGTGCTTGGTACATGCATTTAGATTAAGCCCTGCTCATTGAGGTGGTGATTAGATGAGTTATGTCAGGGAATTGTAACTGCTTCAGTGGAAAAGGTTACTTCTACAAGCTCATTTTAACAGCATAACTGGCACATAACTCAGATATCAAACTCTAAATGAGAAAGGGGTGCAGGGTGCAGATGCTGACCCATGTGGACAATATACAAATGCAATAGAAGTTCTAGGGTGGAATGGCTGCTAGAAAGCTATTTAAGTGATGCTCTCCTTGATTAGCTTCAAATACCCGACAGTGATATTTGACTGCATCTAAGGTGAGGTTAGGGTGTGATTTGTTCGGAAATGGGGGCTCAGTCATAGTTCATTTGCTTTCCCTGTGTCTCTATAGACCCAGTAGCATGCAGGTCAAATCAATCAGAGCAAAGGTGGAAGCGCAAGGCTTCTCTTCCTCAAACAGTTTTATTAGCAGGGCAATCATTCTGTTTATCGAAGTGGCAGAACTTCTGAAAGACATAGTTGGGACTTGCTCTTTCAGCACTGCAACAAGATCATTAAGAAGATATGCACCCATGGGTTTACCAACTCTCCAAAAATATCCAAGACCTTTTTGTCTGTGCTGTTTCTCCAACTGGTCTTGGACAAACAGTGGATCAGAGGTTTCAGTGAGCACTAATTGACTCTGCCCTGCTCCTGCTGCTGGTGCATGAAGAGGAGAAGGCAAAGGAGAGGCCTCATAGCAAAGATTGATAAAAGGAAGCTAGGGTGATAGTGGAGAGCTATGCGTGTGTAATGAGCAACTGTTAGGATCTGTTCAGCATGTATTTTTGTTTTATGTCCACAAAGAAAATACAGTACAGCTTAGAGATACCAGGCCCTGTCACTTGCTGTCCTCTGCATGGTGTTACACCTGTGAACACGCTCAAAATGTCAAGAACGTGCTGGTAGGTGTTCACAGGAGCCGCTCTTTCCAGAAAGTGTTTTTGTTTTCCCCAGCTGTAACATGCTGTGATGTTTTGCAGCTGCGCTTGCAGCATTAACTGTTTTCACATAAATCCTTTCTCTTAAAGGTCAGTTGAGATCATGGCTCCTGTTATGCCAAGTGCAGCACAAGAAAAGGCCGAGTGGTTGAAAAGTGAGGTGTAACTCAGCAGGGTGACTCTCAGCATGTAAAACTGGGGCGAGGTGGTTCTAAGGATCTAAGCTTTATATCTAACATACACGAGAGGGGATACACTTAGATGCAGTGCAGCATCTTCTGGCCAAGGATGGAAACTCCACAGAAGGCACCAAAATACTTTCTAGTAAGTTAGTGTTATTGGGTATATCTATTTGTGATGAGAACTGATGAGAATGCTAGAGGGTCCCAGCACTTTTCTTCCAAGGTATTCTTCACAATAGCACTATCTACTATATCTGATCTTGTGCACTCTATTAAATCTCGCAAGCAAGACAAATGCCTTGTGACAAGTGGTTGATCTTCCATGCCTTGCTCCGACCTCCCAAAACAGAAGGTTCCCCTCAAACAGAGCTCCTGGAGGGGATTGGTGGAGTGGTTGTATTATTTCTTCCCATTCTGTGAAGACTTAGCAGGCCGTGCGATAAAAGCCATAACATTCAATTGACCTTTTGCTTATCTATAAACGTAAAATGAGCTACACAGACCCCAATTCACTGAGGAGCCATTTCCGAGAAATTTATTTCCTTTTACTAGCCATAAAAATAAATTGCTCCGCACAAAGAATAGGCACAAAAATAGCTCTACTAGCCTATAATAAGATTATTATGAAGGAGATGTTTTTCCCTGGGCAATCGCAGCCAGCCAATGTGTTATCAAATTTTTATCTCATCGAATTGCTAGGCACAGATTAGTGTTCTAGGGAGATTTTATATGTTACACCAGCCTTCTGCAGCCTTCTTCAGCCTGTGTACCCAAAACCAGGCTGGATTCAGGGATTGGCTTCCATTCTTTGAAGGATGGATTATTGCGTTTTTTTTCCTCCTATGGCCTACTTTTAAGCCAGATTTGAAGAGTCTTACACAAAGGCTTCAAACGAAAAAAAAAAAAAGAGTAAGTAATTTTGACATGTCATATCAGTCTATTTGGACAAAGCTGGGCAAAACTGTTCTGAAAGGCAATGGGAGGATAAGGCAATAAGTCAGTTTATCCAGCCCATTACTCTTTGTGGAGCCTAGGACAATGAGGCTAGCTATTAATCTTGCCAGGGTAGTAACTGAAGAATTTGGCTCAGTCACTTCCATCTTTTAATTCTGTTTTTCTAATGAAATTCATAGTAGAAAACCTTCCTCCTAAAGAAAAATATCCTTCCTAAAAGAATAAACCTCAGCGTATTGCCCTTCTATGATTAGAAGTCAAGAATTACCAGGTGGGTTTTTGTGTTTTTTTTTTTGGTGCTTGTCCTGATGTGTCGCATACTGATGGAGATGCTGAGCAGGAGCAGCATGGTGAATCCTAGAATTGGGATGGGTTGTCTTTTTGGTGCTACTGTGGTCCTGCTCTCATTGCCTTTACTTGCCAATAGCTCTTTTTTCTTTCTTTTTTTCTTCTGGTTAGCTACATGATTTTTAGGGCAGAAACTGTTCTTCCTCATAGTCTGTTTGCAGAGAGTACAGCTCAAGGTGTGCAATGCTGGATCTCCCAATGCTTCATCACCCATGTTGCATATAGTCTTAGGTTTACTTTCTGGTAAGGTTTGATACCCAGAGATGTCTGGTTACAGAATGCCACCTCCAGCATCCTCCTGAACAAGGAAGGGAACGATGTGTCGTGTCTTTGCTAGCCAGAGGAACAGCTACCAGGGAAGCGAGATGGTGAGCGTATTTGCCTTGAGAATCAACATGCTTTGATACAACTCTGTGTGGGGTCTTTTTTTGCTCATATCAAGACAGTAAAGCACTAAATGAAATATGTTTATTTTAGATCTAATCAGGCCATCTTTTTACACTTTCTGAATATTTATTGGTTGCAAACATATTGGAGCTTAAATCATTATGTGATGGTGATTAAGTTATTATATTGTTAAGTTTCAAAATAGCGTCCTCTGTTCTCACATGGTACTAATTAGGAACCAGTGGATTAGTAAAAACTACATGAAATGTGTATTTAGAATCATGATTTAAAATGGTTTCCCTTGCTTCCTTAGTCCCTATGTATCTATTTCAGGACACAGAGTGTAAATCTCCTTTCCTGTTTGATGATCCCCAAGACTACAGGCTACCCATCCTGCTGTGTTTGACAGCAGCACAACACATGCGCGTGTGTGTATATGTACATATATATACAGACACATATGTATGTGTGTATACATAAATACATGTAAAATTTACATCCACTTCTTTAAAAAAATCTGATTTTTAAAATTCTGTCTGGATGGGGCTATGCTGTGGTTGTATTAGCATGGGCAGGGTGTCCCTGTGTCCCTCATTCCTGGGGCAGGGTGGAAGACCAGTAGGGTCTCAGTTCTTCCCTATCTGCTCTTAAGATGAGCAGCTTAAAAAAACCCACATTGGGGGCAACAGGACTGGGTGCTCTGAAATTAGCCTTTGACAAGTAGTTTGGGAGCTGGCTGTGACTTTAACAACTGGTTTGACTACAGCGCCTCCAACACGGATCTGGATGAGGGGCCTACATTTGGCAGGAAGGCTTAATAGTGGCACAGATTAACCCGGTAAAATGCCGAAGTAATTTTCCTATTAGGAATCTGGCTTGGCTTTGCATGCGTACAGCATGTCTGCATTTGGGATTTCTGATGGGAGTGTTCTTAATTTAGACTGAAGTTCATGCAGATTGATGTCTCTGTAGTTATGTACTTCTTTTTACCGTAGCAGTGCTTAAAGAGAAGGTCCTGTTGCTTTTAAACCATTCCAGAAGAACCAAAGTCAGCCCCGAAAGAAAAGCTGACTAAAAGAGGGTATCCCCTTTTGCTAGACAGGGTCACCTCAGTCCAGGTATTGAAGAGGAAATTGATATTTTGCTCCCCTTTTGTGCAGTTCTCTCCTGCATATTCAGCTCCCATAGACTTGGGATCCAAAGGGACTTAAAGTCCTTTGCACAAAGATCCCTTTTTCTTCATGCTGTCTGCTCTGGTGGGTCTTAGCAGTGACACGGGGCTGTGTAAATGGACTGCGATAGACCGTGGATCCAGTCTGTGGTGCCCACAAATCCAGTCAGTTTCCTGCCTTCGCATCGCTCCCCCTCTCCCTTCCCGCGGTAAATAGCCTCGAACACAAACACACATTTCTAAGCATTATGTCACTTCTGGGCAGGAGCCAGGGGATAAGATTAGCACCATTGTCATCAGGATGAGCATGGGCTGTCTCTTTGATGAATGATATTGGATCCTCAGGACTTTTTATTTTATTTTATTTATTTTTTGTGTTGTGCCTGTATATTTTTGGATACAAATGTCCCCAGATAGCCTCAGGACAAGGAGGAGGAATGGGAGAGGGGTGAAGAGAGAGTGATAAAGTAGATTTGCTGTCAGCCCATTTTCTCTTTGCCTTAGCTTTGTGTGGAAGCAAACCCAAGGAGTGAAACACTGGCCCCTTCACCAGCTGGGTCTCTCTTGTGTCCCCTGTGCCATGGGAAAGACCGAAATATATGGGACAGTTAACATCACTTGGCTCATCCTCTTTTATCCCCTTGCAAATTTTTCATCCTTATTTAGCTCCCTGGCTCTTTCAAATACTGAAGATAATGTCATGATCTCCAGTTCGTCAGGACTGAGGTTTTGAGCCCAGGCTGGGCAGCTGCTGGTGAGCTGCCAGGGGAGCCCATGACGCCTGTGCTCCCCAACCTTCTCTCCTTCTTTCATATCCTCTGTCTCTTTGTCTGGTTCTCATCTGTCCTCTTCTCTCTGGCCTCTGCTACAGCCCCCAGGGTAGAGGCTGGCCGTTTTCTGTTCCGTGTTTTGTACAGCACCTACTGCCTCTCTTCAGACTGGGAGTTCTCAGTTTTAGAGACAGCAAGTAATGGCATTCACATCTCTGAATACTTTCCCTTACAAATGTCAAGGTGCCCTTTTAAAAGAGCCTCAGGAGAACAAGTTGTATTTTTTGGGGGAGATAAATGAACTCTATCCGAATTGGGTTTATTTTTCCCCTCAGGCTCTATTTCCAAAAGAAATAAGTTTTTTTAATTTAGAAAAAAAAAGGCAATTAATTTTTTGGAAGTTATTTTCGTTGCATATTTCACTGCTCAATCCAGTGTGATGTGAAGCAAAGACAAATGCTGTTACTAGGAACAGCATGAGATTGCTTTGTGATCTTAACCCTCTGTACCCCTCAGCCTGAGCATCTGTGACTTCACCCACTGTGATTCATTAAAGAGATTATGTATTGAAATAGACATGTCCTTTATTTACCTGAGAACCGGAAAACCTCCTCACTCCTGTGCCCTGATGGCAGCCTACATTTACTCCACCATTTCTTTTTCTCCATCCCCATCAAGTGTGGTCACCTGATATCACTTGGCTTAGGTTGGGGATAAGAATCCTTATTTCCACCTATATTTGAATAACGTCCAATGCAATGTGGTGCTGCTCAGGGTGCCGGGACTGCCACACTGTAAAAAAAGAACCCCAAAACCAAACCAGTAATCCAAAATGAAATTTCAGGCAGTAGCCTTTCCCTCAGCATAATTGCTTCAGTGTAACCCCTGCATTAGGTGATATCCTAGAAATTATTAATTCCTGGTGCTACTGGAAAATCGGCTTCGCTCTTATGAAGCAATTTCCATCTTTTCTCTCTATGGGAAAGCTCATAAGCTTTTCTTCTATTGAAGGGAGCTGTGGTTCCTGGAAAGGGGAGAAGAGGATTACTTAAAGCATTGAGGATGAATGTGAAGCACATGGCAGCACTGGGATCTCTGCAGTCTTCCCATTGTGTGACCATTCACCTGGGTCTTTTCGTTTTCTCTTTCCAATTTATTTCTTTACATAATAATGACCCAAAGGAGGGTTGTCACCTTGCAAACACCATTTGGCTGAATTTTGATGAGGGATTTGAATCACTCTGACAAATGGGAGCCTTCTGCATGGCTGGTTGTAGAGGTGGGGCTGCTGGGGGGATGAGAAGCCTCACACAGAGTGTGTTTGTGCTTTGTCCTGAAGGTCTTTATACCTGAGCAGACACACACATGAAGAATTTAGCAGTATTTAGGTTGGAAGGTGGAAGGGAGGACTACAGGGAATGGTAGCTTTCAGCAAAGGGTGGTTCAGATAATTTGAGTAATTACAAGCAGATATTCTACTCAGTTAACGTTACTCCTTTCTCCCCTTTCCCTGTCCTTTCCTGCCATCTCCTTCCCTCTCGTACCCAACTTGTCCCCACACACTTGGGGTACTAGGGCTGATGTGGGCTGCTAGGATGTGGTTATTATATACTATTTGTGCTTCTTGGGGCTTTTGAAAGGGCTGTGAAAAGCCATGGGGTGGTTTTAGCTTCCTCTGAACGTGGGTCAAATCCTGGGAGAGCTCATGGTGGGCTGACAGTTCTGGTTTGAACCTGCTACTGCTTTGATTACACCATGAGAGTCAGAGTGTCCATCTCTGTGCTGTATCAGGGACCTCTTGGGCCACTTGTGACTCTCCCAGTTATAAAGTACATACTTATCTAAAAGTTCAAGGGATTAAAAGCGGTACTACAGAACCAGTTTGTATTACCTTGTGTCTTTTAATCAACTGAGTCAAATGCATCCTACCTCTGTGCTGGTAATGAAGGTCACCTGGGAATCTGTATGCAAAAGGACATTGCCTATTTACGACCTTCCAGCACATGAACTTGTGTGCATTTTCACCAGGCTCTCGGCACACTGGATGACTATCAGCATCCTGGGATATGTTTTAAATTAGTGCCCAAGGCGGGAAAGGGATTGAGTTGTGCACCACATGCCCAACTCAGCTGTACTTTCTTGTTATGCTTTTTATTAAAGTTGTATATCATCAGGAGAGTGTAAAAGTCACATTAGAGAAGGAAAATAATCTCCCCAGCACCCTGGCCTGTCAGGCTATTTTGCATAATAACTTACGGAAATGAACTGGCCACTTCTAATATTTGAGGACAGGCTGGGAGAGCAAGAGCCTTCTGAGGATTTTATCACAAAACAGCCGTATGTGGCACATCTGGTTTGTTTTAAGCATCTCTGTGTATTGGGAAGAGAGCAGCAGGGGATGGGGCGGGAATGCTTTATTTGAAATCTTTTGCAATGTTTCTGAGTAAACTGTTTATAATGAGAACAATGGTCTTGGGAAAACTGTTACCAGGAGATGAAGCATCCGAGCAGTTGAGGCACTAATGTGGAAACTTCTGTTAGGTTTTTTCACCTGCTTTACTTCCCTGGTTTCCTCCAAAGGGCAAGTCTGTGTGAATGCTGCTGTTGAGATGGGCTTTACCTTCACGGAATAGCTGAAGAATACTGGAGTTCAAATCAGACCCTTTTGTTCTAGTGTGGTCTCTCATTAAACCTACATCCACATGCAAAATCCAACTGTCTAAATCACTTAATTATACAGTTATTCACCTTGTGCCAGGGTTTGCTTGGGAATTTGGTGTAGTTGTGGTGAGCAGAAAATAGATGCAGAATACTTCTATGGCACAGAAGTCAATGAAGCTCTGGGGATTTACAGCACCTGAGGTTTGGCCCAATTCCTTTGAAACTCCAAGTTACAAGGTTCCTATTGTTGCTTGAATTATGCACCTGTGCTGACACACATTTGGGAAAAGACATTCCTTTAGCCACCACCTATATGTTTCTGGACTTTAAATTGAAGAATGAAGCAGTAAAGAAGAGTAAAGAGGCAGGTGACTCTGGGTAGCAAAGTGCCCCCTGGGACCATGCTAGATGGAGTCAGTGTCAATGGGAAAAGAACTGTGAGGGGTTTGTGGCAGAGGTTCTGAGACCTGGGCCCAACCACTGGGTAAAATTTCTGTGTGTGCAATTGCAATTATAAGAATTTATTTTTATTTTTANTGGCTCTTCCCTGCAGAGCACAGACTTAATACTGCTAAAAATCAAATGAAATGCAAATTTGTTCTGCACATAATTAAATAACAGGCAGGGAAAAGTTCCCAACCAGACTAAATGCATCGGATTTTCCTTTAGAGTCTAAAGCTGCTCTGCTCTTACCAGCTGGTGCATTTTTGCACAACACAGTCCTCTGAATTGCTATTTTACATTGGAGGTCTTCAGGAATGAAAATAATTAATTAAACCTCTGAGCTAATTGGAATCAATAGTTAATGTTTTTGCTCTCAGAATTAATTGCGAAATGATGTATCGCTAGTTTGATGGTGAAATATAGATGAATATCTCAGATTCTTCCTCTGGGGTGTCATTCCTGTTAATGTACTCGCTGGCGCCAATTTTTTTCCTTTCCCTCCTGCCTGGCTTTCTGTGTTCTAAATCTCTGGCTTTAAATCCTAAATCAAATGTTTGATAATTTGGTTATTAAAGTATAGTGTTAAACTAGAGAAAGGTACAAGGTACGAGATAGTCTGTCTTTATTGCAAGGTACAAGATAGTCTGTCTTTATTGGAAGGGATAGGGAATTTTGAAATGAACCCTTGGAAAAAGGTTTTATGTTATTGTTCTCTTCTGATTCAGCTGATCAAGTGTTTGTTTAATTTCCAGCTCAGGGAGGAAAGGAATAAATATCTTTACTTGGTTCTCACAGAGTCACCCAGGAGTGTCTACGGTAATTAGGTACCTTAAATTGCAGCTGGGGGCTCTCCTGGGTGTTTCAGAAGTGCAGAAGGAGGTCAGACCCTGAGTACCTGTTGATGTCCTGCTGATTTTGTCAAATAACAATTCTCCCCGTGCCCTGTAAAACGTGCAATGTGCTAAATGAGTTATGTGTTGGTCTGGCTGTGAGCACCTCCAGCAACTGTTCCTAAGGGTCACCCACACAGTCCCACATCATCTCTGCTTTCACAGAGTGAGCGATACTCTGGTTGGGTAAGCAGCAAGGGAGTCTTGATCAAGCTGGTTTATGCCATGGTGTAATACACTAAAATATACCCATGTGCTCAGCAGGACTGACTCACACAGCCTGGAATATTTCCACTAATAAACGCTAATAACCAGGTGCCAAGTGTTAGCGGCTGCCCTTGGCTCATGGCAGTGTGGATGGCCAGCCTGGGGACCAAGTGTGGCTCTGGTTGGTGGGGGTGCCCTGGCGATGTAGACCCAGTGGGCCCGATTCAAGTAGGAGTAAAGGTAATCCGTTGGTGTTAATGTTGTATAGAAATTAACACTTAAGCACACTCTGGTAGTACATTTACACCCAATTTTTAGTGCAGTACAATTTTTATCTGTGGTATCCAGGAGTAGTCAAAGGATTATTTCACAGTTGGAATAGTCATTTTATAAGCATAGTACGGACTTTAGAAAATGTGTTGTCATTTCCTTTCCTCTCAGCTTCTTCCCAGAGAAACAGGCATGCACAGAGTCCTGTTTATGACACCCGCATTAATAATTGAACGTGTATGTAGGTGTAAGGATTGCAAATAAACACCTTTTAAAACAAGATCTATCTTCCTTCCCTGAATTGGCATGCTCCCAAATGAACTTGACTGTGCTGAATTCAGATATTTATTTTTTATTTATTTATTCCGATATGAAAGCTGGTGACCTCACAAGCCCTCCACATGGACTGAGGAGAGTGGTAAAACTGTCCAAGTATTTGGTGGTGGTGTGAGTGCTGTTGATTAGCAAGATATAGTCAGTGGGAAAGACACACATGCAACTGATGTGTTGCGTGCGTGCTGGCTTTCCTTGTACTGTCTAAAGAAGACCATAAATGAGTATGAAGAGAAATATTTTTCTGTATCTGTTCTCAATTTTTCTTTCCGCAGTTGACAGCTCTTGTGCATGGCCAGTTGTTCTGTTTTCTGTCTCTACAGTACTGCTGCTTGCTTGGATTGCTGCTTGAAGATTTTTTTTTACACAAGTCCTTGAGAAATGTGGATACAGCAGTAAGGTGCTCTAGTATAATGTCTTCATTTGAGATGTTTGCATAATGTTGTGGCAACACCATCTTTTCAATCAATACAGTAGAAGCACAGGAAAAAAAATAAAAGCAAATATTACCAGTCCTGGTCTATCTGGAAGCTGATAGCAGTTTGTGTTGTAAGCTGTTGCTTTGTGGTTGACTCTAAGTTGCAAGACTACACTTTGAAGAAGGTTTCAGCTAAGTACTGCATTTTTATCGCCTTGCAATGTCCTCCTCCTGGCACTCACTCATGACTGTTGCAGAGTTTTCTTGGTGATGTGAATTCTATGGCAAAGGGAAATCTTTAGGCGACCTTTTTGGCAGTGCTGGGAGTGAGCAGTGGCTGGACCTAAAGTTCAGTACTTCGGCATATGTTTTCTTCTGTGAGCTTGTTGAAATACTTGTAACTTTTTTTCTTAATAGAAAAATTACTTTTCTCATTGAAAAAACAGACATCTAAAATTTCCAGTTCTGAATACTGTGAAAAAGGACCCAAATGTGATTACTGTTGGATGAAAACCAGAACAACCCCCTTCCCTTTCTTTTCCCTATCAGTATTAAAAAGAGATTAAAAAAAAATCCTTCTGAGATAAATTTAAAATAATGTGTTTTCTGTGGAGAAAATAGAATAGATGGAAGACTTTCACCCTAATTTAGTAACTACCACTCAAGATATAACTTGGAAAGAACTTTCTAAAGCTGGAAAGTAATTCTAATGACATTTGTGACTGGGGAAACATATGATTCTCTTTTGGGCTTTGACTAATATTCTCTATTATATTAGGCAGCTTAAAAACTGAAGGAATACTTTATCAGTGTTGTTCTCCTATTCCTTTAATACAAACCAATGTCTTTCTGTAAAATGACAAAATAAATTGGCCAGGGAAGGACTCTGGCCTTTTTCTGACCTGTCTGATGCAAAGCAGAATCTGGTAGTACTCCTCTGTGCAATAAGATGCGTGTCCGTACAGTTAAACCTGTAGGCAATACACATCTATGATAAGAGAGAGATATTTCAGTGGGCAATTGTAAAACATTTCTCTATGGTTTATTCCTTTCTGCAAGAGTTGTGAAGTAGGGGGTGATTTTGTGTAAGCATCTTGGACAAAGCAAATGAAAGAAAGAACAGATAAAGAGAAGGAGATGAGGGAATCCATCAGGGAGTTTGCTTGCAGCCTGAGAAAGCTCCTGACACAGGTTTAGGAGCTGAAATAAGATTTAGCGTGAGAGAAGTCTCTCTCTCAATTGTATCCAAGTCCTCCCCCCAGAGACTCAAAGGCACAGGAATCTGCACATGGGTCTCTACATCTGGAACAGAACATGGGGCCAATGAATTATTCATACATTATCTACTCGCCCTAAGGAATTTCTCTTTATTTCTACTTCAGGAGCACAAAAAAGGGGGAAAAGCCTCGCATCACACCTGCCTTTTAATTTAGAAAGGGATTACTTGTAGTGCTGTGGGCAAAGTCATCTGGACGGAATGGTAGGGTTTGGAGAATTGGGTCTTGAAGCCATGGCAGGCTGTAATACCACAATTTTATAATATTTTTTAGGCAATCTGAAGGAGGGCAGAGAAAATCTGTGAGAGAAAGACAGTTGTCTGGCCATTGGAAGAAAACCCACAAAACAACAACCAATCAACCCATAATTTTTCAAATCTTTTGGAATGATGTGCAGCTTCATCAAATCCATAAAGAGCTGAAAAAGGATTCTGAAAGATACATTTCCAGTCACTCCAGGCATTGCCAGTTCCTTTGTTTTACTTTGGGGTTGAATTAATCTTAGTCTTCCAGACTGATAAGTGTGAAAAGTCCTCTGAGAAATCAATTCATTGTTTGCTATCCTGGCAACATCTTAATGTAGATGAGAGGGGAAGATTTGTGCCGGCTGATACAGTTCAATGTAGGGGAAGAGGGCAAGGATTTTTTATTTCTTTTACATATTTTGCTAAAATTATCCCAAATATAATGGACTTTTTTGCAAAAACCCTCTCTACCCTTCCCAACTGATAGCTATACCCATGGAGCCAAGCTCATGCATGGCACAGCTGTAGTTTAATCCTCTACAAGGCCATGGTTTAACCATGTTATTGGGAATTGAAGGCCAAAAGTTCTTACATGGCCTGATGAAATGGCCCTTCCAGAACCATGTGCTCTAACGATGAGGAATTTTGTAATCGAACTTCTACTTTCCAGTTTGTGGCCAGTTATGTCTCCTGTGTTCTTGTACCAGCTTTGTCTATTATCTTTATAGCCCTTCTTTGCCAGTACTTCTCCCCTACTCCCCTCTCTCCTAAACTGTATTAATAGAAAGCAGTTATGTTACTTAATCTTCACAGAGACGTATACTTTTCAGTTTTTGATTTCTTCATTATCAGAAAGAGTTGTGTTTTAATTTCAAAAGGTTATGGAGCTGCTATTCAGCCTAGAAAAGCTTTCCCAGATGGACCAAAGCTTGTATAAGTAAGTCATAGTTTACGGGCTGGCAAAATCAGGCTGGAGACACCCTCATTGTGTTTTTCCAAGGCATATTTGATTGTTTGCCTGGTTAGAAATACCAGCTTTCCCTTCTATTTTATACAGCTTCTGGACTCATACAAAGGAGGTAATGCAAACTGTTTTCAGCTGAAACCAGTCACACTAGGTTAGAATAAACTAATAGGCTAAGTGTTTGTTTCTGGAAGAGTCTCATCCCTGGTTCATAGCTAGGAAAAAGTATAGGAATAGATGACTTCCTGGGCCAGAACTTATTTCTTGTGACGCTTCCCTTGGATTTTCTATTCACCTGCTGAATCCTTGTAAAACGTGATGGAAGTGTTTTCCTTTTTAGATAGATAACACATGACATAGGCTCTTCAATGACTCTATGGCTAATGTTACTTCCTCCATACCACTTACAGCACACGTCTGTATTAATGTTGTTGTCCTTGATGTAATTCCATGCATCGTTGTGTAAAAGGTAGATCTGTGAGATACTGACTTCACATTATGGATGTAATATAACTGTACAGGATCAGGCTTGGGCAATCATATATGCTCATGTCTAATCAAACCCTGACTGTCTTTGAAGAAGATGTCTTTGGAGGGAAGTGATCTCATCTAAATCAGACTTTGGACAGCATAAGGTCTCTTCCAAGCATCACAAATGACTTGCAGTGTCAAGAACAGGGAGGCTTTGGTAGCTGGTTGGTGGGTTTCTTTCTCATGATGCAGTCAAGTAGATGACGGTAAGAGAAAAACAAAGTGCTTCTTTCTGATGGAGGGGCTACCGAAAGGACAGATATTTCTGAAGGAGGAGTTTGGCAGAAGTGTTGGCAATGACAACCCCCCGTACTACCTTTACATGCAGTTGGAGAAACCTGTGTTAGGCTGGAGGAGTGGCTGGAAAAATATCTAAGTTATATAGTCCATAAAGAGGTCTTGAGGGTCTGGTGGGCAACCAAGAGGAAGAAGGCCAGATATTCACTCTTACCTTGCAGCACAAAAAACCCTGGGGTTTTCTAGATTACCCTGACAAAGGCTGATCAGCCTCAGCTGATGACAAAGGTCAGATTGAATTTTCTCAGTGTTTCTGATCACAGCACAAATCAAAAGCACTGTTCTGTGACAATGCTCTCACTATAAGTGACACTTTAAAAGGTCATGGTTGTGGAGTTTGTGTTCATTTCAATTTATCAGTCTTGTAAAATTCTTGCATAGTCAGGCTATGGATTTGTTATTCTTTTTTGTTTTTTTCTTCTTTGTCAATCAACTCCTATTAAGGTGCTGAAAAAATCCAAAACAGATAGCTGAACAACAGCCATTCTCGGTTCTGTTTAAACTCTGGATTTTCCATCTTTACTGTCTGCTTTGGTTAACGAGAAAATTGCTGAGCTGCTGTATTGGGACCTGCATTTTTCTGGTACTCATAACAGGTTTTTAATTTTTCTGGTAAAGACTAGAGGTCCTGACTAGAAGCAGAAGTAAATTGCTTCCAAGATCACAAGTGGGACTTAGCCTTTACTTATTCTAATATATTGGAAGGTGCAGGTATAATTCCTTGTTTCATTACACCTGTGCTGGCATTTGCTTTGCAGGGGGGAGTCTTGCCTGCAGGAAGATAGCTTATCAGCTGAAACACTGAGCACTGTGGGATAAGAACAACATTTGAGTTCAGGAGGTGCATCGTTAATGCATACAAGTTGTTTTGCTGTTGGAAAATGCAAGGAAAATACATGGCTTAAGGAAGGATCAGTTTATTCTCTGCTCTGGAAGTGTTGGTCTCGGCTGAGTGAGTGTTATTGACTTCACTGCGACTTTTCTTGGCAGGAGAGAGGAGGGTGGCCTTATTACTTGAGATGCAGGTCATGTTTCTTCCTGTGCACTTTCCACCTCTGAACATCCTTTCTGCTGAATTGTGCTCCCACTTACATTCTTTCAGGACCATAAATAGGTGCTGCACAAAGCTCTGCGAAAGGGCTCAGTGACTGCATTTTTCAGAGCCTCCTGAACACAAGGGATGGAGTGAGGGCTCCACCCAGGCTCCATGGAGGATGTGTGCCCATTCAAGAATGACATGTCAGTGAAGAGGCTGCCTTGATCCCTGTGGATCTGGGTCAGCATAAGCTCCCCAAGAGAAGGGGAGGCTGTTTTTACCCTACTAGTCCCTGTCTGTGGTACTCCATACAGATCATATTTGCTGTGGTTGTGAACAAGAGATTTGAATCATATCCACACTGGATGCCTAGCAAAGTCCTTTCCACCTCTTGCTTTTTGTGCTTCAAGTGATAAAAATGACAACATGGAGAGTTAACACATTAACAACACAAGGAAAGAGGCCAGCAAGATCATGTTTGAAGGAGATCTATGTGCAGCTGATGTTTCTCTCCCTGTTGGGTATTTGTATTTCAAACACAACTGTGTATCTGTGCCATGCAGAGAAATGCGTTTGTCAGCACAAGCCAGGGCAGCTGATCTCAAGCCAAAAGCTGAATTGCAAAATGATGTCTTTTCTCTTGGGAACCCTGAATAATGTCAGGATCCAAGGTGAAGTGTAAAGGAATGACCAAACAGAGAAGGCAAAATTTCTCTCATGTCAGTAGGGGTTAATCAAAGGCTCAGCTGTCAGTGGCACTGGGGCTGGCTCAGCATGCCAAAGGCTTTAATTTCCAACTGCAAAATGCCAAATGACCAAAGCAACAGTTAGAGGAAGTATAAGTATTATGGGGGATCAATGCCACAACACCCATGTTTTCTATTTTCAGTTTTAAAGGTAGGGACAATGTATGGTAAGACATACTAGTGAGCCTTTGACTCAGTGGAGGAGTGATAAAGGCCAAGAAGGCAGCACCTGCCATGACTTCTTTCTAATAAGAGCTAAAAAGGACCATTGTAACATTTTGAGAGGCCTCAAAAGTGGGTCAGATTCAGTGTTTGAAGAAAGGATCAGAAGATGCTTGCCCACCCTTTGAATTTCTAAATGCCCTGGGACAAAGGATGAGCTGTAACAGATCTTCCCCATTATTTTTTAATAGTAAACAAAAGAAAGCATAAACACAAGAAAATATTGATTCCTTGCTGTAGCAAGTCATGCAGAAAGTGTCAAACACTGAAGCATTTGAAAGGGGAAAGCAAGTTAGCAGCTGCTTTTATGTACATGCTTGGTCAGTCCTGCTTAGACATGAGTAATGCTGGGAATATCTACTATTATATTACCAACATTTTTACCCTAAACCTGAGAAACTACAGGTTTGGATATGTATTTCACCTGTTTGTAAAGCACCAGTTCAACCCTCCATATCTGACCCTAGGGAAACATCCATTTACTGCGCCTGATTGAGTGCTGGGAGAGGTGAAAAGAAGGCTGTGTTTAATGTTTAAGTGTTTTTGCTGTGGTGTTTTTTTCTTTTNGTGGAGGGTAAAGCCCATAGTCAGTGGTTAAGCCTTCAAGAGCTGAAGTGACTCCTCCGCTAACTTGTTTTGTTGTTTGCTGTTTGGAGGGGATGAAGCACACTTCAGGGACAAGGAAGGCCTCTAAAGTTGGTCCTTTTCTTCCCCCCTGTGGTTTTTTGTTTGTTGCTGAGCTGAGTGTGTGAAAGGCTTTTGTTTCCTAATACAGAGACCTCAAAAAACTCTCCTGCACACTGGCAAGGGTTTTGTTAGGGTCCTGTGTCCCTTCTCCTCCCNGGGATGAAGCACACTTCAGGGACAGGAATTCACGCTGAGAGAAATCTGCTGCAAAAGTTCGGCTGTCAATAGTGTCAAGCTGAGCTGAGTGTGTGAAAGGCTTTTGTTTCCTAATACAGAGACCTCAAAAAACTCTCCTGCACACTGGCAAGGGTTTTGTTAGGGTCCTGTGTCCCTTCTCCTCCCCCCCATTTATCTTCTTTTTCCTTGACAGATTTCATTAGTCACTGAGGAATCATTGAGCCTTGATTGTTCTGACTGATCTGAGCACCTTCCTGAGAGATGAGTGGGGGCCTTCACAAGGAGAGGTCCCAGGCCAACATTTTGGGTGCTGCACTGTGATTTGTCTCAATAGTCCAAACTGTGCAGCTATTAATTAATAAGAAGATTGTGCCAGGAAGACTGATTGATAGAAAGATTGCTGGTGAGCAGTGATTTCCCAGCAATCGTTTATTTAGCTATTTGGTTTTTTTGACCTATATGCTTTTTAATAGCGAGACCCAGCTTACTCTTTCTTACCCTGAAGGAAAGCAAGCAGAGTTTGGACTGAAAATACCCTGATGGAGCTGAAGGGGAGGTA
Organism: Thinocorus orbignyianus; assembly: GCA_013400375.1. Classification (NCBI taxonomy): domain Eukaryota; kingdom Metazoa; phylum Chordata; class Aves; order Ciconiiformes; family Thinocoridae; genus Thinocorus; species Thinocorus orbignyianus. Next base: position 451,104 of record VXBW01000458.1, read on the forward strand.
ATTGGTGTGATTCCCAGGTCCTTTCCTAACGCAGTGAGCCTATGCTTATGCACCCTCTCTGCAAGGACATTGAGAAGGGGAAGCAGGGAGTTAAAACTGCAGACACCTGGAGTAAAGAAAAGGTATTACTCATTTGGCCAATTGCTTGAGAAAGTGGCTCTGATCTCAGATTTAAAAATAAATAAATAAAAACTGGGTATGGCAATGGGGAAATCGATCTGTGGCATGGGTATTTTTAGGACGTATTCTGTACATTAAGGCCTTCTCGGATTTTGAACCTTAATGTCTGCTTTACCAAAGAGGATAGCATCCTGCAAAGCTGAATTGCAGGAAAGCAACACTTCGTCTCTCTGCCAGGCTATTATCACAGAAGATGTTAAAAAAGAAACCACTGATTCATCTGCAGTGACTGCCAGGAACTCAAGCAAGCTCCACAAATCATGCTGCTGGGCAGACTGCGCTTCCAAAAGCAGCTATTAGAAGTGTTGGCTGTTTTCTTGCTTTCTGAGTTAAGAATCGATTGGGAAATGGCAAAGAGTATTCAATGCTTTCAGAAGTTGCTTTCTGACTAATTTCTGTCTGAATCCAGCTGTCTCCCTTGAGTCCTTCTTCTAAACCTACATTGTATATTTATTTCTATAATCTGCTTTTCACCTGAAAAGAATAATAATCCCCATTTACTTTAAGCCTGGCTGAACATGCACTGGATTCAGAAATTAATTTCTCCCTGCTCCTAGCAGTTAAGCTCTGAAGGATAGATCCTCAGCTGCTATAAATTGTTTAGCTTCATTGAAGGGTATTGCCCTGTGTCTTTAACCTCTGGAAGCAAATCTCAGCTTAGAGACCATATGAAAATTGATTTTGCTTGTCATGTCATTATCTTCATTTGGGTAAATGGTGTAACCGATGCACTGCCGACTCAGTCCTGTGAGGCTCTGAGTGTACCCAGTGATAGACTAAGCCCTCACCAGCAAAATGATTTAGACCCGAGGTGAGGGTGCTTAACATTCTCCTGGGAAATGCTTTGTATCTCAACTCTTGAGCTCAGATCTGGCACTGTTTCAATTCTGTCAGACTCAAACCTTCACATCTCATGCATTCACCCTGCTAAACTCAAGAAATCATCTTAAAAGTTCTGAGATGATTGAAAAATAACACGTGAGTTGCCTTGCAGTTGACCTCCAGGTTTTAAAGCCTGCAGGGATGTTCTGATCACAAGTAAGAACTACTTTTTATTTACCCATTCAGGTTGTTACCTAGATGCTCACCTCCATCAAACTTTCTGCAGGGTGGCAAGGGCTCTTTCCATCCTTTAGATCTGTGTCTGGTAGATTTGGAATAGGATAGTCTCCAGATTGCAGGCTGGTCCTGAGCTACTTCTACAGGTCTACAAAATGGAGAGTGTACTGAGCCCAGTCCAGGATATTTGCTCCAGCCAAGGCTGTCATCTACAGGGCTAATAAACTTGACAATTGGAAATACCTCTTGGAGAAGGCAGAACCTCTTCCTTGACCTACCGTATGTTGAGAACTGTGAAGGAGGAAGGCCTCTAAAGTTGGTCCTTAAGGCCATTTAATAGATCAGGATTAAGAGAAATAAAACGAGTGTAAAGCATATTCCAATATTTAAGTTTTTTCTGGTTTTCCCTGGTCAGGCAGCAGCAAACATGTGCAGTGGGGCCCAGAGCTCTCAACACTACTTCCCTAAACCATGAAATCATAAAAACTACATTGGAGAGGACTTTGCAAGGTTATTTGCTCCATCCCTCTGGTTGTAGGCAGGATGATGAACCTGCTGTTAAAAATTGCCGATGATGATGGTTCCATACCTTCCTCTGGCAATTTATTTTAGCTCTTTAACTAGCGTTGCAGGTCACATATTCGCTCTGGTCTTAAATCATGGAGCTGCTGGTGGTGGACCCTTAGGAAGTATTTGGTGCAGCAGGGGAGAGGACCACGTAGTCTGGCATGTTATTGCAAAATATTAAAATATTGCAGTCTCTGTGTGTCAGACGTATATAAACTGGCATCTCTGCCTAGAGCTGCCAGCTATGGAGTTAAGAAGCTGGCCTCATCTGGCCAGCATGTAGCAGGGCAATTTATTAACATCTAATGGACTCTCTCATTTCTGTCTGTCTCCTTGTGAAAACCAGAGGGTATTTCTTTCCCTTTCTCCTCCCCTTCCCCCACCTCCTATTCTCTTTCTGAAATGTTAAAGCATCTGGCTGCCTCCAAGCAAGGACAAACTACCAACACCTGGGTGTTGGAGGATTTTTTTTTTTTTCCTTTTCTTCCCCCTCCCTCTCTCCCTCCTGAGATCTGCAGCTGCATGACAGACCCATTCTGGAGGCTGTGAATGGCACCTTCTCCCCAGGGCTGTCATTCAATCAGAAACAGCCCCTGAGTCTTGCTGCTTGATTTAAAGGGCCCTTACTCTGGGGCTGACCTGATTACCTCATGATAAAATGATGTGGGGCCATGACACTAAAGCATGATGTCATGGGCCTTGACGTGTCACTAGAAAAAATACAAGCTTCCTGGTGCTGGAACCTTATTACAAGGCGATTTTTGTTCCCCTGTACTCTGATTTAAGGCTAGGTAGCAAGCTTATCCTACTCCTCTCTCCCCACTGAGACCACAACCATCACTAATTCTGCTGGCCACCTCGATGGTACCCCACAGCATCATACATGCATGGGTTGGAAGGTCTGGATGTTCCCTAAATATAAGTACTGGGCATGGCGCCCTGGATCTGTGCACAGGCCCCTGCTCATCAAGCAGCTCAGCATTGCTCCCAGACACCTAATTAGATTGAAGCCTGAAGTCTCTGGATATCGTCCCGTACCTTTATTTGAAATGATTTATCATGCCGTCTAATACAATCTCTGCAGATAGCTGTTACAAGGCCTTGTTTAACATGCCGTACGCACCCTTGTCCAGTGCAGAAAATGTTCTTGGCAACATGAAAGCCAAAGACTTGGAAACCATCCTTAAAAGTCCTTTCTTGCACACCAGCCTTGCTTTCAACTGAGAGCAGTCAGCAAGGCCTTTGTTTCCCTGGATGGACGCATCAATATGTATCATCCTGAATATTGATTTCTGATGTTTTTAAGAGGCTTGTTTGGTTGGTTGGTTCGTTTTGTGGTTTTTTGTTTGTTTGGTTGGTTTTTTTAAAATATACTCCATTGGAAATTGATGAAGTACTTCCCAAAATCCCCAGGCCATTGGCAGATGCAAGTAGCTGGCAGTAGGATGTAGCGAGAGCCTTGCAGACAGGTTGGCTTCCAGAGCTGCTCCCATAAACCCAGGCATGCTGAGGTGGCCACAGTGATGCTGCCCCTTATCCAAGCACAATCTCCCAGCTTGAGCAGCTCTCAGCTTGCACCAAGATTATATTCCCCTTTCCCTATTTTCAAGGCAGTGCCATAATAGCAAGCCGTGATCTCTGGAGAGGATGCCCTTATCTCTCTTACCTGCATCCCTGAGGACATGCTTGCTGTGATCCTTCATGCTCAGGAACTGAATCTGGCTCCCTTACGGAACGTACTGAAATCCTCAGGGCTGTAGGATTCAAGGTAGAGAGCAATTGCATATTGAGACACAAAAGCCGTCTCTGACACGCAGGATGACCTCTTAGAAGTTACATTTCTTATACCTTTCTCTAGTGAGTGGAGCAGGATTTTTGCTACTGATTTCACTGGAAAAATCAGGGTCTGAAATGAAAGGTGACAGAATATGCTGCCCAGGTCTATTACTGTCAGTTTGCTTGAGCTGGCAGATAATTCATGGCAAGTAATTTATATAGCACTTTTACTTATCCTGCCCTTTATCTCATCTGTGGTCAATTTGTTGGAAGTCTTTCTAATTAGAGATGTCTTTGCCAATCACATGGTTTATTTCTATTAGCTCATTGGCTAAATGTAGCTCTTACAAGCCATTAATGACATATAACTGTTATGAGAAAAGGAAGAATAACTCCTTTCAACTGGAAATAATTTTTGCATTATTTAAGAAAAATGGAAGTAAGATAAGAAAGGGATTATTTTTACCAAATTAATGTTTTTTTAATTTGTGAGGCTTTAAAAGGCTTGCTATATAAAACTGATGTAAATATAAAACTAAGTGCAGCTGAAAGCCACAAGTATTTTATTCTCTGAATGTGAAAGACAAACATTATTATTCCCCCTTCACTACCTATTCTTCTACCAAAACAATTTCACATTAATCAGCCCAAACTTGTGAAATGTTTTGGATGACCAGTATCAAAAAAAAAATATATATATAAAAAAAATTCCTAGATCTGTACATGATGATAAATTCAAAACCCCTTTTCCTGCAGGGGTAGCGACATTAGCCTTAAATGCCTTTGTTCCTGCCGAGGAGCTCATTTACTGAAGTATTTGCAGAAAAGGAAATACAAAAGAGGGGTGAACAAAGAGGAAGTGGTTGAAAGACGGGAGTGAATTGTAATATCCCAGATGGCAAATTGAAAGCAAGAGAGAAAAAAAGATAACAGTGCCACCAAGCTAATGAGTGAATCTGTTCAGCCCCTTGCATGGGTTGGAGAAGAAGCGGCTTTTTGACATTTCTTCTCCCTGGTAAATCCAGCTGATGAGTTGTGGGTGGGTAAATGAGAAATATAATAGTACCTCCCTGTTCTGTTGGATATCCTGGTGAGCGTTGGTTGAGAAGTATGAGCTTGGAGCAAGTCCTGCAAAGATTTACTGCATGTCCTTGTTTTGAGAGCAACAGGTTTGGTTTCTGGGTGCTAACACAGGTCATTCCCCACCAGCTCCAAGTTGTCACACAGTTTCCAGCTCACCAAAGTCCAACTGTGGCCACTACAGGGCTAAGCTTCAAAAACACTGGGAAGAGCAGCCTTGTCAAAGTCAGCTGGGATTCTACCTGCTCAGATTATCCATGTAATCCTTACAATGTGAGATTAGCATTCAGATCTCCTGAAAAATTTGAGCAAGGGCTTAATTTATACTCATTTCCCTACTGATTGACTCTTCTGTATCGAAATATCCCCCAGCAGGTAACTTTGAGCCACGATTTCTCCTCCTCATTCCTGGCATGCTAAATAATTTAACCTCTGAGGGAGTTTTGCCGCAGCAAAGCTTGTGGGGCACCCAACCGAATTGCAATTACGCAGGCGTGTCTGTTAGGAAGGAAAGCTGAGTGGTTTCCTAACTGCAGCATCCTCCTGCCACCTGGTCCCCCTGCTCCAGACAAAACCATTTCACACGTGTGTCTGTGCTTTTCATTCTGGGAACTGACTGTTTTCCCCTTTCCTTCTCCCTCCCCTCCTCATACTCATTTCTTTTTCTGCTGAATGTCATAGTATGTTGAAGAAGCAGCATTTTTTATTTTTAGTGCCCTTTGGCATAAATATTGTGCAGGACACAGACAGCGTGGGCTAAATCGATACTGGAGCGGTTGGGCAGTGGGGCCATTCACACCTTGAATTTAATTTTGCACCCTCTGAAGGGTGCACCAGCTGAAGATGGGTTGCAAAAGATAAACAGCCCTCTGTGCTCTGCTCTGCCATTCCCTGTCTCTCGGAGCAAGGAGGAAACCAAATTTACCATGAGGATGCTGGACAGTTTCAGACGCTGCATAAGCAACAGCATTAGAAAATCCTAAGACATGAAATTCAGGCTCACTTGGAATGGAACAGGGGCTAGGTTTGGATTTGGATTCTGGCTAGCCACAAATCTCAGCCCTAGATTCAAGGCTTTAGTAGATTTGACAATGATTTGTATTGTTTGTTTATTAGGACACAAGGAGTCACATTTATCCATGATTTTTTTTTTTTATTTTTTTTTTTATTTTTTTTTTTTTTTCAAATAGATCATGTAAAACTCCAGGGTTTCTCTTCTTTAGTTCTCCTTCTCCAGTAAGCTGACTCTGTGGGGCAATCCAGTGCAACACAACCATCTGTGCCAGCAGAGAATACAACCTCATAGCTGGAACTTCTTTTTAGTTATGGAGAAGAGAGGAGAAATCATTTGTGGAGAGACTAATCCAGTTCCTATCTGTGACAGTGGGAATCTGCAGTCTTGGTCCGTACAACAGGCTCTGGATGCAAGTGCTCACCCTAAAGGTCAGATGCATTTGGGGCTTTATCTAAGTTCTCTGGTCACATTTCACCTTCAAAAAAGGGGAAAAAAAAAATCTTTGCTGTGCAGGCTTCCGACTGAGATTTCTCACAGCTCTTTCTCCTGAGCTGCTGAGGCATTGGGGGATGCTCCCCCGCTACTTGTTGTGGCCACTGCTGGTGCCAGCTGGAGCGTCAAGGACAAAAGAGCATGAAAATTAATAAATGGGATTTGAGGGTAGCGTGGCTGGTGGGTTTTGTTTTACACATGTGCATGCAGGGAATGTCTGAACCGTTAAGCAACCTCTAAAAAACTTTACTTAGAAGATTTGAGACAGAATGGTGTTTTCTTCTCTATATGATTTTCATTTCTATCCTGTTTTCTACCAAACACAGCCCAGAATAAAATCTGATTATAAGATCATCCCCCAAAGCAGGGAGGTACTAGGAGCTTAGTCCAAACTTCATATATATCTCTTTTTCTCATAAAGTGTTGTTGGATTTATTTCTTTAAAACCACTGTGAGCCCTTCTCCCTTTCCCCTTGTGCTGGGTTTCTTTTTTTTTTTTTTCAATCTTCCAAGTAGCAAATAACCTTCAAACACTCTTTTAGCGATGAATTACAGTGCAATGAGTGACAACATAGTCTGAAGTTTTTTGTGCCTGACTTTGTTCTTCAAAACCTGGTGGAGGTACAGAAAAAAACCAAGTTTTCCTTATTTCTTCCAATATTCAATGCTACTTTCTGGATTTTAATTTCTAAGTGATATTCCTCAGAAATCATGGCACTGAGCGAATGCCTGCTGTGGCATTTAGCAGCCTGCAGCTGGAGCGACAGTTTTACCCTCTCCATGCCAAGTCTTTCCAAATGTTCACTTGCTTCCCTACTACATGGCTGGCAATTTGCAGTAGGTGAGAAGTCAGGATTTTATTTTTCTGTTTGGCTCTTGCTTTGGCTACCCTGTGAGCATGATGCTGTTCCCACACTCACGTAACAGCCCTGGCTTAACACACAGCCTTGCCATGACTTTCGAGCTAATTTCCTCACCCAAACTGTTGTCCTTGACTAGCATAAGGCAGTTGAAAGAGGAGAATACTAAGTTTTTGGGGCTTTTCCTGTTACTTCGCCAAGGCAGGTTATGCTTTGAGCAATTTATACACATGGGGCAGAAGGAAACACAATAGAAATTGGATTTTTTCTTTCCCCTTCAAGCATTAACAGAGCTACATGTGGGAAGGCTTCTTTTATGGTTTGAACTGAACTTATCCTCAGCCCGTTTCATTACAGTTTCCATCCTATGCTTTATCTTTGCTGGCTTCAAGGGATTGTCTAGGTAGGAAAGTTTCTGAGTTTGGGAAATAAAAAATCATATCCCAGAAATATTATTTTCCCCATTGTATTTTTACATGTGAAGGCTTAAGTTGGTTGTGGCAGCACAGGTTTTTTTGCAGGAATGGTCGTTTTAGATGTCGCTCTGGGCATGTGCAGCACACTCTAGGAAGCCTACCCAGTGCGTGGCTTTTGATCTCAAAAGGGAAAAAAAATTTGCATGTTTCACTCACCACCAATTTCTGTTTGAAAGTGCCTAATATAGAGTTTTCCTGTTCCAGCAGTAAGAAAATAGTAGGTGAAACTAAAATGCAGTATCAAAGAGAAGCTGGGCACACAGCTAAGGACAGTGCTGCCTCAACCTTCTTCTTTGGGCACCGCTGTCCTATGCACCAGTGCGTTCGGGAGCTCTGCTCCCAGGGTTATCTTTTTAAAACACAGAGACCTGCACAAAATCCATCCTGAATCCCACCCCAGTCAAGTGAGTGCCCCTGTGGCCAGGAGCAGCTTTGTAACAGTTACACAAACCAAAATGAGTCACAAGCTGTAAAAATAACGTCGTTGTGGTGGAGAATTTGAGAGTGTGCCCATCACAACATGTCCTGGTGCCAATCAGATAGGTTTCACACCTTGTGGATGCTCGTCCTTTATCACTCCTGCCATCATTTCACTGACACTGAAAGGGCAGAAAAGCATGAAAAAACTGTTACACTTGGCCTGATAGACATCTCCACTTTCAATTACCCCTCTGTAAACAGATTGAAGATAACAAGTGCAGCCATCTCAAATGGCTCTGTCCGCAGCGGATTGCTCAGTAACTGCTTGCACCTGCCTGCTCACCCTGAACTGCAAAATGTAATTGCATTTAAAGTCACCTCTTTTGCTTCTACCCTCCTTTCTATTAAGTATGAGATTAGAATTATCTACACTCTTGTTTAACGTCAGCAAAAACCTTCGAGGAAGAATGCGAGAAGCGCTGACAGATGCCAGTCACTATTTTTAAAGAATACATAAAATCATTCTTTGTTTCCAACATCATTTTTATTTCAGAATTTTTCCATTCAAGTCATGTAGGACTGTAAGGATTACATTTTAGGCTTGACATTATCTGGCTCATCATTTTCTGAGTGGCACAGCCCACTACGGCCACATCTTGCTAGAGTGTCAATGGCCGATGAAGCAATGGCTATTTGTCCTTCAGATACCGCCTCCAAGTCATCTTCTGCTGTGATTTACAGCATGCTCCTGCTGCTGCAGTGGCATTTAGATGTGTGGCAGGTTGTGACTCTTGCTGCCTGTCACTTTATTACCTTTCTGAATTTTGCAAACAGCAGATCTGCGATGAAGTGCCTTCATCTGTCGTTAACGTCATCTTTCATTTCTGTGGCCCGTGCTGTCTGACACAGGGATACCTTTCTCAGTGTGTCTACAGAGAGTCTCTGGATACGCTATCGAGATACCTCAATAAACATTATAAGGAATGCAATATTTTAGCAGTACTGGCAGTAGCTGAAGTTGAGGGTATAAATGAACGGCTCTTGCCTTACTTGAAACACGTTGGACTTTGGTGACTCAGAAAGGAGATGTATGTTTTGGGTAGAGGCTACTGAATTAGTGCTTGGGAGACTGTGGCATGTTCTCAGCTGGAGCACAGGGCTGGTGCCTGATCACTGTCCCCCCCAACTCCGTGACAACATTCCTTTCTATGAAGCTGAATCTAGGCCTCAGCACACAGCAATTACCATCCCTCCTCAAACATGAGGTGCCTTACTAGCGCCTCCAGATGTCATAGGGGTTTTGATTTATTCATCAAAATTCTTCCAGCAGCAAATAGAAATGCATCCCCCCTGTTCCACACTAATATGCCTGTACAATCACCCCTGCTGTTTAGATGAGGGGCTGATTTCCATGCCAGGAATCCTGCTTTGTGCCAGATCCCTTTATTCTTCTTGGAACTTTGAAGATATATTATGATGCTAATTAATTCCTTTCTCAAGAAGAGAGTAATTGCAAGTATTGGGAGCAACCTCATCAATGCAGGAAATGAAGGCAAATAGATGCTCTTTTTCTCTCTTTCTTTCCTTTTTGATTTCCCTTTTGAAGCCAAAGACCACGAACTGATCTGACTTCTGGGTTCTGTCATTAACCCACCATGGTATAATCACATGGTCAGATACCATTGGTTGGAAACCAATTCTGTCTAAGCTTTGGGTTAGCTTAGTTAAGTAATTATCTGTAAACGATCTTCATGCTAATTTGAGTTAGTGAAATAACCTGGTCTCTGGGGCAGGATACCAGTTCTCTTCCTGCCCCTGGGCAGGAGTCCCATGGCAGTGGGGGCAGTTATGCTGCAGCATCACCGTGAAAAATGCTTTTTCACTTCTCACCTTTAATTTCTTCCCACCTTATCTTTGCTATGGTCTGGCTGCTTGTCATTTAATGCACATGCCCGTGTCTATGCCTTTGGGTGGCTGGTCAGCAAGCCACGGCTGTATGCAGCTCCCCCTTTCTGTATTAAGATGGTGCCCTTTCGCTCTTGTTGGCTTTATGAATTTGCAAACCAGAGAAAACCAGAACAACCAAAGTGTGGAATGGTGGGAAGGTCAAAGCACTTGAATGTAATGCAAGGAATTGCAGTGGGGCTCCCACCTTCTAACAGCTGTAGCCCTAAAAATAGGAAAAGGACAGCCTGTGCCTGGTGGGGAAGAAGGCAGTGGGAATCATGACACGAAGGAAATGGGCCACCAGCTTTTGCCAATGCAGAGATGAGATTATTCTTCCTTTGTGCAGCTCCAGCAGCAAGTGGGGTGCCAGGGCTGTGCAGCAGAGCCTGACTGAGGAGCTGCTCTCTGGCTTCTGCAAAAAGGAGCAGGGGGAGAACGGGCCATCCTTGCTGTGAAAGCTGGCAGGGGACCTCCAGCATGGGAGAAAACGATAGGTGCGTGTTGTGGGGAAAGCTGGGTTGCAAATTCATCTGAGGTGCTGGAGAAACCCAGCAGCTCAGAGGAAGTACAAACTCCATACATGTGAAAAGTGAAATGTGCATGTGAAAAACACAGTGAGGGGCAGCTGAGACCAGTCACTCCTGAAGCAACCAGGAGGATGAATGGTGTCCAGAGAGTTTCCCACCAAACATACTGTGCCCAGACCCCATCAGGAAGGGAGGTTGTGTGGCTGCCACCTCCAGCTGCAGGGAATGGAGGGGAGTCCAAACTCCCCTCCTCTGCAAATTTACAGCCAGAACTGGTGGCTGGATGGTGCCACTCACTGGCATTTTTCTGGTGAGACAGAATCAGGCATTCATTAGTGAAGATATTTGCTCAACAGGAGCTCTGTGGCCATGCAAGGGGTGGATTTAGACCTCTGTGCTTCTATCTTGGAGAGAGGCGGTAGGATGGCTGTGGCATAAACTTTCTGTTCTTTATGGATCCTCCCCTGGGAATCCCTTGACCTTTTAGATGCCTGATTTATATAATCCCCTCAGAGGACAGACTAAAGGGGGGATATTATCAGCCAATTAAAAGGTTCCCTCCTGAGGAGGGTGGAAAATAGCATACAGATGATCTATTTTTTATACAACATCAATTACCATTCTGTTGCCAGATGTTGCACTGAGGAAGATCTGTGCTGTAACGTGCTCTGCAGAGCTGCCTCTCCCAGGCTGAAACTCTGGGAAAAGAAACCTTGTTGTGGATTCCTGAAGCTTTGTAGGTATTAATTAAATGTTTGATGGGTATGAAATGTACCTTTCTGACAAAAAGCAGCCATCGAATCTGCATTGGATATATCCTTACTCACCCCTAGCAGCTCTCTGTTAATTAAAATTTGGGTCTAGATGAACAAGTAAATGATTTTTAAAGCCAAGGGGCTGTTATGTTAGTGCTGTTTTCTAGGAATCTCCCAGCTAACACCCACACTACACAATCCCTATGGTATTTACTCACAGTTTCATCTTATCTCCCTCTTGCTTCCCTACTTCCAGCTGTTCTTTGCATCCAGTATGCTGCCAGTTATCTTCAAAAGAGAATGTGACAGTGTGTACTCATGAAGATATGCAATGCCACAGTATTTACATCAGGGTTTTGGTCACATGTGTCATATGGAAAAAAAGATGCTACAAATGGGAAACAGTTGCTGCAGACTCTAGAATGTTAAATAAAATATTCTGGAAGCACGTCTTGAGAAGAGGGAAATTTTTGCCTTTCATAGATAAAACTGGCCACTTCTGAGGTTTCTAGGTAATTCTAGCTCAGAAGAATTTTTTCAACAGGGAGATTTCTACCATAGCATGTGGAGGTTGTTGATCCAAGAATGTAGAGCTGGAAGAGAGGACAATAAGACAGAAGAGAGAGGGAGGAGTGAGGCAAGACTAGAGCAAGTCTGAGAATGGTGACAGGGAGCTCAGTCCTAGGGCATAGCTGCAGGGAAACGGCTGCCTCGGGCTGTAGGAAGGACCTGTCCTTCCGTATAGACACTAACATGCCAGAGGCCTGCTCTTGCTCTTGAGAGGCTGTTGGATGTCTTATGAGTCTCATTCTGTCCTGTGATCCTGGGAACTGTCTCTACCCACTTGTCTCTTCATCTTAAACTGTCTTTTAAAAGAGGATCTAGCTATCGCATCTACTCAGCCATGGTCCTGGTATCAACATCAGTAGATATTTTACTACCATTTGTGTTGTGCCCTGATCCTACTCCAATAGGTGGACTTGGACACCTCCACAGAGGCTGCTGTGCTAGTTTGGCTCTGTGGACCATGGGGAGGCCACACAGCAGGGCAAGGACACTACCTACGCTTATTTGCTGTCAGAAGCTGTACAATGTTCTGCATCCCAAAGAGGCTAGAGGTTTGTGGGTTCTCAAAGCTGTGGCCTTACAAAGTCTCCAGTGCAGATGCATCCTGTGGAATGAAAGCTCCCATTATGCCGCCCTTTTAGCATGAGTCTGCCTCAGCCGAATGGTGCTCATTAGTTCATGTCCAGTCACTCCTTGGCTAATCCATCAATGCCAGTCATGATGGATGTGCTTGTGAGGAAGGGCGTTGGTGCCTGGGGGTTGCTGAGTGTTCAAAATCCAGGTGAGACAAAAATTCAACCCATCATTCAATGACCTCAGTGGTGCCAACTCAGCAGCAATGGTGTCAGGTAGCTTTAGAAAGCTGTACAAATTCAGTCCTGTGTTTATTTCCCAAGCTCAGCATAGTCCAACCCGGATCAATCAGATAGTTGAAAACTTCTCAAGGTCCTTCTCCAGTCTGTGATTCTTGCTGGACACTGTTCTTATTTCATTTTAATTGCTTATGAGCCTATAGGCCATACTGGTCCTAGGTCAAAGATCATCCTCTGACTGCTGACCCAGGACATTTTCATTAAGGGCTGTCTGTAATGACGTGCTACAGGTGCTAAATCTCTTTTCAAGCTAGTCAGTACTCTTTGTCACATAGAGATCCCACCTTAGACCCTGAAAGATGTGTGACTGCACTGGTACAATGTTTTGCCTCAATTATCCATGCTGAAGTCTCCGAGCATGGTCACCTTCACAAGCCACAGAATGTTGAGGGTGTAGTGAAGACTTCTGTGTCAGAGTGGGTGAGATAACACTCTTGGACCCTCACCCATCGCTCACACCTTTCCTTCTTGGTTATGCTCAGATGGGCAGATCCAAGACTTCCCCATCTGTCAGCAGACCAACAACTCATCATCTTCACACTTGTGGGTTGGGACCCAACCTTGTAACACTGAGGCTGTTGCGTGGCTTACACAGGTGGGGATCATGTACCCCTCTGCGGCTTCACCTTGCAGGTGACAACCCAGACCACAAAATCCATCATTGATTACTCACAGGAAGAAAGACTGACTTGCAGGATAAGGCCCCTCTAAGCCTTGGTGATATCATGAGGATGAGGTGTTGGAACAGCAGGAGAGACTGCAAATGCCTGCGCTGTTCCTAGTGACAGACTGCTACATCAAAGCAGCATGGTGCTGACAGTTGTAACCTTTACAAAGAGTAAGCAATCACCACAAATGACCCGAAGGCAGACAAATAAAACTCATTTTGAGTCCCTGGTGCATTCCATCGAGGAATCTGTGTAGCAAAATCAAATGAGAAATCACAAGACCTCTGTTCTTGTCACGCCGTGGAGGAGTGCTGGCCCCCGGTGAAGGTTGGTGCAAGAGGAGCAGAGGTGTGTTTCATGATTTGGGGAGAGGGAAACCAAGTGCAATTATAGTGAGGGATACCTGATTTAGGATGCACATTGCATAACACAGGCAGCAGGTAGCAAATTAAAGACTATGCAATACCATATTACAAAATCAGCAGAATATATTCATTGCATTTAAAGTTTTAAGATTCCACACTGTCACAGATTTGTAAAATGCATCGTGCTGTGAACTGGGACATCATGTTTCATTTCTTTACAGTAGTCATTCTCTCCTTCGACTCCTTTACAGCCACGCTCCTGCTCACTGTCCTGCTGTTTGATGTTAACTTTCCGGTCATGGAAAAGTTTTCTTGGTTGGTTCCACCACCAAGCTCTTCATATCTGTGGTCTGCATCTTAGACGCTGATTCACCTTTGGAATATAATTCAGGTTAGGCAGCAAGGATTTGACTGTCATGATGGAGATCTACCAGATGGAAGGAGGAGAGCAATTTCCTCATTTCAGCAAGAGGCTGAGAACTGGTCATGTAGTTTGTGTTCCCCAAAGACTTTCGAGGAATTATCTTACAGCAGCAGCCATTTTATGAGCAACTCAGATGGTCTTCTCTCTATTACTGGAAGGACAGGATTTTGAAAATAGTCAGGATTCATGAAGAATAATGGATACCCTTCCCTCTGTGTGCATGCCTGTGCCCTCTGAATTGAGAACTTGCCAGATCACTAAGTTTGAGAACATTAGCATATTAGGGGAAAAATTAATTTTGAGACCTAACAGAGGAAGACAGGATGTAAAGGAGGTGGAAGGGAAACCTGAAGTGATGGGAGTTTTCAAGAATTCCAGATGCTCTCAGGCTGAAATCATAAGAAATAATCACTTAATATCTGGGTAATTTGAAAAACAGATGACAAGGATGGTAGAAAACAGCTGTTCCAAGAAGTCTAACCAGGTTATTTCCCAGACCAGAAGAAAAAATAGTCCTGTCAAGGGAAATAAAGCTTTAACTCCTCATGTTCTTGCACTGTAATGATACTTACAGATTTGGAGGCCTTCATTTTCCAGCACAAGTCCTGGTACACTCACTGCAAGGGTTTAGCTTTTTTCAGCAAAGCAAAGCACCACATTTTCACGCATTTTCAATGTTTTCACTTGATGTTTAAGTAACGTCTCACTATATTTCCACTTCACCTTCCAAGCCTAGGCTTTAAAATTTCTCACTATGTTCCTGGTAATTTGATCTTATTCTTTGAACAACTTGAAGTCTCTTAATTTTTTTAAAAAACAACAGTTTCTGAAATCCGGATTTATTGTCACTAAAGCCACATAGATGTTTTGTAACTTATAGCAATCCCTTACTAAAAGCTCAATTTATTTTTTTTTTCTGAATAGTTTTAAAGTGTTTTGCAGGGAACAAGCTTGAATTCGCCCCCAAATGAGTTGCAACTAGAAGCTATATCGATAGCACTCCTGCGTGTCAACTTCAGTACCACTAGCCCAATTTAAATAAGAATAACAGAGAAGGCCTCTGTTCTTCTAAACACCTTTAGCTAATTTACTTTCATCCTAACAGACACTGTGCTGATGGTGCACACACTGCAATCACATTGCTCTTGGACTATTAAGATGAGGTTATAAATGTGTCCACTTCAACAGCTGCCCTTCGAGCTTGGTGAATATTTTTTAAAGAGTGGTTGTTCTGATTTGCTTTATAGGACATTCTCATATGTGAGGCAGTAAATTTTGAACAGCAGATGTGGTCAAATTCCTGAAAGATTCCCCTCACCCTTTTTCCTTTCCCTCCAAAAAAAAAGTTCGGATTGTGAACCCCCTGTAGATAATTACATTTAGGATTGTTTGAGAACAAAGGCAGCTGAGAAAGCCATTGCCATGAGCATCTCCTAACAAATTTTAGTCCCTCTATTATTCTTTTTGCAAAGAGGAAAGGTGACAGCATTGTCAGGGAAAACCATGTCTGCAGATCAGCACAGCCGACAAAGACTGATAGACCAAATATAAGGACATTTCAACATAGCTCTGCAGATAGAGCTTCTTTCTTACTCTTAGAGAAATCATTAAACAAAGATTCAATTAAACAAATCATAATAATCGTAAAAGAAATGGTTATCATTGCATTTCAAGTCTGTGCTAGGAAGTGAGCGGATTAATTACTGACTTCACTTTTGGTTCTTTTCTTGTTCCTCTGCACAAGGTGAATCCCACTTGTTTCCAGTCATCTCCCACCACAGCCAGACTCCATTCCTCTGTATTAATTATCTCTGGGCTCAGATCAAGTGCAGGTTTCACACCAACAGCCACATCTTGCCATCTCCATTTCTTTCCATTTCCCTTAACCGTGCCAGCTTCACTTTACTGTATTTGGCCTCTCTTGACATCAGATCTACACTTCTCAACTCATTTCGTATTGTTTACTCATTGGCTCTCACTCCATAAAACTCAGCAGGAGAAATTCAGGGGATACTGGGGTGTCCTTTTGTAGCAGGGTATTCCTTGACACCTGCCCTCCCCAGACAGCCCTCCCCTTTGCTGAACTTTAACATCCTTACTCCTCAGGTCTGGAGTTTTGTTCCTCTTTTGCTTTGCTTGGACTACTTAAAATTGTGAGCAATCCCAATAAATTAACTGGGAATTGAGTGAAAATTTCCTATAGGAAAGAACAGAATCATGTCCTTTTATTGTTTAAAGTACAGCATTCCCAATGGGTAAATATCTTGTAGTACCACTGTGGAAGAGCAAATATATGAAAAACCACTTAGTACCAATAAGGATACTAATGCGGTTAAAACATTAATCTTGCTGCAGCTGTTGTCAAACCTGTCACAGGGCTTAAGGTGGTTCCCTGCAGCTCCTTGGCAGAGAGCAGCACGTGTGTTTCATACGATCTTAAGAGGAGGAAACTGGATCCGGGGCATTTTTCATTTAGATATACAGAAAGACATGTGCTTCCTCCCCAGGATTCTTGTAGCCTGCTCTCATCTGCACAGTATCTGTGAGAGCTTGGACAAGCCCAGGGCTGGAGGCTAGAAAGAGCAGGTGGTGGGAGCTGCTGGGGACGCTAAGCTGCAGGATTTTATCAGGATGTTTGCAGAAAATGGGAAAACGTCCCATGAGAAGTAACCACTAGTTTCTTATAGAATGCCTGGATGTTGCTGGGAGCAGCAACAGATGTGTCCTGTTGAACTGCTACCTTCAGTCCTTTGTGGGTTTAGTTGGGTTTTTTTGCCCCAGGATTCTTCTTTTGGGCTGATCCGCAGCAATCAATACCTTCCCCACATTTCTCTTTTGCACGCCTCCCTGCCTAGTCTTTTAGCATCAGTGTAACTTCCATCTCAGCTCCAATTAATAATTTATAAGGGGAGGACGAGGGAGAAAAGGTCAATTTTTTGACTTGACCGTGTCCAGAAATAATTAAATGGAGTTGTACCTAAGTGATGTTATTAATTGAAAGCTCTCAGGAATTTTAGGAAAACCTCAACATTTTGGGCCTGGCAGTAAGGAGAGGGCAAAGCAGCCAGATGTGGGAGCCAAAAGATGGTCAAAATCACAATCTCTGATGATGAGGAGGGAGAAAGACCCCTTTCTCCCCTCGATGCCAAGGCTTTCTCCCAACAGAAGATGCTGTGTATCTGAGGCAGGGGGTGTGTGGGGTATGGATAACGTAATTGTCTTTATGGAGTGAAATGGAAACCCAAGTTTCCTAGCTGGCTGAGTACTGGGTGGTGACTGGGTGCCCTGGGCTGGTGATGGATCAGGGCTAAATCTCCAAGCTGTGCTCTGAATACTCACTGTGCTGTGAGCTGAACACAGGCCAGAGCCCACAGAGACAGTCATGTCATCCCTTGGCAGAAGGTCAGATGGTTGGAGGTGGGGGATGGACATGGTGGTGGAATCACCGGCAGTTCTGTGCTGGAAGGTGCAGGGAGATTTGCAGCATGTTTATGAAGACAGCTGTTTGGAGCTGTGGAGAGCAAAACCTCCTTTGTGTGATGCCTTTTGCAGCCATGCAGGAGGGTACACTGAGGTGGTGGCATACCCAGCAGGTATCTACATCTGCTACATCAGTGCTGGGAGCAGTTGTGATCTTCCCAAGGCTCCTGAGATCTCAGCTAACAGTCTCTTCCAGCTGCAAAGCCAAGGAGCTCTGGGAGCTCAACCTGTGTTTGTGCTCTGCCTTAACCCTCTCCCAGGCTGCAAATTAACACCTTTGTGCTAAACTCTTCCTTCATAGAGGAAAGAGTTCAGCTTGGGCTGGGGGAGACTTTAAAGGGCTCCTGTGGGCCAGGAAGGACACTGTGGTGTGGAGACAACTTGTGTAAATAATATCTCTTAATAAATAGCATGGGCTCTGCGCCAGATGTGTCATTCCCAGTTTTGATCATCCAGCATTCTGTACCCTAAAAGGTCCATCCAACTCTTCCTATCACTGTACACCTTGCTGATATACTGGTGTCCCTCCATTCCAAGCTCCACAACTCCAAATGCTGCCATGGAGGTGCTCCCATTACTGATCACAGCCACCATCTGACGTGGCTGATAGGTTCAGATTACCTGATGTCTCTTGACAGACATGGCTTTTTACCAACACTGCACATGCCTTTTAGCTGGGAACACAAAGCCAGCACTTCAGCACGGGAAAATAACCGGTATGTTTTCCCTCTGAATAGAAAACTATTTCACCGGGGATGAAGGGTAAGTTTGTGACATTGCAAGCATTCAGGTTCCTGCGCCCTTAACAGAGACCTTCCTTCAGCTGGAGGTCACTGCTATGGGCTGGGACATTGCAAATGAGTCTCAACCAAAATTAAACAGCTGAAGCTTCCAGTTTTGCCCAAGAAATGTCAGTTGTTCCTTTGAGGCAGCTGAAGTCAGATGTTCAGAGCAATTCCTGTCATCATCTTAATTACAGTCTGAGCTTGGCGATGGCCATTGATGTAGGGTCAGATGGGCACAACAGACTTCTGCAAGCATGAGCCGAAACACTGCAGTTGATTGTCATCTCGTCGCTATGCTGGGAGCCTTCACTGCAGCATATTGTATCTTCATTTGCACAAAGCCTTGGCCAGATGCCTGGCACCATGCCGGCAGACTGGTCCTATTTCTGTTTGTTGATAGATCTCTCTTATATCTGATACCTTGATTAACGTACACTGATTTCTCCTGTTTCTGCTGGGTGGAAAGGGTACCCTTATACAGCAGCCAAGGAACTGGTTTCTCAGAGAGGGGTTACTGCTTTGCATGTAAAACTCCCAGCATGTATAGCTCTGAACCAGCCCTAAGCACAACATATATTTTCAGGACTTGCTTTTCCCTGCCACTTAGTGGCTTTAAATGGCAAAATACTTTTGCAAAGACAAATTGCTTTGCAGGTACCATGCTGAGCTTCTGGAAAGGCTCCAAATCCACAGAGGGATTCAGAACAACCCCCTGAATCCTCATCAACAAGGTGAGATGACCCCAAGAGCTTATTTTCCATGTACAAAAATTAGAGCAGTGTGAAATACTGCAGCACTGCTTCAAATTCCAGGCAGTCACACTGCTGCAAAGCTCAGAGGGCTAGTCCACACCACCTCAGCACTCCAAAGACTAGACCCTGAGTACTTTTTGTTTTAAACGTCACAATTAAGGCTGTCTTTCAATATGTACAGGCCATTTTTGAATAGGAAATAGCTAAAATAGGACAGTTCCCCAGCAAACATAATCTGTGCTGGTACAATGGACTTTTGAATAAATCTGTGATGCTGCCTCAGAACAAGCTGTTAGATTATCAAACCAAAGAAGAATACCTCACGTTACAGATGAGGAATATCTTATGTTACAGCGTGTTTGGAGACACACCTTTGCCAGGGGCTGCTTTTGCCCAGCTACTATCTCCAGTGCCTTCAGTTTTCGAAGATGCAAGGGCTGTCTGCAGTACCACAATCTCCCCTCTTTTCCTGGCAAGAGAAAACCTGTATTTGTTCTCCAGTTTCTCAGACTGGGACAATGTGCTCAGCCTCTGGATGTTGGATATTCTCCATCAGGAAGAATAGCAGAGAGCTCAGCAGTCTCTCCCTTTCCCTCCCTTCTTCTCCTACCACTTTGCTCAGTTCACAGCAGAGGAGTACTTTGAGCTTTGGGCTTTTAACCCCTTTCTCCCCAGAAGCGGTAGGGAATCTAATTCACTACATGTGGGTTCAACATGTATGTTATTTGTTAGAATCAGCAGCTCTATAATGTTAGGCAAGAAGTTGCTTTTCAAGGCCCTGGGTGGCTCTAAACATTATTAAACATGGTCATTAGACCATGCTTTTCCAACCATTGAATGGCTGTGAACATTAAATATTTTGTTTTAATAAGTGCTTGCTTTTTCAGCTGCTGAGAGGCCTTAATCTTTTTTTTTTCCTCATTAAAAAATGTTGTTTTTCCAGCTCATGAGCCACTGAAAATACTGTTCTGGTTTTTTCACTTCCCTTTTATTTTTTTCCCTTTTTTAAATTCACTGATCAGTTTATTTTTATTAAAACAAGGAGTGAGAATTTTGGAGCCTTTGGCTAAAATAACTTGTTTTCAGCTACTAGGACAAGTATAGGGCAAGGCTTAGGATAACAGAAAATCAAACCTTGCTTGTGTGAACAAGTTCCACTGAGATAAGAACATGCAAACTATCCAAACAGCAGCAGATTGTCTTCTCTGTGTGCTCTGAAGGGACTGATGAATCACACTGCTGCATGCCAGGTTTCCCACCTGCCAATCAAGCGTGTCCTATTGTGTCATCTCTATAGATTCATGGGGCAAGATGTGAAGCAATCCTAGGGTCAGAGGTGAAGTATGTGTGTTTTGGATTCAGAATGAAGATGAGAAGTCTGACTTAAATTTCATTTCCCTCATTTGTTCTATAAGGGAGACCACATTATGTAAGAAGAAAGGTAATTAGGAAGAAAGGTCTTCTGCTAAAACATTAGACTGGAAAGGAGTACTTCTGCTGTGGACTTGTTGCATGAAAAATTCATGACTCTTGCCCAACCGTTGTCTTCACAAACTACTTGGAATGGTCTCTGTGGCCCACCTGGCCTCCAGCTGTCCTTCCAGGGGGGAAGAGAGATCATCTAGGTCCAGTGTTGTATCCACTAGTACCCTGAGGCCTTGACTGTTACGTTTCAAGAGACATTAACTGTTTCTGTGTAGGTAAATGGATTGCAATCTTAGTCTTCCTTCCTAGTTTTCCTGCAATAGTAAATCTCAGGAATCTGCTGAAGACAGAAGCTGGCCTTTACAATGTGTGCTACCATTCCTGCTCCCATAGGTCCCTGGTTTTTGTGGTTTCTCTGATGGAGGAGGAGACATTGACAGCACAGAAGGCAGTTGACAAGAAGTGGCCAACGTCTTGCTCAGCTGGGGAGCTCTCCTTAGGGAGTCCAAAAGTGGCAACTTTCCCCTGTGGCTGGGGCATTTGGCTTTCTGCAGCTTCTAAATCACCCGCTTGGAATGCACTGTGCATCAGCCTGGAAGGGAGTCAAACCGTTTTATGAAAGCTGCAATTAGTGGCTTCCCACAAATAGCATCTAGCACTGACAAGTGGCTGCTCTGTAATGCTGTTTATAGGCTTGTTTCAGGTAATGGAATTTCATTGCCTTTCAGGTGCTCTCGCCACAGGAAGCACATATATTTTTTCAGCTCTGTGATTTTTTCCACCAAATTGCACAAATCATTATATTTGGGCAAGTGCATTGGAAACATTCTACTCTGCATTTATTTTGCAGCTCAAGTCCTTCATGAAAGGTAGAATAAATACTCTCTTCTAGGCAAACAACTGAGGTGAGAAAGCAGAGAGAGAGAGCAGAGATCGTGGGGAAACAAAACCTGTTCTTCACATACAATAAATCAGTGTATCTGCACTGACTTAATGTACCTGTGCTGGTTGGATCCAAAATTTCACTCCTTCTTCATCTCCAGCTGTGGCAGCTCCCAGCAGCCACTACCTAAACTACTTATGCCTGGACACAACTGTGGCTTCCTTTGTAGACCAGGATGTTAAGTGATGTGGAAGAATTTACTGACTCTTCTCCTGCATTGTTATACATAATTGCTGTCTTTGTAGGAATTGAGCAAATCAAACTGGGAATTCAGATGATCTCTTTAACTGTAGTGGATGATTATGTTGTGTTGAATGTGGAAGCAGAAGGCAAGAGTGAGTCATGTTGGTTATGGCTGGCCTGTGAATGTTGATGGTTTAACGGGGATGATACATGGCATCCAGCAATGCACAGGACATCCCCGTGTGGTCCATGCTTAGCGGAGTCTTGCTGAGCTGGCTGCACAGGCGTTACGTAGGAAAAAGCATCCCACATGAATAGCAGTGAAACGAAAGCCTGTGAGACGACATCACTTACACTGAGCCTGTTAGGTCACGGTTAGGCATAAAGAGCATTTTGTAAGGAAAGCTGAGCACTGTACTGCATAGCGTCCTCTTTTGTTCACCAGCCTTGCTGAAATCATAAGCCTCAAAGGAAAAAGCAGGCCATGAACCCAAGACACAGGTGAATCAAAGGCAAAGTAGTCGCTCCAAGGGGGGGAACTTCAAGGTTGCAGAAAATCAGGGCTCCTAATAGGATAATGCAGGTAATACTATCACAAGGCGCTAAAACAATACAGAACTAATTAGCTCAAATATTTGCTGACAATGTGGGTTTTGAGAAGAGGGGGGCATGGGCTTTCCTAAAACTTAATTAACTCATAGAGTAAATCAGTTTCATTCATTGCCACAACAGTGCCAATCAAGATAGGCTTACTGTTTGCTCATTTGGAAAATGATTAGGATTCCCATTTAGACTTAATTACAGTGCAAAGGTTGACAATTATCATCTTTGTGGAAGCACTGGATGCCACAGTATCTCAGTTGAACACGTGCCTATAATTATAGACATCATTTTCTTAGCAGAAAATGTAACCCACTTATTACCTGGATTTCATGCCTGTAATTAGAGATAGCAGAAATAAAAAAAAAAAAAATTAAGAAGGGAGCTGGTGCTGAATTATTTTGGATCTTTCCATAGTAAATTACTTTGTGCAACTGTTTGTTGCAAATTAAAACCTTAGTTTGTACTTTATACTCCTCATGGAAGGAAATTCGTAGACATACAGAAAAATCAAATGAGCCACATAGGTCATATTTTGACACCACTAAGAACACCGCTAACTCAGATTGGTTCATTCATAAACCCTTCCTTATACCTCCCCAAAGTTTCTTGTTTTCCACAGGCTTGTGCTTCTCACCCAAGTCAGCACAGAAGCAAGCTGGTGAGAGAAACGTGGTCAGTCACTTCGGAAAATCACAGTTTGATCTGAACCAGAACTGAATAGATTTAGCCTGTTGACTGAAATAAACCACATGAATATTAAAGTTTGCAAGAAGTGCTTGACTACAATCACGTTTAATACTGCAAAACACAAATGATAAGCAGGTTGAGATTCATCCCATTTGCCTAGATCCCTCCAGGAGACTGTTTCAACTCATTGCATCCAGGGGCTGCACTGCAGCAGAGATAAGAGAAAAAGAAAGTTCAAAGCATTTTACAGGTATTAATTACAGATAAGGCAGGAGGTAAGATGAGGATGTAAGAAACCCAAGCTTTCTTCAGTCATATTTCTCGCTGTCCCTGGGCCTCTGTTTATCCCATGGGCTTGTAAAGAAGCTGTGGGAGAATGCCCTTTGCAGGGAGCAGCAGTGGATCAGCACATTGCTGAGCATTAAACAGGCATCACATTTAACAATTAAGCCTTCCCTTAGTTTTAATTGCATTTGTTTCCAAACCAGGGTGAGTGAGGTGGAAGAATTCAGGACTCCAACCTTCTTGTATTTATTTCATGCAGACCATGTAACTCCTGAACCTCTTGGTGAAAAGGCAGCAAGTGCTACTGGGACCAGAGCATCACCTTTCCTTGAGCAGCATTTTAACTATCTACCAACTGAAATGTTGAGTTCACCTCGATGCAGATGATTTTGTAGAAGGAAGGACAGATTTTCCACTTATATATCCTCTTTATTTTCCATGATCAATGAAGAAATACAGCATTCAGTATTTCTTCCTACCTTTGCCCTGCTTCTTTTGAAAAACACTATATGCCTCCTGGAATGAACGCTGCCCTGTTGGGGAGTGGGGGACACACACATAACACACAGACCAGTTTTATCAGGTGAGATGATCCCTGTGTACCATAACCAGCAAACAGTGTCAGCAAGACTTCAGGGAGCAGATTTTTGTAGCTGATTCCTGTGAAAAAAGGCAGCTGGGAGTCTGGAGGCAGAAAGGTGTTTTTGTGGGTTCTCCAGAAATATTAACTTGTGTTTTTATTCGGGTTTTTTCATAGGTGCAGATAAAAGGGAAGCAAACAAAGATTTGAGCGTTGGCTGTGTCCTTTTGAAAGTTTACTGCTCAGGTGCTTTTAATATTGCCTGAATGCTAAGTGTTTTGCAAGGAGAATAAAAACAGCGATGGAAGTAATAAAACATGAAAAATGAGTCCTTACATTGTTTGAGGTGCTTATAATGCTGAAGGCCTTTATTTATTTTCTTATATCTTATTCACTGGAGCTTTATGTAGCCATGGAGCTTGCATGGGTATTACTGTGTTGCTTTGGAAAAGCTGAGAGGGTGGATTTTTTGATGCACAGCTGCCTGGCAGCAAGAAGCTCCTTCAGATGTCAGCAGAGAATCCCGCTCATCTCCAGGCTTAAGAGCAAGCTGGAACCCCGCAATGCCAGACGCTGCTTGGTGTGAGAGTAGAAGGACTTCCACACATCTTTTCAGATAGGATCTCAGTGCCAGAGCATCTTGATCGCTCCAGACAAGTCAGAACAGAGCAGCCGTGCCCCTGCCACAGTTTTCAGTGCAGGATGAAGGAGCTTTCTTTTGAACTGCTGAACTACAAATTCCCCTCCTGGCCAAGCAGCCGTGGTGGGTGGGATGAAGGGGAGAAGAAAATGCTGCTCAGCGAATGAAATACCGGTAGGTGTGTGTGTGTGGGTGGTGGGAGCAGCAGACTTGCCAAACCCACTTGGATTCACTCCACCTAGCTGAGCACAGTTGGGAAATCTGGCAGGGTTTGCTTGCCTGGTACCTGGAAAAGCTCATTTGGAATGCCTGGTATCTCCAACCAACCCACAACTGAGTGATTCCTCTCCATGATCATAGGTTCAAAGAAATATGCAGCACTGAGAAATATTCTAACTGGTTTTAAAAGTGAGGATAATAATTAAAAAAAAAATAAAGTGCAAAGAGAGAGGAATCCTCCTAACAGAGGGAAGAAGAAGGAAATGAATGGAGCAGGGGTTTGTTAGCAAACACCAGTTTAGGCCTATTCACTGATTTCATGCAGAACTAGTTGTGCCACTTCAATGTTTATTTATCCACTAAAAGAGTCACGGGTATGAAAACAGACACAGAAACTTATTGGCACTCAGGTATTCATCATCTGGCAGTAGAAGCATGTGAAATCCCAGGCAGGAGCTGCAGTGTTGTACATAGCCCCTGCCTCAGGAGTCAACAAAATCTAAATCCTGCAGATGGGTTTCTAGGTGTTCAAAAGCCAACACTTGTGTGGTTACAGGTCAGTGGCCTTGGGAAGAGAGGCAAAGAGATTCAGGAGCAAACGAACAGCCTCCTGCAAGCTTCATAGAGCTACATTTCTATCAAACTACTTCAGCATCATAAATCTTAGGTCACATGGCTAGTTGATGGCTAGTTTTGAAAAGTGCATCAATTTTCACATCCTTATCTGAATTCAGCTTGTGCATGTTAAGTCATTGCCCTGTTTTTAATTCTTGGAGATGCTGCCAGCCTTACAGTCATCAGCCTTGCAGAGGTAAACAGCACCAGAAGTCAAGAGACATCCTTTTCTTGTTACAAAGGTTTCTGAAGGTTACGCCTGGAACAGAATATAAGTGGAGTTTTAAATTGCAAGGATAAGTATCCGAGACAGCTATAGTGTTACACAGATATATAAGAAAATTGCCATCACTCTTGAGTATAAAACTGAGCAGACAGAGACTTTTTTCTCCTTGGCACTTTCCTGCAGGTGTTTCATACCAGAATTATTAGCTGTGCTATTCAAAGATGAGAGTGACTTTAGTGCGGTGGTTGTGAAAAGCTCATGCGTGGAAGCACAGATTTGGTGACTAATAGAGGAGGCCTTGGATGCACACACCTCTGAGATGTATCCGTGTTTGCATTAAGCACGGATGAGAAGCAGTGACTGAGCTCACACTAAGCTCCTTCGCTGTAAAGATGTTTTTGAGAGAGTTCCAGGTATAGCTTATGTAAAAAAAATTAATCCAAGTACTCAAATCCAAGCAACCTGCTTTTGATACAGAGCACATCATCTTAGTGAGCTGGAAAGACAGAAAATTAAAGGTGAAGTGGCCCAAATCACCTTGGCTTTGGAATTTTGTGCTTCTAAGTGCCTTCTTTGAAAATAAGGTGCAGAAATAAGTGCCTTCTGAATATGCTATTAACTTGAGAGCATTTGAACGGGAGAGAGGCTTGTGGTATGTGAAAAATACCCTTGGGAACCAGTGCTAGATGCAAAGTGAATCTGCCAGAAATGATGGGGAGCTGAACAAGAATGGCTGAGCAGGTTTGTTGGGGCTTAACACGTGTCTCCTGCGGGAGGAAGCCTTCAGCGCTGGGCAAACAGGAGCCTGTGGAGAAGTGGAGGGAGAGGCAGAGCCAGCTTTGTCTGGGAATGCTTTGTCCAAGGGTGTGTGGTCCAAAGGAATTGGACCCAGCTCTGTCTCCGGCACAACTCCGTGCTGTTCACTGTCTGTACATCGGGGCACTGTTTGCTCTTGTCTACAGTCAGGCTACAACGATCAATAACTTCTGTCCAAGGTCTTCAGATTCTCCCTGAAGGAAGCCCCAGAGGTGATCACGCCAAGTCACACCTGGTCTTCTTGCAGGGAAAAAAAATGAATGTCTAATTTTCTCAGCGAGGAAGTATGTTTTGAATCTCAGTGTAACCTGACTCTCTGGATCAGGAGAGATAGTGCATGGTTTTTGAGGCAGAAATATATCCCTTTTCTTGAAGTGGCTGGGAGAAAGCAGCGATCTGTGTGGGAAAGCTGGAGAAATGGCAGGAGGGAAAAGAAAAATTACATGCATTAGTGGTTTATGCCTTCCAGACATTTACAAACTCTGGGTAATGCAACTCAGAGGGAATTTTAGTCATTCCAAGGAGGCTGCATGATTTAAGAGGGCATAAGGGCTGCAGTTTGCTCTATGGTTTAACCCACAAATAAAACTTCCATCAGCCAGTTGAATATCTGGAAGGAATTTGGGGTTGCATTTTTAGGAGAACAGACATTAATAAAGTGTTCCTTTATTGCTTTGGTGACCTATCACCTCCGTATTGTCTGGCCCTGTGCTGCTCATGGTACAGAGAGGTTAATGTGTAAAACACGCCACAGCTTCGGCAGGTTTGGGGAAAACAAAGACAGTCTTGCGGTTGTCACACTTCTGATTTTTTTTACATGTGCCGTTGCTCTTTCTTTCTACTGCATGCTTTAAAGACCACCTACCCAATCAATTCTCCCTTGCTGGCCTACTCTCTGCTTTCCAGAGAGAATTTAAACCAAGACAGTGTGCGGATGAAGGTCCAGTGGCCACCAGAAGCCCATGATCTAATTACATATTGTAATCCCAAGGTTGGGATAAATTCTCTTAGCACTTTTCTTCATTTAGCATTTTCTCTCTTCTATTCCCTTCTCTTTCCTCCTTATATTTTCCATATTTTTCACAATCCAAAATATTTTTCTGCCTTTGCTTTTGACACGTAAAGATAAGACATATATCAGTATCAAAAAAAATCCCCAAGTCTGCATTGTGATGAACAACAGATGAGAATGACAGCAGTGAAAAAAACACACCAAACCATCAAGCATTCTCCTGTCTTGAAGGACATTAAAGAAATGGAGAAAAAATATTTGGAACTGGGATGAGAACTTCAGTCTACTGAGGGTTTAATTTTTATCCTTATTTTATTAGGAAGGGGAAACAGAGGCAGAAGGACTTGCGCAAATGAGTCAGTCATTCAGCCTAAACAGATGTGCTGGCATGATTCTGGCGTCTTTCAGAAATACCAAGACTCATTTTGATTGTGAAATACTTGCTGAAGCATATTATCAGGGAACCTCAAAGGGGTTTCATTTCAGAGCTAGCAGTAGGAAGCTGTTGTGATGTGAAGAAACAGTAGATAATGCTTCGTATTTCAATGAGACCATGAGCAAGGACCCAGAAAAATCAAATTCCACCCCTTTGCCCTTCATGCCGTACCTCACATCTTCATGCAGCACTAGGAGAGAGTTTGAGGTGATGGAAACCAGAGCAAACTTGCAGTGTTGCAGCAGTGAGTAGGATGGGGAGTAACTGGATTTAGACTTGTGAGCAAATTTCAGCAGCTCTTTCTGACCCATCTAGTGGGGGAATATCATCAGGATAATTTCATCCCTGTTACTTCAGGAATAAAGTGATTTTAGTGATGATGGCTGTAGTCTGGTTCATGATTAAAGTCTTCCCTCTCCTGTGTGCACTCACTGATTTCAGTGCTGATTCCAAATGGAATCTAACATAGATAATTGCAGACTATTTTGAACCCTGAATTGCCAAGAAAAAACATAGAGTTGCAGTGTCAGGTGCTGAGGGTAGATAAGTGACTGATCACAACTCCGTTTGCAGTGGAGGCATTATAGAAAGCCAGAACCAAATGTGTTCTGCATGGCACCAAAAAAGCAACATAAAACTTTTCAGTTTACATTACAAAATACACCAGAAGTGCTCTGAAAGGCTTCCAGAGGTGCAGGAGGTGGAGGAATCTAAACTGCAGATATTTTCATTGTGACCATTTTCAGAAAAAAATGCCTTGCAAACATATTTCTATAAGGACAACACAGGGCTTAGGATGCTTCGACGGTAGCCAAAGCAAGCAGCAAAACATGTGAGTGCCTCCAGACTGCTCCCAGGGTTTGTTCCACTGCCAAAAGCTGAGACGTAGGCTCACAGCGTGAGGCAGCAAACTTCTCTGGCTTTATGTGCTCACACATGAGGTGGATTTAACATAAGAGACTATTATGCTCCCCCCACCTCTCCCCTTCTATTCGTCCCTCAAGATCTTGGTTCAACTGCTAAGAGAATAATATGGAAGTAATTCAAGATCTGTTGATACTGAAGGCAAGTTTGCCAATCACAGCACAAACATCTGCACTTGTGAACCCTGTAGGAAGACTAGTTTTAGTGTGTTTCATCAGGTTGCTTCCGTCTTGTCCCTGTGGATGGCCAGGTATTGAAAGATCTCTTGGATAAGGCATGTGCTTCCTGGGGTTTCTCAGAATATAGGTCAAGGTGTCAGAAAGTCATAGTTTGTGGAGCTGGGTAGGTACAGGTGCTTGCCTTCATTTATCTTTCTGCTATTCAAGGAACTTGGGATGAGGTCTTTATCTGACTGGTGTGGCATCATGCCCTAAGAAGCCAGTGAATCTCATCATCACAGGCCAACCTTTCTTAACCTCCCTTTTGACTTGCTTGTTTTCCTGAGATCCTCCTCAGCTAATGGGAGTTAATTGTCTCCAGGGTAAGGAAATCAGTTATAATTCCTACCCATCTGCAAGGGTTTGGTCTTTCAGATATCATCATTGGCATTGGGAGCCTGACAGCAATTAAAGGCAGCTAGCCACTCTTTGGTGAATATAAACCTCTGCAGGCAGCAGCTATTGTTTGCTGTTATTCCCTGGAGGAGGTGAACTGCTGGGGACTGCTGCATTTGTACCTTGAACCCTTTTGCAACCCCCAGCATTGCTCTGACCTTCAGAGACACTGTCATGAAGCAACCATGAGGGCTTCCCTTACCAATTCTTGGTTCCCAATTCACACAGCAGCTGGAGACATAGGCCTGGGGTTTATACAGTGTGTTTTCAGGATGACCCTTGAGAAGTCTGCCCAGTATGTATGAGGTATGTATGTCTGTTGGTAAACATAAAAGCCCCAAATATATATAGGTGGGAGTAGATCCTGTCAGAAAGGAACTTTGATCATCCATGTGATATTTTCTCCTATGCAGATGTCAACTTTCATAAAGCCTATGGCTTCAGTTTCAGATTAATGTGAAAGTTTTGCCCCTGTTTGTTTTGTGTCACTAAGAAAAGTTGACTGGATCCTTAAAATGTTGTCAGTCTGATTAGATCAACCTTTAGGAATCATATGGCAGAACTTGGGAATGAACCTGGATTTGGAAATCTTCATTTTAACTGTATTCTGCTCCAGTTTTGCTTGTACATTAAAAGAAGTAGACAGTAATGCTCTGTCCTTTGGTTAAGTGGGTCATAAGAGATATTATTAGATGATGAAGTGATTTCTGAGGGTGTATTTGGAGAATGACTTCTGTAGGTCTCTTGCCTATGCAGGAGTGGGAGCAAGTTATGAAAGTGGAGGGGTGGCAAGAGGTTTGAGCTGGCTGGGTGGGGCCATGAGGTCCTTGGGGTGGAAAAGGAGTGTGACTCTCTCACATGGCCTCACTACGGCCAATCTGGGCGTATGGCCACAAGGAGGAGAAAGCAGCATGGAGATGCCAGCGACTAAGGGAGATCGGTAGCTTTGCCAGTAAGTCAGAAGAGATTTAATTTTTCCGTAACTGATGTCATGTGCCACTTTGAAATCTTTGCAAATGTGGCAACTGCAACTCCTGTAAAACACAGGTTATTTCTCCCCCTGCTATGTTGCTCTCTGCTGCAGCAGCAAAAGCATCAACAAAAAGCAAGTTATCTGTTATCTCCAATTTCTCCGCGCCTGATGTTTGAGCCAGTTCTTGCCTTTGACTGCTCAGTTTGTTGTGAAGAGCTTTTCAGAGTTTGGAGAAACAAGCAAAATTTAGTCACCTTTGCTTTGGATTTATATCAGTAAGTTCTAAGCCTCTTACTCAAATCATCTTCAGTCTCTCCCTTCACTTCTGCTTCTGAACAAAGGGCCAGAGATAGAGATCACAATCCGGTGCTAGAAGAAGCCGTCTTCTGAACATGTTCATGCATGTAGAATATTTCCCAGAAGCAAATGCATTTTTTTAATCTCAGGACTTTGCTTTGTGCATTGAGATCAGACCTTGAGCAATAGGAATTCACTGCCAGACTTCCCCTCTGCTATGTGTAAATTCTGCATATCAAAGGTATCGAGAACAGGATTCATCTGTATAAAACTGATTTATTAGAACTCGTGAAACCAGGTTTTATTCACATGGTACTGCAGGTAAGTAGTGTGGTTTAACTGTAGGGTGGCATCACTGAAGGGTATTTCACGTGCTTAATGTCTAAACAGAGTGAAAAACAGGGAGAAACATGTTGAGTAGCCAATGACAAAGTGGGGATGCAGGGATTCTTGCCAGGCATTTCAGGCATCAAACAGCTTCTGGGTTTTGTCTGATCAGCTTTGAAACATTCTGTTTAAGATCAAAAATTTTCAGATACTCAAAGCTTATGTTTTTAAAAGACCTGCTATAACTAGCACTCAGAGCCATTCTGTCCTGCCACGATTGAAACAGCCCTGTTGTTTTCACATGTCATCTGTATTTCCATGTGGTACCCAAATGATGACTCAGTCTGTGTTGTTGTCTGTAGCCTCTCACTGCCTGGGATTGTGAGGCTAACAGTTCTGGTGTGTCTGATTCTACCATGTGGGTATTTACCCCCTGAGATCTTCATGGGCACCAGCACTCATGTTTTGGATATACCCAGAGAGCTTTGCAACGGGAGGAAACTCCTGGATGGGGCTGTGTACTGCAAGTGACTCTGCAGCATCAGCAGAGGCAGCCCTCTCCCCACTGATGTTAAACCAAGTGCTTGGTTGTCTTCCAGCTGCCAAGTTGTCACTGGCACCTTGAAGACCCTTTAACTCCCCTTCAAACTGATGGAAATCACAAAATCTTAGTTTTTTTCTAGGATGACCCCTTTAATTTCAGACTGTCCTGGAACTGCCAAGCTGAGGTGAATTATACACAAAAGTGCCAAGCTATCAAATCCAAAAGACTTTTAAATTACCAATATATTTCAGCTGCAAAATCCTTACTATTCAATCTTCTTTCCTGCTGTGTGACATAACACTAGATACCTAATCACATTCTCTGATAGATTTGCTTTTTATTGAAGTAGTGGGCTTATCTTCGTGCTCTGCTACTGCTAATACATACGTTTGTAAATTAAATTGGTGTAGATTTGTGGATGTTCATATATTGATATAAAACAAAGCAAAAGCCAAAAATAATTCAGCCCTGCATATTTGAGCGTGCAAGGGCTTTTTGTTTGCTTGCTTTGCTGAGTAAGCCACTCCTAGGGCTGGTTCTGATCACAGGATTTCAGCCACGTAACCTTGAAGCAGATAGCAACTGGTAGAAGTGAACTTCTTTAAAAGTGGCGTGAGTCAGACTGGCATGAGTACAGAAAGCTGAATCATAGTCCCTCTGTGTTTGAATTCATGTCCGTTAAAAGCAGATAAAAGGGCTTTTTCAAAAGGGGATGAAGAAGAGATGTCATATGGGGAAAATGCAGAGATATCTGAAGTTGCTTCTTACTTAGTTTTTGAAGTATAAAAACTGAAGTTGGTCAGTCAGGGAATGGGATAGGCAAAATTACAAATTCATGGGAACTTACATTGATCCAGAGGAAAACAAAATTTAGGATGCTCCTGTATGGAAGGTGGCTTGAATATTTAAAGCAGATCTAAGAGTCTGTAGGTAGTTTTGTGCTCAGTTAAAGAAACAGATCAATTCAATGTTCCCCCTGTATTCAACAAGACATTTGGAGTCAGTGTGTGCAGATGTATTAACTCAATTCTGCTTGTTTACCGAATTTCTCTGAACAACCTGACACCTTTAACAGCAATCGGTTATTTATGAAGGTGAGAAATAGCCATGACCCTCCTTCGTTACAGGTGTGCTGATGTCTGGATGAGAAGGGAGGCAATGCTGAAATCTCATTCATCTGATGGATGTGTAAGGGAAAGCCCTGGAGATGAGGACACCCCACCAGAAACAGGACGCCTTTTTGCTGCGATTATCCAGGAAGTTTCTGTAGTGCAGATGTGACAGCAATAGTGACGTTTATTTCATGCTCCTGCTCCATGAAGAAGTTGTGAGTATCACCAACCACACAAAAGAGCTATTGTGGGGCTGGGGAGGCGAGGCTCTTGGAAATAACAAACATTATCTACTCATCCTGGAGGAGTGTGGTAGTTGCTTGTGATCCCACTGCCTAAACGCCATCAAAGTAAAAGCACGTCACTGCTATCTCATGTTATTCTGGTTTGGTTTTTGTTTTTAAAATGATTCCAACATGTTGGCTTATGATTCTGAAACCATGAAAATCTTTGACAGAAAGCTTCAATTTGTAAATCAGTTATAAATTCAAGTGTCCTCTGACCCAAAGGATGGGTGTGGGTGGCTGTGATGAAGCACAAGAGGTTTATTCTTCTGTCACCAGAAGAACCAGCCTCAGCAAACTTCATTTTCTGCTCTGTCTTCAGGTCCCTACCACCTGGCAGAGTGGCGTTGTTGGGGATGGAGAGGATCAGGATCTGTCCAGAGATGTCACAAGCTGAAGGGCTACTCAGCTTGGGGTGGGATTTTTTTTGCAAGAGAGTTTAGCACAATTTTTCATCTCATCTTATGGTGGGGAACAGACAAACCAATGGCTCACTGACACAGATGAGGTGTTCTGGAGTGACCTCTGAATTTGTGACAAGAACTGGAATTGCTTTTCAGAGCTAGATCGATAAATGAGTGAGATATTATTGTTAAGGATCTATAGTGACCTTAATTAGGGTTATTAGCTTCACAAAAGATGATATTAAGCCTGATTAGTGCTGGAGACAATTTCACTGGATCTTGGATTTGACCTGTGTTGTTGTTTTCTAGTAGAGCAGTAGTGTAACTATACTGGTGTCACTCCTGATTTGCACCACTGGAAAGGAAGAATGGAGCCAGCACAGTTCTGAGATGTTCTGTAATGCTGTATTCAGGTTTTATAGAACCCTATTGGTTTCCTCTCTCTTAAACACTCTAAGATTTTCTA
Organism: Thinocorus orbignyianus; assembly: GCA_013400375.1. Classification (NCBI taxonomy): domain Eukaryota; kingdom Metazoa; phylum Chordata; class Aves; order Ciconiiformes; family Thinocoridae; genus Thinocorus; species Thinocorus orbignyianus. Next base: position 484,786 of record VXBW01000458.1, read on the forward strand.
CTGAAAAGTGTTGTTAGGAAGGCTAAGAGTATTCAGGAGGGAAGAGACAGTTAAGCAGCCAAAGGTGCGCGATAAATTAATGTAATTACTCAGCTTTGCACTATAAGTCAGAGGTGTCCCCCATACACATGCAGTGCCTGCATTACTAAGCAATCATAATGGTAATATAGCATCAACATAAACAGAGCTGGGCACATCTGAGGCCCATGCTATTTCTAGATATGCTGCACTGCCACATCTGGCTCCACACTAGCAGAATGGGGCTTTCATGCTATTTTTACTTCAGACTTTCTTTTCATAGGAATTTTGTTTGACTTCCCACTGCCTCCCCCCTCTCCTCCTCTTTGCCTCTGACTGCACTCCACATGCACTTGGGCACGACAGTGAATCTGTAAAATCACATCAGCAGGCCAGCCACAGGAGAGAGGACTTAGCCCCTTTCTTCCACAAATCCATTACTTCTGCGGTTGCTCCATCCAAACCTTCCTCCTGGCTGAATGACTTGGTTTAGTTATTTCAATCTGCTGAAATTTCTGCTTTTAAAATAACCTTCCAGACTTCTTGTTCTTGTTCTGGGCCTGTCTTTGGACCTTCCCAGTGGAGCAAACCTCTTAATCACAACAAAATTATTTTCCTTTAAAGCCTCATACACCTCGGCATGTTCAATCCAATTTCTTATCCTGGTCTTACCCTTTTAACTCTCATCCACTGCTGCTCTGTTGAAGTTTGGAATAACAGCTATTTGTTTCACTTTGGGCCAGTCACTCAAGATTGTAAGGGACAACTTAAAGTGAAATATGCCATTATCCAGGAGCAGAGGTGTGATGGTGGTCTCTATTGCTCGTCCAAGCCTTTGCACAAATGTTCACTGTGCAAGGACCTCTTTATGAAGGCAGGTAGTTTAATTATAGGAAAATCTGTGAAAAAAGGCCACTGTTGCTATCTTCTGTCTTTCACATTGGTAAAGAAAACTAAAATTTGAGAGGGGTTCTAAGCACCAGATCTACCAGTTATGTGACCAAGCTTTGTTATGTTATTAGATTTCTCAGCTGGTAGATAAACCCCGTAAATAACCAGCTGTGAACCCAGGAGAATGAACATTTTCCTCCCATAACAGATGGTTTGCAGAGAGATCTCAGTGAGATGATATTTACTACTCTCCTGTAGAGTTCTGTGCTGCTTTCTTACTGTTCGAGTCCTGCAGAACCTACATTCAGGAGGGTGCAAGAAGTTATTAAAAACCATTTTTTCCCTTTCCTTCCCTCCCTGTCAACAGCATGAACATGGCATTGAACTCCTAAGAGGTTCTGCAAAGAATCTCACTCCCACCATAAGACATCTCTAGGGAGAAGTTTCCAGTCGTCGTATTTATGCAAAACTAATATAAGAAAATTAGGGCTGTACTTTGCTCCCAGAGTGAAAACTTTAGAAAGTGTTTTTAATAGGTTTTTCTCTTACTGATTGGCTTGCCCCGTGGTGCAGCAATAAGTAGTTATGAGCAACATACCAATGAAATATTTCTCTTTGAGAGAACCTGTGATTCAATATATAAGCATGAGTCCGTCTGCACTGGGCTATTTTTAATATCCCTGGATCTGCAATAATATGTTTAATTAAAGCCAAAACGAAGTTTCTATTGCTCATTTTCAGACCCCTTTTTCTCAAAGCAGCTTTGTGTAAATGTTCTTATGAAATATTATGAAACTGAATGATTTCAGATGAGAATACTAAGCCGAAATTGGACATTTTCCGAAAGTGTTCTAAACAAAATGCAGAACCAAATGTTTGATATTTCCTGTGATTCTCAGTAATTTGAGTAATTTAAATAGCAGCTTCTTCACAAATTGTTCTAAGGTAAACATTCATGGCCAAAAGCAAAGTCATAGGGTCAAAAATACCAGTGAATAGTGGATGCAACATGCAACAGCATAACACACAGGCGTGCTTACACAGTCTCTCTTGTAATAAAAATGAGAGCTGCTCTGCTTCTTACCTTAGTGGCTTTGATAATCACATTCAGAAAGTCCTGTAACATCTGGGTAGCCCCATTTATCCATTACAGACACCATTTTCTCTCACTTGTGTTTTTATATGCTCTAACTAATAAGGACATTGCAAACATTCAAGCCTTGGAAGTAAATCTTTTTTCCTTTGGAATTAAAATAAACACCATTGAGTCACAACAGCTTTAACTTTTGTTCCCTCTTGTTTTGTCTCTTGCTTAAAACAATAATAATAATAAAAAACATACTGTCTTGGTTAGGCATTTCCCGAGTCAGTACTAAACTAAACAGAGAAACGACTTTCTGCAGGCAGCTGGAGTTCTTAGAAACACAGAAGTGTCCCTATACTAGGTGCAAAACATACTTGGTTAAATCCATATTGTCTTTAGAGCACTCTCAGCCTGTGTAGAAGCACATGCACCAGAGAGGATTTTAGAGAGATGCTTATAATTTGATTGACGATAAAACGGTGACTGCACTTCTGCATTGGATTTCCAAATCATGTCAGGTTCATTCAGCAGGGTAATTCAAAGACCATCAAGGCTTTGATGGTTGTGCAGTTTACAGGAAGAGAGAGCTGTAGTAATATTGTCAACAGATGAGTTTTGTGCGGGTAGAGTCTCTTGTAAAGCTTCTGCTTGGCTGAGATTGGACCTCACAGTACAAGATTGGCTTTGTTCTCCAGTAGACATCTGTGCTGATACTGGACAATATCATACCAGAAGAAGAATCCTTCTACTCACCTTCTTATTGCTTTTTTTTTTTTTTTTTTTTTTTAATCTTTCTGCATCTTGATGTTCTGGTTAGAACTCACTGGTTGGTGATTATTTGAGGTAGATTGATCTACACTTTGCTGCAAGCATTACAACTATGCCAGATTTTCATGGTGGGTCAAACTGCTGCTTTGCCACTTTGAGCAAAACTGTGATGCTGAGGTGCAGTGGCTGTATGGATCGATGGAATTCACGGGGGAAGGACTGATATATTCACAAGGTCATCTGAGCAGACATACAAATTATAAGTGCAGTCTGGCAACTGGAAGATTTATTTTTTTTCCCCAAATTCACACATTTGGAAAATCACTTCTCACTATGGACTAAATAATTGCAAGAGGTTTCCTGGTTGAGATAGGGTGAGTTGATTGGCATGAGTGGAACATCCACGTTAGGAAAAGAACTGGCATCTTGATGTTCTGTTGACTTTTTAAGTGGCTTTTCAAATAAACAAGTATTTCTTTAGAACAGTTGGTGGAAATTGCATACAGCTTGGCTAACCTGCACACAATTCTGCACAGCACTGCAGGATAAACAGGAAACTAGAGCTGGAAATTTTTGTCTTTTTTGATAGAGTCAATTTACTGGGCTGCAGTAGCAATACTTTTTGAAATGTTCTACTTGGGCAACAGCTTGTCTATTTAATGAGAGCAAGCATTAGACAATAAAATAATTACAGTCTGTAAAAAATTGAAGATAGACAAGTCCTCAGAGAGTATCTTTGACTTTTTTAGAAAGCAGAACAATGACCTTTCCCTGATGGGATAGTGAGGCCTATGGAGGCACCATGGAGATTGCACTGGAAAAGCAGGAGAATAGTTTTTTCTCTTTATTCAGTACTTTTATTATTTTCTGCCTCTCTTTTCCTCTCCATTTTGGTTTTTTGTTGGTTTTTTTGTTGTTTGTTTGTTTCTTTGGTTGGTTGGTTTGGTTTTGTTGTTTTTTTCCTCCTCTATATAGACCACAAACCCTCCTGAGAAGGAAGTGTCTTTCATGTTCCCAGGTTTGCTGGAAATTCCAGGGACCATGGCAATGGAAGTGATGTAAAGCAACATTTGGTCTGTGTTGCTGCAAGAAAAGATTGAAAATGAAAAGGAAGACATCAGACTGGGGAGAACATCAACAAGCATCAGATGAAGTTACCCTCCTGGTTGACTGTTGGCCAAGTTGCTTCAAGCCTCGTTGGAGTCTGCCTTGTGAAATGCCACTTCCAGCAAAGCCAGAACCTGCTTGTGAACAGAGTAGGGATGGGAACGAGAGAGCTTGTAACCACCAGCGAGAAGAGCTTCTAGAAAAGCATCGTATCAGGATTTACTGAAGCACACAGCCTTCTTTTAAGGTAAAGGGTTTTTTTTCCCAGACAATGATAAGATGATGCGATATGTACCTGCAGTATAGAGGGACTTGGCACAGTGTCCAAAGAGACCTGTCCATTGTTATTATCCCATTCTGCATATTTGAATAGGGAAACAAAACATTTCTCAGCACTAAAGCTGTAGTTTTTGAGCAAAACTGGAGTTTAGCTCTTTTACTCAAATCTGTCCCAAACAAGGGGAGCTTAACCTTTGCCTGCTGAACCCACTGGAAGTGTACTAAAGCAGTGTAATTTGTTTCCTTTCAATCTCTGCAGACAAAGATTCTGAAGGTATAAAAAATGAATAGGGTAATTTCTGTAAAATGCCTTTTCTTTCTTCTCTCTTAATATTGCCTTTGGCAATTTTAAGCCTTCAAAGACAGCTACGGTTTCTTAGCAGTTTTCCTGACAGCCTGCACTATTGAAGTTAGACTTTAATTGAGCTCACTAGCATCCAAATATGATACACCGTGCAGCTGACTGATTAATTTTTAACTACCTTGGATACCTCAAGAAAAGTAGGCGTACTGGTATGCCTACTTTTCAGGTATTTTTCATTTTGGTCTTTTCTTTTCCTGATGTGACCTCATCTGCTCTACTGTAATAAATAGCAAGAGGGTAAATGGATATCCTAAACCTACATAGTGAACTTCATGTTGGTCAAAGGAAGATTTTTTTCCTCCATAATCCCAAGGATTAGAATCAGTCAAAAAAAAAAAAAAAAAAAAAAAAAACAAAAATTCTATTAAAGAAGCAATTTTATCAAAAACTGCAAGAGAATTACTTTTGCTGATCAGACTGCTTATAGCTATAATGAGATTTGTTTTATTTAGAGGAGGGGTCTTGAAACTGAGTCTCCTGTATCAAGTACAAAGACATGGAGTCAGACTCTCTTTCAAATTCTCCCAGTGTTGCTGTTCCAGTTTGCTGATCTTACCCACCCAGCAAGTTCATTACTATGGCTTGTCTCTCCCTCCTGAAAGTTTTCATGAGAATTGTTGAAAGGTTTCATTTTTGTTCCACTGTGGAAGGAAAATCAAGTGTCAAAATTGTGACGCCTGGGGCCTTGGGGTTCTCTTTTCCCTTTAATGGAACGAGATTGCTGTTTTCAGTCTGCCTCCATGTATTGAAATGACTTCTTGATTCAAATTGCCGTTACTGAGAGGAAGACGATTGCAGTTTGAATATCAGTTCCCTGGGACCTGCAACCTGCCTGGCAAGGAAACATGGTCAGGTAGGCTTTACCTCATTTAAATGCCATTATTCCAAGGATTTGCTCAATCTGTGTACCCTGAAGTGGGAGAGACACCGCAGAGAATGGAAAGATGGATGGCAGGCTTGGATGAATGCCCTGGTTAGATTCTCTATATTAGATTGTCATGCTTTTCCTGGCCCAGATGCTAACATCTAACACATTTTTAATACTATTGCCTGTTGAGATCCTATTAGAAAATGATTCAGAGTCTGGAAAGTTAGAGAGGAGAAAAAAAAGTTAATTCCCTAGAAATAATACAGTCATTATGCGTACACACAATTCAATATGTAACTTGGGTTTTTTATAGCCTCTCTACCATCCTGTGCACCAACCTTTTAAAATTGCAGTCACATTCATTATAAAGTAAATGCCTAATTCAAGTGATTCTCAAAACAGTTTGTAATTTAAATTCCTATTGGAAATAAAAGTAATGACCTGCAATAGTTCATTAGTGGCCTTGCAAATGTTCATTATTTCCTTTCTCTTCATCTTTCTCCTGTTTTTCTCCCTTTGCTAAAAGACAGGGGAGTTTAAAGGCTTAGGCAACCTTTAGAGCTATCTATCTCTAATGATCCACGAAAATGAACATTCAGTTCCTGAATGAGGAAATCATCACTCCTTTGTGCTTTCAAGGGATAAGTGTGTTCGCGTAGCAATCCATGAGGAAGCTAGATATTCCAGATGATTTTAAGGAATCATTTTATACTCAGGACATTTTTTAAAAATTGTTCTAAAATGTCTAATCAAATACTGAGAAGTCCCTGAAAAGATGGATATGGACACTTGAGATTCCTGGATGATATCCTGGGTGCTGCTACACCACCAAAGAATTATCGAGCTCCCCATCTCTTGGAGTTGCACAAAGAGAGACCTTCTCTGTGTGTTACCAGCTTCCCCTTGCAGCCTAAACATCAAATGGTGCTCAGCGGTTGGTGTGCTTCAGCACAGCCCATCTCCCTTGGCTTCTCTGTTGGATGGAGACTTAGCATCTGCCAAGCAGATGATTCTTGGATTGATGGGGAAAATGACGCAGAGGAGAGGCAACATGGGGCTGCAGTGAGATTCTGCATTACTTAGTCCGAGGAATAGGATTTAACATTGCTTGCTCTGGTACAGTTATCCTTAAAAATATGCTGCCTTGTTCACCTAGCTCTCTTACTGGCCTGAAGTCCTCAGTCTCTCAGTACCACTCCCTCTTTGTCTGCTTTATGGATGCTCATGTGGCAGCATTTCTTGGTGGTGTGGTCATACACAAGTGCTCTCTTCATCAAAGCCCTCACAGCAAAAATTTTGTGGGATTAAACCTCCTGTATCCCACATGGCTTGAGCATGCTCTGCTGTAGGGTGTTCTCAGATGGAAAAGAAGTGCAACAAATCTTATTTTTCTTTAGCTTCTCTCAATCCCACTGATTTTCTTCCTCATTAGCAATCCAGTCAATATACTGATGAAGACCGGTAGGGGCAGGCCTTAATACAAACCTCTTTAGAATATGAAATAAAAGATTGCTTGCCTGTAGAAGTCTCTCATAAGTGCTTACCAGAAGTTAAGTTTCACTGACTACTTTCTATGTATGCAAAGGGATTATTTTGGCAAAGTATGCATGAAACAAAACCTGGTAACATGCTTAAAAGCATTACCTATTGTTGGAATTTGGGTTATTCAGTACAGTCATTAGATCACACCCAATAATTCTGTAAAAATTGATTTTTCCATCCTAAGGTCAATTCACTTTTATTGAATTGCTTCAAGCAGGTTTCTCCAAAGCACAATGCTCCTCTGTGAGCCACCAGCATTGTGGCTGTTACCTGGTTTGCTGATGCTTACATGAGGTCATCTAAGAATCAGGGCTGACTGAGTTTGGACAAAGTTAGCTCATTTGACATATATTGAAATTTTTTTTTAGTAGAAACAAGTCAAGGAATGCTCTTTCTCAGTCTCCTGGTCTGGTTTCTGAGACCACTTCTCTCTGACTGGTGAGACTATACTGGAATCATCTTCTTCCCTCTGCCAGAAGGCAGCTGGTCTCAGCTTGGTGTTATGTCTACACAACAGAGAGAAAGAAAAGCTCATTTCTCAGCTTCTCATAACTTGCATGCACAAAGTTGTTTTCTTTTTAAGAGATTTTTAGCTCTATTCAGGTCTATTTAACACACCCATTGGCTTGTTTCCTCCCTGTTTAGTGTGTACTCTGGTGTGTCAGTCCTTTAGCTTTGCCCATGGGGCTGGTGTCAGATGTGACGCTAACCGCCTGTTCCAAATTCCACTTTAAAACAATATCGTTCTCACTTTGTTCACTATAAACTGACTACACAGTACCACCTGCTGATGGATCGACATCACAAACCTGGCTTTTATTACTGCGTTTTTCAAAGGCAGAGTTGCCTGTGACAGCCTTGCTTCTTAGCAAGGGGCCCTGTGTAAGAGGCAGGAATGCTCTCGTGTTCGTGCAGTGCTTTAGATTCTGTCATCTGCTACCACTTAGCAAAAGGATAATGCTGTGTCAGAAGGAGACTTGCACTTTAGAAGAAAGAGTGAATAGTCTCCGTTTTTCAGAGCCTAAAAGGGCAGGAGAAAAAAAAATCAGACCGTAAGTCAGCAGGCCTCAGGCTATTCTGATGTACATCAGAATCTGCATAGGCCCTGCATGGCTTGCAAAGCCTAGCAATCATCTGTATCTACTTCTGTCACCCGTCACAAAGTTCAGGAATGAAGTATCTGAGTGTCAAGGTCATTATATTTCATTAGTCTTCATTAACGAGAGAGCTGATCTTGGTCTCACCTCTTATTTCAAAAGCTTTTACCACTGAGGCACTAAGCTCCTCATCCTCCCCAAAATTCGGGAAATAAACTCGTGCAATCTCAAGTTAGTAAGCAGGCTTGCACTTTTATCATAGGAGAAATACGGTGAAATATTGATTATAGGTTTTCAGTTGTGGATTCTGAATCCGTCACTCATCCCAGGAAAGTTCCAACAACTTCTGGCCCAGTGAAAGTTTGCAGAATCTGCCCCTTCCTAGGGAACAAAATCAGTGTAATAACAGCCAGATAACTGTCAAAGAGAAACAGTGCAAAGCCAAGAAAAAGAGGCGACAGAGCCAGAACTTGGTATTTTGCAAATCTAGAGTCTCATCTCCTTAAATTATCTATAGGGCAATTAAGAACAGTCTAGCCTATCTCCATTAAAACATTGCTGTTTTCAAGAACTTCCTTTCTCCCCAATTTGCATGGTTTTCTCTCTTTATTTTCCTTTTTCTTCTTTTAAGATATGAAATACTCTAGTGCATGGGTTTTGGTTTAGGAAGGCTTACTTTTTTCTTTTCATTTCATCAGGACAGAGTTCCATTTGTTCAGCATCTGCACAGGACAACATCTGGAGCCTCAGGAAATTCAGCTGCTCTGTGTATGACGCTTAAATGAAATTACTTTTTCATGCACTTCAGAAGAGTATCAAGAGCATCTCCCTGACCAAACAGGGCCTTTTGTTCTCCTCCAGCAAGTGTTTCTCATTAAAAATGTCATCTCCCTAACAAATTGCTTCATTGCCTTTGCAGCTGGGGTTATTGTTTTCATGGGTTTGTACTTGTGTGATTCTCTAAGGGAGCAGAAAGCTAATAGAAGTGAGGCTTGGCTTCTTCTTTCTTTGCCCTCTGCATGCAGTGCTTTGATTTTCCACCTTTGGGGTGGAATGCTGTATATTTACCTCCTTGCCTCTTGGATTCACATGATGCTCAAGCTGCCAACTCAGTCCACGGGCAATGCAGGCCATGGTGTGGGACTGTCCATGCTCCCACTGAGCTGCTCTCTGATCGCCTCTTCTCAGCTCTTGTGCAATGCACAGGAATGGAGGGTAAGAGCAAGGAAAAAAACAAGTGAGAAATGTCCATTTAAATCAAGAATATAAAAGATTATTTTTAAATTGGACAAATCTGCTTCTTTTGTAAGAAACACAAGGTTTGGTATTTTCTTCACCTAGTCTTCCTGAGGAGAATATGCAGGACAGTTGGGCCTGCAAGAAAACCCGAATTACCTTTAGGGACTTAGGAAGGGTGCTGTAAGTTTTCACACAAAATCTGAGCAGAAATAAAACTAGAGGCTAATCTAAGGAGCTAGAGGAGTTCAAAGGGAATACAGCACCAATCTGTACCTGCTGGAGCAGACTTTAACAGCGCACAGTACGAGCAATCCTGCAATAAACCTCACCCGGCAGCACGGAAGTGAAGGGACTATACCATTTCAGTGAAGAACTGCTTAGAAAACGCCGAAACTTAAAAAAGTGCTTTGCAGGGAGGATATTATTTAAACCCCAAGCATAAAAACCTCATTTTTTCTCACCTCTCACTTTTCAACCAGGATTGCCTGCTTTGTGCATTTTGAAAAGACCTTTATTTCCTCCCGACTTGAAGAGAGATATATGCCAAAATCTTAAAATCACAGAATATTTCATGTCAGAAGAGACCTCTAGAGTTCACCTAGACCAAACCTCACTCAAAGCATGGTCAGCTTTGAAGTCTAATTTCAAATGGCAGATTATAAATAATCTAGATGCTACATCTCACTTGTATAAATGTTGACTGCATGGTAACACAGCATCTGCCTAACCTGATATCTCTCTTTATTTTTCTTTTTTTTTTTTCTTTTATAGGTGGCTACAAATTACTCATTAATAATTTCACCAACCATATAAATTTGCTGGGTAATCAATTTATACAGGCTTACTGCCCAGTTTCACAGTTCTAGTGTTAGTCCCACAGTATTTGCAGTTTTTCTTAAAAGTGTTGATTCCCAGAGTCGTGTATTTTCCTGCGAATGCACGTTTTCGGTTTTCCAAATGGCAGGAGCTATGGAGAAATGTTGAAAGGCTGATGCCTAAAGAATCATAAACGAGAGTGTAAGTAATATCCCCTCAATTTTATAATTCTTCACAAATCCAGTTATTCTTTAGACATTCTGATGTTTAGAGCTTCATCTTGTAATTCTAATTTCTCCTTCATTAAAAAAAAAAGAAAAAAGAAAGGAATAGTTGCAAACTAGTCTGTTGGGTTTTTTTTTTTCAATTTTGGTGAGTGGTTTCTTAATGGAGTGGCTTTCTCAGTTTGTTTTCTCTATTTCATCTGGGATACCAGCAACCATTTAGCTCAGAAACCACAACAGTTACCTTTGGTTGTCTCAGGCACAACTGATTTTACCCTGTTACCTCTCCTTCTCCTTCTCCTCCCATCCTGTTTCCACCCAATGAAAAACATTTTGCTGTGTTAAATACAGCACAAGTCAGGTCTCCTGTACAGCAGCTCCATTTCAGGCTGTAGCAGAAACATTGGGCACCACACTGTGGAAAATAAGTATGTAGCAGTTGTAAGTGCACACATATATTTATATATATAAAAATGGTGCTAGAACCCACAGTCTATAATTTGTGGGTGACCTTTAAATACATGAGGATAAATGGTTACAAATGAGGACCTCTGGGCTTGGCTGTTGTAACCTATTTTCTTACTCTTGTTAGTAAATCAAAAAACATGTACATCCATGGGTTTTTTTTAGTGTAACATTTGGCTTAGATTTAAGCTGGGATAACTGAACAAAGTGGAAAACCAAACAAATAAATATGATTATCCTCCAGTGTTTTGTTTCATGGAATGAGGTTCTGAAATAAGCAAAGTGTGTGGGATACTCTAAGGTCTGTTAAGACAGACGTGTGCTATTCCCATAATGAAATCTACTCCCTGAATCAGGTCTTTGTGCTATTAGGAACTTTTTCTTCTGTTTATTTTGCTACATGATTGCTTTTTTGCTGGAGCCAAGCAACATGATTTTCAGGAGCGTGATGAATCTGGCGACATGAAGCCCACTTCTTGAAGCACCAGCTATGTATGATCAGAGGGCTAGCTCAGTCTCCAAGACCCAGGGTGTTCTAGGATGTCTAGTTATGAAATGCACCAGTATTTGTGACAGGGATGTGCAGAGCATTTTCAGAATAGGATGGAAACAAGTACATTGGTTACAGGGAGATCATTAAGTATCTGTTGGGTGATGGTGACCTCCTGAGTGCAACCCATAGAGAAAAACAGCAGGAGATGTAGCACTCAAAAGCTATAAATTGTGTTCCCAACCCCTATTTTTTTCCCTATCGTTAATGAGATGTGCACATAAGATCTTTTTCTGTTATGTTTGTTCATTGCAACACAGAGAAATTAGTTTTAGCAGGTCTTTCATGACCTTTAAGGAGTCAATGATCCTTTGGTCTCTTGATTTCTTCACCTTAATTTCAGTGAGTTAATTTCTCTGTGGCAGTCTCTACTTGCTGCTGAGCTGTGGCCCATCTGCTTTTGCTTTGAAGCTGAGATATTCTTGTCACAACGGAGAATAAATGTTGGGCTTCATGAATTCATCAACTTATTACTCATTTGTTTCAAGCTTTTCCTGAACAGAGGGAGCAAAATGAAAAAACCCAACCAAAAGCAAAACCCCTACAATCCCATCTGTATGTGGAGTTCCTTTCTTTCATTTCTTTCATCCTTTCGTAATATCCATCTCCACTAAACCTCATTTAAAATCTCTACTTTGTCATCTGGGCTATACCATACATACTCAATCTCAAGGTCAGCTCTTTATTTCCTATGTTCTTAGAGTACTTGCCCCAGTCAAATCCCTGCCACATTTTATCTTCCTCTTACCGCTGACATTTAAGGCTTTGTGGTTTGCTCCCATAAGCTCAGGAATGCCGTTGCCTGGGTTTGCACAGGTATCCTGACGGTATATGTGTGCAGCTAACAGATTTCATAGGCATCTTAATTCCAGGTGCTGCTGAGCACCTATCCATCTTTTCTGCTTTCACTCTGACAAAGCAGGTTTTTCTTCTGAGTTTCTTCCCCAGAGTGGTAGCCCTGCATGGAGACCTTCAGCCAGCTGTGGCATCTGGAAGAAGACTGAATTTATCAGTTCAGTTTCCTTATAAAGACACTAAGGATCAAGAAGGAAGAATAGAAATAACTACCTGTTCCATGGTGAAATTAGTGCTACACAAGGACCCTGGTTGGGTGGATACCCATGGGTCTGGCACCACTTTTAATGCCTGCAAGACTGGAAACCTTATTTGAGACAGTGTATTCCTGAGAGGTAATTTTACAGGGGAGAAGAGGTAAAGCACTGCTGGCATTGTAGAAGAAGGGCTACGTAGGGAGCTAGACAGGATTGGTAATGGGCAACAGGCTTTTAATTTGGTTACAGCTATATAAAAAATTGCAAACAGTGCCCAGACAGACAGCAAAGATTTGGGGAAAAGAACAGTGGTGATTTCTGAGATGTCTAGAAAGATGTTAATCTCTTGAACTGCGGAGGATGGGAAAGGAAAGAGCATTATGAACATGAGTCTTAGAGAAGAAACAAGCCTAAGGGGCTATATTTCAGTTCCTTTGGACCCAGAGGGGAGATACGCTTGGAAAAAACTTGGAGTGCAGAAGCAGGGCTCAGGCAGGAAAAGGCCCATATCAAGGACCTGGGATATGCTCCAGATCACACCATGTTAGTGCAGCCCTTAGCATGGTTACTGTTCTGCCTTTCTGTGAATCCTCTTGTGCTGCATTAAGCCCATGGGCTCTTTACACAGTTATGGTACAGAAATGAATCTTCACAAACAGTTCCCTTGTCTGTACACTCCCCAGTCTCACTTCATCTCCTGTACAGGTTTAAGGAACTGTGCAGCTCCACAACCTCCTGAAATATTTCCCGACAGTATTTTCCTTGTTCTTACACTGAGCTTCCTGATGGCTTATCCTTCTGGTTATCACCGAGTTATAATATCTAACTGTTTCTCATGAGGGGAAAACAAAAGAAAAAGGTCAGCAGAAGTAAAGTTAGAGTATCTCTGGTTCTTCTCTTCTTTATGGTTAAAAAGATTTCTTTCCTTCAGATGTGGAGGGACGGTGATACTGTGAATGTCATCCTGCTTATGATGGAAAAGGGGAATTTCATTGTTTTCATTGTTTCCCAAAGGTGCTCTAACTGGATTTGTCTCATTTCCTCTGCAAGCTCGTTCCACAGCTGCATCTCTTCAGCCAGGAGACTTTGTCTCTGGCTTTTGCACTTTTTGTTGTGGTCTTTGTGATTTGCACTGCCGTGGAGAAGAAGTAAGTATAACTGTCCAGCCAGTGTACAGACAGAGAGGAGGTTTGCAGTGTACCAGGCACCGTACTAATTACCCTGAAGATTAGCTCTGAGGACCTCAATTAGGAAGAGAGGCAGACTAAGAGCAGGTGAAATCCATGGACTGGTTTGTCAGGCAAAGGAGCAAGTCACAGAGGAATCCTTGCTTTCGGTTTGTATTTGCTTTGAGATACCGTGTCTGAACCATGGACACTGTACACAGCTCCAATAAAGACACCTCTAGGGATTGCAGGTGCCTTTTCTTTCAGTTATTGATGTTATGTCATTGCTATTTTTTGTTTTTAATATACCTTTCTTGTGCAAGATTCATTATTTTGGCTTCTTTACCTAAATCCTGCTCCCTGAAGAGGTGGGAAATCTCATTTCCAGGAATTTGTGGCTGTCTCAGTAAACTCTTAAGAGCTCACCAAGACTAAGGATAACTTTCTGCCCCCACCTCCTGCCTTTAATTCCATTTTACTAAACCCTGTGCTCAGGCTGACAAGGTGCTCACATAGAGCTCTTCAGCAGAGGATGGGGCACAGACATTCAGCTGCAACCCCCTGGGACCTACTCTGACCTTTGCTGTGGATGTTGTTTGCATTTTTCCCCTTTGTGGCTTCAGTACTCTTCCCTGCTCTCATGAACCAGTTCCTTCTGATTTACATCTGTGTGGAGGCAGTTAAACTGGTTCCACAGGGTTGTTTATTCAAAACTACTTCCATTTTTCTCTGTTCCCTTCTGCTGCCACCCATTTGCTCATCTTTGAGTATGAGGGTGATTGCACCCACTTTGCCCACCAAGCCCTGGTTCCAGAAGTCCGTGTCTGGCTGACTCTACCCCATCTCCATGCTTCCTGGCCCTACCTCATGGCTGGTTGCTGGTACTTGGCAGCAGACCTTGTTCTGGGAGGTGTTTTGGTTACTGGTGGGTGAGTGGCTTGATTCAGAGTTTGGTTTGGATAAGCTCCCATAAATCGTAACGTTTGACTGTAGGTTATCCAAACTATCTGGGCCTCTTGAGACTCTAAACTGGCCTGGAAGATCCAGGCTGCTTTCTGAGATTTTGGCACTTCCTCATCCCAGAGAAGCTGCAAATAGCATGGTAACAGGCTCTTGCAAGAGAGGTCAGTGTTTCTGCCTCGTCTCAGCTGGATCCTGCAAAATGAGTGAGTGAGGAAACAAGCTCATTAAAGACAGCTACACAGTCAGGTGGGAACTCGGGGAGATTACAAAGAGCTCCCTAATTTGTTATGCTTGAAACGTATATCACCAGGTCCTGTGGGATTGGCATTTGATAGAGAATGGACTGGAGAGATTGTCTATTGGCACCAAATGAGATTTGGCACCTCGTTCCAGGGGTAAGTCTGGGTAGAGGAGGGATGCCGTACCATAAAATGTGGCCAATGGAGATGCTTTTTTGGAGAACAAAGCCCAATAGATGAAGGTGTGACTGTCAGATTCAACTGTGTATTTTTGCTTGCAATATAGCCCCTCATAACTGTGTATGGACAGTCATCTATAGTGCCACAGCTAACACAATATCCTGTCTGTAGGGAGGGCAGGAGATTTGGATGTGAGGAGACTTAGCAGCTCCTTGGCAGAGCCTCGCAGGTCCCAGCGTGCAGTAGTTACGTGACTTTCAAGCCAAAAATCTTGTTCAGACCTTGTATTTAATAGCCACCAATGAACCTAGCCTCCCAGACTTTATCTATACAGTTTTTAAACACATCAACACTGGCAATTTATATTTTTTAAGTCAGGAAGATTGATGTGGAGGGAGAGAAATTCCAGTCTTTTACAAATCTCCATAAGGATCCAGGTATTGAAAAATAAATAAATAATAGAATTGGTCAAAGATTTCTGTAGGTTCTTCTGTAGAATAAACAGCTTATTCCTATAACTGCAGTGGTGGATGGATTCCCTACAGAGTATGGGGATGGGATAGAGCTTATACCTGCACTGCCAAGTCTGTGAGACAAAGAAAGCAATCCCCTGACCTGATGATGTAATTTATTTTCACTCGTCTTTGAATCCATTTTTCTTATCTCAGCCCAAAAGTACTGAATAAACAAAATCACTTTGCCAAACATGGACATTAGATGGGAAGGGAAAAAAGAAAGCCTCAAATCCTACATTCCCATTACATTATGGTGCGTTCTTCAGAGCAGTTCACAATGTCCTGGTGTTTTTGCTTTACATACTGCAACCCTCCCTCTCTCCAGCTTCATTCTGGTGTGCAGCCCTTCCTGTCCACATGGTATATTACGCTTCATGTGGACGTCATGAAGATATTGCTAAATCACTGCTGTCTTGCCAAACAACTGGCTTTTCCTCCTGCCAATTTTGTTCAGCCTCTGAAATGCTACAGGACTTGTGCTGGGCCTCAATTCAAACTTAAATGATGTGCTCAGTTACAAACACAAAATAAAATGCAGGACACTGACAAAGCAGTTAGGTTTTGATTAATTCTTTGAAAGGGTTAATGGGATTTTTTTTCTTCTTCTTCTTTTTTTCACCCTCTAAGGGAAAAAAAAAGGACAGAATGAGAGACCCAAGTGGACACCACTAGAACAAAGCCCTGTTTATGATTAGTATGGCTGAAAATATCCATGTTAGGCCAGGTGCAGATGGCTAATTCCCCCAGACTACAAGCCAATTTAAACCATAATTCCTGAGATAGACCACTTTTCCCTACATTAATGGGAACCAGCTGCCTCCTATTAATAATATGGATGATTACAAGAAAAAAAAAAAAAGTGGGGGAGGGAGTAGTGAAGCTAGAGAAGATATTATTTTCCAGACTGTTGCCTGTGTCCTGCTGAGGACAATATAGAAAGCTATGGAATACGAGTCTTGAAAAACCTGTCAAGTTAAATATGCACAGCGTGTTTGCTCAGAAGAAGGATCAAGTTATCTGTGTACTTCTGTGTTTTGGTGACAAGGTTATTTAAGGGATAGCAATTGTATTTATGTAGTTATTTGCTGGTACTTTGCTTTTTTGCCTTCCCTCTGCTGAAACTGGATGGTTTTGATTAGCTTCCTAGGAGGGGAGCCCATTGCCCTTGGTACGTAGAGCCTGGCTGTTCCCACTGAAGCCTGATTTCGTGTGAGATTGTAGAGTACATCAAAGCCGAAGGACACCAAAAGATCTGAAGTCTTCTACTGAGATCCTGACTTGCTGGTTCAAGAAATTTGTTCAGGCTTCTGTTATCGCTATGCCAGTGTGAGATGAAATGTGAAGACATGGCAATTCACAGCATGGAATACCAATGTGTCTCAAGAGTGGTTTTTTTCTATGTTCTTTATGATTGCTTTTCTTTGGTTGTTTTTGGGAACCTGAATACAAATTATTAAAAAAAAATAAACTCCAAAGCATACTTACTTGTCTGGAAAACAAGAGGAAAAGGCCTATGGTATCAGTATCTTGGCTATATTCCGTGTTCCCTGTGTAGACATGATTCTTGACACATGGATCATTTCTTTGAGATTGATGAATAAAAGAGACTTGCTACAAATGTCTCTTTTGCCCCTGCAGGAGATGAGCAGGAGCCAATTCCCTTTTCCCAGTTGCTCTGCTAGGATTTTGTAGGATTCTTGGATACATTTAGCTCATGCTGGCTGCATTTCTTCTTAGTCCCTTTGATGATGACCTCAGGGCATGTGGAGGAAAATCCAGCCCATGGCATTGTAATGCTGGATGGAGAGATTGCAAAGGGCATTTTTGAGTACCTGAAGAGATGCATGGATGGACAAAGCTGAGATTCTCCCCTATCCAGCCTGAGGCCATGATGCCTTCCCAGACCATGTGGATCTTGCACATGCCTCCTCTAAATAGATGAACTGTAAGGGACCCTCGTAATCTTTCCTAGTCCTCAGTGGTTTGTAAGAGGATGTGAGGGAGAAAGACAGGGGTAGGACTTTGATCACATGGCATTATAACAGGGAACCGGGAACCGTTGCTCGTTGGAACTATTTCCCTCACTTAAACCATCTTCTGTCCCTTGTATGTTACAGGAAGAACCCTTTACTAAGTCAGGAGCAAAACATTTTCTGAATTTCAAACCCTTAGATGGCGGCTCTGAGAGAAAAAATAATAAATCTTTCTCTATCTTTGACCTTCCAAGTAAGCTGTGAAATTAAGGACATTTCAGCAACGTATCTCAACGCTCTGTTGTCATTCACACCTTAGTAGCTCAGCCCTTACATGGGTCACCAGAGCATCTCTCTGGGGTATTTACTGTAAAGAAGAAAACCTCCACTGCCTATATCCGAATTTCAGAGGGGCATTTAAAGCAGACATAACACAGGTGATAGAAAAGAGATTATTGATTTTATGTATGTAAATGGAGCATAGTTGAGTTGACAGTGTCTCTTTAAATAATTGAAAAAACAGCCTCAGCTGACAGTAGCTCACTAGATAATGATGCTGGTTGTGGAAGAACGTGAATAATTAGAGAGTGGGGATTCTTGCTGCATGGAATTGACCCTTGGGGGCTCAGAGAAAGCAGGATTTGTGGCTGCTCTGAAATGCCAGTGGTCTGGTCCAGCATTCCTCTTGTCAATACAAACCTTGTGTTTTTATTGGAAACATGTGTCAAAACAAAACAGCGTTTGAGGCTGCTGCTGAGAGAAGGTGGGCAAGTCCAGAGACAGCCAACCTGTTTTTCTGTTTGTTGCCAAAAATACCATGCCACTGCTGCCCATCATGCTCAAATGGAAGGACAGATGGTAAGCACCTTCGTAGTAAAGAAATTGTTGCTATATAGGTATGTACAGATAGAAAAATATACTGATTCTGATGCTATTCCCTCTTCAGTGATGTTATTCCCACCCAGAAAATTAGAGAGGTTGGGGTGATGATGGTATCCTGCTATACCTTGATGATGCTCAGAATGAGAGTTTATATTCAGTACTTCCCCGAAGAAGAGCTGTTGCAGCAAGACAATCCTGGTGTTTCCTGGATGGGCACAGGAGCATTCAGTGAAGACCTGCCAGCTGTATGTAACGTTTTGCTCCCTAAGGGCTGCCAAAACTCTTTGAAAACTGTAAATTATTAATCTTGGAATCATTACATGCATTGCAGAAAACTCAAAGTAAAGAGGCGAGAGTCCTAGTACCTTGCGTTTACACAAATAAAACATTGGGCTTGTTAATATTCTTTTTATTTTGTTGGGCTGATATTAAACATCTGCCTTTTTCTGTGCCCTCCTCCCCGTCCCACCTCATGAGGTGGTTTTATTTCATGGGTGAATTGAATAGTTTGGAGAGGTAAAGATTCCAATTTGTAATTTGCTCTAGGGGCCTTCAGAGTGAAAGGCAGGGATTGGAGTAGAGTATTTAGTTATTAGTGTCTCCATACTTCTTTCCTTTGACCTACTTGTCCCATCGTGTTGTCAGATCTTCACAGTCATAATTTGAGGCAATAATGGTGAAAGCCGTAACATATGAGCCCTATTTAGGCCCAGCACCATCATATTTCTGGATTGAATCTAAGCCTAATTGAAAAAGCAAGTGTATATCTCTGGCAAAAGAAAACATGGCTGTCATAGGTTTTACCAAGTTCAGTATAACACAGTACAATGTACTCTGGCACCTTTATTTGGTTTCCATTTTAAATATAAAATTAAAGACATATTTCCTGTGTTGTAGGTTTTAAGGATGATTTACAAACCAAAGAAAGAGCTCAACAGCACTCCAAGCTCTGGTCCTTATGACACCAGGAAATAAGTCTCCATCATTTTAATATCATCCCTGTAACTGTGCAAGCTTGCTGACATATTGCCTTTTGGGCAGCTGGTATAGTTGTCACTATTCCTCATGGTACCTGTGATGTCTTCTTATGTATTTCCTAATGCTCTTGAATAGCTCAGGAAATAGAAACTGCATCCAAGTTCTGAAGGATTAGAACTGAGTTTTGGATTGGAGGCCCATGGAGGTGGGATGAGAGGGTTTTCCTTAAGCCTCAGTTCTTCGCTGCTGGCACAAGCACAAGTAGCTTTGAAACATTCTCTTTTGAAGGTCAAAATGTCCCAAAACTTTCAGGCAAAACTCAATTTATTTCCATATTCTGAGATATTTTTCAATTGTTATTGTTATTTCTTCAAGTGAGTACCCATTTCCAGTTTAGAAGCTGCAGAGGACTTTTTTTATAGTCAATACTCCTCGTGATGATTGAACCACCCTGTGATGATTGTCATGTGCATTTCAGAATACAGTTTATGGGGATGTTTTAGTAACTGTTTCACCAAAAATAATTTCCCTTATTAATTAATTGCACAAGCCTAATTGAATGTTTAGTGGAATGTCGAAAAAATCTACTAATTTTGGAAATCTAAACTCTCTTGTGGTCTTTGACTGAGCCCTATGGTTTTATTTGTGCCTGATGCATTTTAGTGTCCTCATTGTTTCCTGAGCAAAGACTTTGTTATGAATCAAGCGCGTTTGGGAAAGGTTACTAAAAAGTAAAAAATTCTGGCGATCCTTAAATTGAAGAAAGAGGATCTGTTAGCAGGCAGACTGAGCTCTGGATGGCTCCATTTGAAGACCTCGTCTATCAACTAGGAATTGGCACAGGCAGCCCTTGGATTACAGTGGAATTATAAGCACACTCTTCTCACGGCGGTGGCACAATTGTTTTGAAACTAGGCAGAACTTCTGTGTTTACTATTTGGCAGGTTGTGTGTTTTTGGCTGGCAGCCATGCTGAAATGTGTTTAGTTTTAATTGACAGCCATGGTCAACACTGCAGATCCCAGGTAGGTACTGCTAATCCTGACAAGGCAAGGCAGAAACAGACAGCAGGCTTGTTTTCTGACTGGCCAGAGACTCAGTCTTTGGGAAAGCAAAGGCACTTTGCCTCTAGATAATTCATCTTCAGGATCTCCAGCTTCATACTCAACACCTCTTTGTAAGCAGCCCACAGCCAGGGTCCCTAAGCTGTTGCAAGCAAAATAATTTTGTGATCAGCTTTGATGCAATGGGAAACCAGGTGGCAGTATCCTTGCACAAGAGGTTTTGGAGCAGAAAGACATACAGAGTTGTATTTTCTTGGATCTGAGGCTTGAAAGCAAGAACAGTTACACACAGACCTGTAGTTTAAAATATGAGACATTCCAAAAGTGCATATGGTTAGATTTATGTAAGCCACAGTATGTAATGGTTTAGATTTACCCTCCTAGTCCTTGTGAGAGAGTTTCAGCCTCATTCTCAAGAGAGTAACATAGAATATTTGCAAAAGTAAAACGAAAAGAATAGCATATGCATAGACTTATGATGGCTTAGTCATGACATCTTATTAGGGACAGCAATGATTTCTGTGAACCACAAAAATGCTCGTTTCAGTTGGCATAAAATTCCACAGTATAATACTCGCGACTATCTCTCAGTCTATCTGTCTCTCTGTCTATCAGTTGCGCTTGTGTGCTTTATTATTAGTGATGCATTCCTTCTCATGTTATTGTTTTCCTTATAAGATAATTTCTCAAGGAATTCTTTAGCTTCTCCCTTAAGCGCCTTTCATTTCAAGTAACGGCTTAACAGACTTCCATGATAAAGGGACTTGCATTTATGGAGAAAACTTTGCACCCGAGTATCAGGACAACATGCCTCGTATCAGCATTTAGGTCTCATCCTTATTAGCAGTTTGTGGCTTCCATGGAGAAAAAGAAACTGCGTCAAGTTAGATATTACCAAAGGAGGAGACTGAAGGTAGAGATTTGCAAAGAGAGCAAAGGAAATTTTGTGTGTTACCTGGGACTAGATGAGACAGTTGTTCCATACCCGTGCTGTGAGATACCCCCTTAAGAAAGTACCCCAGATCCTGGCACAGTCAGTGACAGTTTCAGAATATGACTTCAGGGAATCATGGTATTCCCCAGCCTCCAGATACAATTACTGGTGGTATCTCTGCAGACAGACATCTTCAGAATAGCACAGCATTTACGAATTTGGATTATTTCTGAGAGCTGTTTTTTGAATCGGGGGGAAGCTGAAGAATATCCCCCAGTTGCTCATTTTTAATGGGGCTGCAAGATCGAGGTGGAGACCTGGCTGTTCCAAACTTTCCAAAAGGCATTTCCAATAGTAGAGTAGCCCTATTTTCTCCTTCAACAGGTCTTTAAACTCTGCAGTGCTCGTTCATCAGCCTCAGACTTTGATTTGGCACCGCTATGTCGTGCAGATGTAGCAATCACATTTGTGAGCCTGGAACTAATTAAAAATGGAATATTTTAGATCAGTCATGGTGAGTGTGGCCAGATTTACAGGGAGAATACAAGGGAGCTTAAGGAGCAGAGTGATCTAGCCTTTTAAAAATGTCCCTCCTTCAACATTGGTACATTACCTACAGACCAATTGGGTTGGTCTTCTACAGCACTGTCTCTGTGCACCCTTGGGCTGGTTAAACTGAGCTTTAAGGAGACACAGGCATTTCACGGTTTGCTACATTTCAGATGCATGGAGAATCGTCTTTAAAATCTGCCTGGCAAGACACAGCTTTTTTAATTCTCTTTTTTAGGAGGGCATGGTTGTCAAGCCTGCCCATCAGTTTAACAGGATTCAATGATTTAAAGGCACTGAGGAATAGAAAAATCAGGAGATCAGAACAAAAACAGGTGAGGAGATAGATAGATATGGCTCTAGCCCTGTAGCAACCATAGGTCTAATAGCTGCACAGAATGGGGTAGGGCCATCATAGGTAATACTGTTACCTAAAACTTGGTGGCTGTGCTGATTTCCATGAGCCTTTCCAATCCTATGAACTTCGTCTGTGAGTGACTGAAGAGAGATCTTGCCTGCCGACAGCATTGCGGGGTCTTTGGGGAGGAAAGATTATCCATGGAGCAATTATATGGTAGGTCACCATGATTTTCTCCTTGCTCAGCTCAACATTTTCTAGACTTTGCTGTTCCTGGCTTCCGGTTTGGCACCTGCTCTGTGCTGAGTCAACCTTAGAAACAAAGAATAAAACCTATGATCTCTCCCGCAGTGTAGTCAGGGCTCATTATGGATCAGTGCTTTTTCCCTTTGCACCTCACCAACAGCTTGCTCTAGCTGTGACTGGCAACCAGTGTGCCATAACACCAGTCACAGACCAATTACACCACTCATCACGGTCTGGTGGGGACATCGGGTTCCTGTCACCACTGCTTTGCATCACCTGGTTGTCTCCTGGGCAGCACCTGACTGTGAGTGCCTTGAGTCGGGATCCCTTCATTGTGTGCTAACTCTTTAATGGGCTGTTTGATTATCTTCTTGGAAGATTGCCTCTGGGCAAATAAATAAATGACGATAACAAGGCTGTGCCATAGATGTTGTTGCTGCTGGGAAACAAAAAACTTACCTGTAGGTTGTCATTCAGGTGTGATACTCCTTGCATGATGCTCAGGTGGCGAAGTCTGTAACTGGTTTGTATATGGGAAGGTAGTGTTTCAGTCGTGGTCCCCCCCAAAAAAAATAGTTTGTGATTTGCAAACCCTAAGACTAACAGGTAGTTTAGTAGTGATTTATTTTCCTTTTCCTTTTAATCCAAAACCCTTAGAATAAATCTGTAGACAAAATGGTGAAGTGTTGAAGTCAGCAGGAGGCCCCACAGTGGGGAGGTCATTGGAGGGTGTCTCCAGCCACTTGCGCCCAGCTTTTCCCTCCCAGGGTCACACTGTCACCAGGGGGTCCCATGTGGTTCTGCTGAAGGTACCCAACAGATTCTCAGCCCACCTTGAAGAATAACAAATAGCAAATCAACTTTTCTTAAACATGGCATGGTTTGCAGTCTCTGCAAGGAATTCTTTGCAGCCTGGCTTATATTACCATTAAAATGATTTAACTGGAACCTCTGCTCAGCAGCATTGTAGGTGACATGTTCCCTAGCTGCAGTGTATCCAAACAGATTGTTGCAAGGCCTTGAATAAACACTTTGTAAGTCCAGGTCTGAAGCAATATACATCAAGCAGCATTTATTTTGTGGGTGCCAACTAGTTCTTATGTATTCCTGACAGAGCAGGCAATGTTTTCTATCAAATCTGGTGGGTGTAGACAGAATACCTATTAATAATGTGGCAGGAACCTGACTAAGTGCAATATTTATGGCTCATGCAAATGAAAGTCTCATAGATAGTTGGCTTATAATGAGTGAATGAATTCTGTGAGTTAGTGTTTGAAATAAGTAAGAGAACAGGAATAATGTTAAACATTTTTCTCACAGGCATACCTACCCATACGCTTTTGTTCTTCTTGTAATCTGAAAGACTGGTGCTTTTCTCAGAATAGGCTGAATGCAGAGCTCATCAAAGCTGGTCCATCCATTCATTTCAAGACATTTAGTGCTAGGGTCAATGCAATGCAGTAAAAAATTAGACTGAAGCCTTCAAAATGTAGCAAAAGCAGCAAACTCCCAGGCTCCTGAACTCTTCTTTCGTTTTTTTTTTTTTTTTTTTCTTTTTTTTTTTTTCCTTTTTCTTTTTCCCTTCACGTTACTATGGTGAAATCCTAGGTTCACCAATTGATTTCGGTGATGAGTTTAAACTGTGCTGAAATGGAGCACAACCAGGTCTTGGCCAGCATGGCAGTCATTAGGTGGTGAGTTGTGTGCTAAGCACCTTAAAACTGAACCTCATCCAAACCCCAAGTCTGCAGAATGGAGATGGAAATTCGGTGAAGCGAGGCTTCACTTTGGGTATTCTTGCTCTTTTTTGCTTTCACACAAATTAGCAGAGTTCTAAAAACAGCTTCTAACTCTCATTTCTACTGGCACGACCACTATTGATCGTGTCCAGAAAGAGGAATGGAAAGACACGACAGAATTGGCAACAATCCCAAGCCATGGAGTTTGGATCTAAACCCCGATCCAAACTTTGCTAGAGAACAGGAGGGTTTTTTTTTCTTTTTTTATATGGAGGTTTGACTTAATCTCTTGTACGTGCATGGAAAATCCATAGTGCTGGAGTTTTTTCTCCGTGGATAAGCTCCATGGGATCTGGAGCTCCGGGGTAACCAGCCTGGTGAGTAAACTTTTAACCTGGGAAGAGAGTGGCCTAAGCAGCAGCAGTATCTGCAGGGGAAAGGGGTCTTCAGTCATGGGAACCAGCATGGCAAAGAATATTCCCAGCATTCCCAAACATGGCCTGGCTCAAATGTCTCAGCTAGCTTTTTTCCAGAACAGTCTGGGTTTTCTTGGTTGGTTAGTCAGCTGGAGCAGGTATAGTACTTAAAACCTGATTCACAAATGCTCCTGTGAATAGGCTGGAAACTTTAGTCAGCATGAAGATTTTGGTCACATTGTGACTAATACTTGCCCAATTTCTGCAGGTTCATTTTGGTTGTTTGGTTTTTTTTGTTTGGTTTTTTTTTTCCTAATGAGTTGCAACTCATTAAACTCATTATTTTCAACCAGTTGCTTTCACCTGGAAGTGCTGTTATTATAATTTACCATTTGTTGGGGCTTTTTTAGTTCTTCAGTCTCTCCCGTTAAGGAACAAAACTATTAGCATGTGATTGAGCCTACCAGTATCATCATTATTATTAAAATCAGCTAACAAAATATCGTACTGTATAATTTGCAAAAAGACAACAGATTGGCAATTATTTGTCCAAGCTGCATGGTAAACATGTTCCAGTAATGAGTGGCTTAGCAGAAAACAGGAGAGAAAAGACCACAAATAAAATCAATATTATTATAAATATTATTTGCCACAAGTAATTTGAAAAGCTCCGTTTTCATCCAAAACATTTGTTTTAAATTATATGCTGACATATTCTGGAAATAACTATGATAGACTATTTTTAAATTAGTAGTACACAAAGGAGTTTCTTCTTTATATCCTTTTTCACATCAACAGTTTCTGGTTTCTGACGTGCTAAAATAGACTTGGATAAGGATTTATAAATGTGTGTGTGCATTTACGCATATACACGTTTTATTTATTTATTTTCTGGTTTGGACTATAGAATTGTGTGCTTTGTGAAGCAGGTGGTTTCCAGCACTTTAAAAGATCTGCATGTTAAATGAATTATGTTTTGTATTGTAGGGAAGTATTGCTACATGTATTTTCATGACATTCCTTTCAGGCATCTTTTTGAGTTCATTTCCAAAATGCTATGAAAAAGTGATTTGCTTTCTAAAAGGAATTGCTCAGCTAAAAATAATAAATATGCTATAGCTAATGTGGAAAGTAAATATGTCAGAGGTGATGTGGAAAACATTGGAGCAGACTGACCTGAAAGGATAAATGATCCCAAGTAGGAGTCAAACAAAAATGTTGCAGAAAGTCCAACTTTTACCAGAGTCAGGACGGTTTGGAAACCCCAGATGAAAGAGCTTTGCTTCCTATGGAGGCTTCAGGAGAACCAGGTGACTTGAGTGGATGAGTCTGTCACTGCCTCGCCAACATATCCTACCATTACCCCTTTCTGGGTGTAGGATCCAGATGTTGGTGATGACCCAGATCTTGCACCCCCATTCTGGAATGGCTCATGGAGGCTTGTACAAGCTGGGAATGCCATGGGCTTATAGTTTCAGTGACGAACGCATACCCATGTCCACGAAAAGCACTTTGAGTGATCTTCTTTACAGGCTTTAGCAATATTGGAGATTTCTGTAGGAGCTAAAGTTTCCTTATTTTCATCCCAGGAAGCCTTGATAGAAATGCAAATCAAGAGTTGCAGTTTCAGCAGTGCCACGTATGACTGGCTGAGAGTCCCAGAGGATGCCTGCCCTGTCACCATCACCACACAGTGTCTATACCACAGGGATTCCCTCATGACTAGATGCATTGTCATATGTGTATGTTGTTTTCCTGGTTTTACCACCAAATAGCACACTGGCTAAGGGTTGTCAGACAGCTCTGATGGGTGTCATCTCTGCTTTTGAGAGTATCTATCTTACCAAATCTCTGAGATCAATTCTTCAGTTTGGCTACAGAAATTAAAATTAAACATCTTACCCACCAGGAAAACTAATTTGAAAATACATTTTTAACCCCAGAGCAATCTTTTACCTGCAAATTTAATTGTGTTCCTTTAAGAAGATGTAATTAAGTATCCTCATGGCAGACCATCAGTTTTTACAAAGCATCTCTAGAGCTCTAGACATCATTACTAATACAATTCTTGGAGGTGCAGGCAGGAAATAAATTGGTTGTCATTGGGACATCATCAGTATAACGAACATCTGACATGTAGGCTGTTTGTTTCAGATGAAGCAGACATAGATGAGGGGGAAAAATTGTTAATAAGAACAGCAGACAAGGCATCGCTGACTGTATCTGTCTCATGAAATGTTATTTGCTGCCAACACATCACAGTAAAGAAAGTCTGGTCTACCTGGGAATAGATGAGAAAAATAAAGTAAAAAGACACTTTCAGGTTTGTCCTGAGAAGTTCTGCTGAATAACGCAGTTTGTATCTTTGACTTTTTTTTTATTGCATCTCGGTAGCTACTTTCATTTCAGGCAGGAAATTGGTAGTTTGCCTGTCTTTTATTTCCATTTACCACTGCGGCAAAATTGAACCTTTGATTTTTGGAACTACACCATCTCCAAGAAAAATCAGTAGCTAACATTGTCATTCAGACAAATACAAAGCAGAGCTGGTTCAAGTTTTGCAAAGCCTACGGGAAAATTTTGACATGCAGAAATGAATACCCAAATGCCCTCGACTGCCTCAAGGATTTCCGGCAGCGTCTGCAGGATGCGGGGGAAAAATTCCAGGGTTGAAAACAGCTGAAAATGTTCCACGATAGTGTCTCAGCTCAGCACTCTTTAGTCTGATTCCTCTTACGTGGATTTAAGCATGAGTTTATTGTTAAGGGAAGATGCTAAATTCAACAAGAACTCACTGCTTTTCCTAGCAGGACCACAGCTCCTTTTCTGATTGGGGAATTATTTACAAAGTGAACCTAGACTCTTTCAAGTCTTCTTTTCCACTATTCATTAACAAGTTTGGACAACGTACACTCTTTGATTAAACTTATTCAGTTTATGTGATGGGTGAACTAAACCGCACAACATGATTTATTTTCCCAGTTTTAGATGACTGAAACACACTGAAGGAGAAAATTTTCACTTTGTTTACTTGGAGGAGTTCTGAATGAACGGTTGGTCATGTCAAAGGGATTAATGAAAGGATTTATCAACACACTTACACAGATCCCCGCTTGTCAGGCTACGTGTGAGCTAAAACCCAACAAGTCAGAGCAAACTAGAAGAAGTAAAGCCATGGGAGAGTGTCCTTTTACAACTACAGCACCGTGTACACCATAAGTTGATCAGGAAGTATAAATAACTCTCCTCGTAGAAACACATTTGGCCAGAAAATACACAGTAGACAGCATAAAAATTCACGTAGAACCTGAAAGAGATAGCTAAACCTTGACAGGATCAAAAGTTCAGATAAACATCCTAATGCTCAGATTCTAATGTGAATGCTCTCCAAACCTATCCAAGCCATCTGGGCCCAGCTTATTAACCTCATAGTGTCATGAGAAATTATTTTCTCGCAAGGTTTCTGATGCTTCCTGCTGTTTGACAGGCAGGAAATACCATTAGAAGAGCCTTTCTCGCTGGAGTTCATAATTTTCAGTACAAGAGGGAATCAGGAAGTGCAGAGGCAGTGCGAAAATGAAAACCAGTGCAGGGATGGAGTGGAGGGGAGAAGGGATATCGAGAAGGAAAGTTCATCAAGTTAACAGGCTAGGCTTGAGAGGCATCAGCACATGTGGAAAGGGGCTGCTGTGCCGGGTGGCAGCAGGATGCACTTCTGGAAGAGCAACTTGCCCTGCTCCTTGGTCCAGCCCTGGTAATAACATTTCCCTGTGATAGGGGAAGGCAACAGGATGAGAAGATTTGTTGAAATGAGAAGCTGCAAATGCAGCTCTAAAAAGAATTTTCCTTGTAAGGATCCCAAATCAGTAACATTAATCTCGATGTTGTTGTCGCTTTGCAGTGTACCTGGCATCCTGAAAAGACTCGCCACCCATTGTTTTTTTAATTAATATTTATTTTTTATTTTACAGGGATCTAATTAAACGCTGGGCTACCTGCTAGCCTGTGAGGCATCACCTCATTGCTCCAGGGTGACAGGACAGCAGCAAATGCCTCTGATGATGGAATCGATGGTGTATGGCTGTGCTGTTTTGCTACAACATGAGCAAATGGAGGATCCCCTTTGTGTGCAAGTCTGAGGCTGTGTACACATGTGCATGAACTCTCCAAAAGCAAACAACTAGCCTTTATAAAGCCAAATTCCAAGCAAGAAACCAGCTCAGCAGCTGTGAAAGGTGTCTGTGTGTTTCATTGTTGATAAAAGTACAACCCACAGTGACTCAAACCTCAGGATGTGGTGGGAAGCTGAGAAGAAAAGAAAGATAGAGAGTAGGGGAGAAAGAGGAGAAAAAAAAAACAAAACCCCAACCTTCTCAGGATGAGGAGTTCAGACAAGCCAGATTTCTTTGGCGCAGACGTTGCTGTCATGAGCCTCACAGACGTTTTATGTTTGATTCCCTGCTTTCTTTTCACTTGGCACTGAGCGTGAAGATTTTGAAAACAGTATTGCAAAGTGTTTTAAATTGCAAAGCTGACCTGTGAGTGCCATTAACAGCGTCTTCTTCATATGCTGCAAGTTAACAGTGCAGGCAGGAATCTGCCATGTGAGGGCTGTCACCGATCTGTCATTAATCCGCATCTGCTCACGGTGACATAAATGTCGATGATCGTTTTCCTCCCCATCTCCCTTCCACTCCAGCCCTTTCTCAAACTCTTCTGGGAAGGCAGAAGGCAGCTGCCTGAAGGACAGGGACTTGGCATAGAAAAAGGGAAATGGAAAAATCTAGTCTGGAAGCTGAATACTAAAAGAAGGCATCGATTTCCTATCAGAGAGCTGAAATGTTCAAATTTGCTACGCTGCTTTGGCTTGAAAGGCATTTACCCGGTCATTGGGACTACCAGGCGTACGGCATTCAGATGCTTCAGGATTGGTTCTGAGGCCCCATATTTCACTCCACCAGCTCTGGCCATCTGGCTTAGGCACAGATTCTTGCTGAAGCAGCAGGAGTGACTTAAAGCTTAAACCTCAGAGTTTCTCCTGTGACGCTGTCGTCAAATATTTAGCCATAGAAGCACTAGTTCAGGCATGAGGAAGGAATAAAACTGTCCTGTAACAGATAGTACCTTACCTAACTAGCCAAACAGGTCTTTTTTTCTACTGAACATGTGTTTCCTTCACTTGCAGTGAAAGAGGAGTGCAGCTACAACAGGAATGAAGTGAGAGCAGAATGATGTAAGGGATGAAGAAAATAAGAAATGGAGCAAATCGTGAGAAGGCTGCATGGGCTCATCTCTAGCATTTATTGATAGGAATAATACAGGATCTCCTGTCAGGTCAAATCAAACATGTTGAGTTGATAGATGCTGACTCAGTACCAAGACAGAGTGTCAGTGCTTGCTCTCAAGAGGAGGATTTACAAAGGTGAACCTGAGCCTCCACAGCAGTGATTTTCACGTTGCTGGCTCTAGAAATCTAGGAGCTACTCAGACAAGGCACATGGAACATAACTAAGAAAAATAAGTCTATTATTGACAGACATACATTGCTGCACCTCCTCCAGCAGGCCATTATAGAGGCCCACAGCTGGAGAGAGACTGAAAATGAATGCACTGTTGTCAGCAAAGAGGAGCTGGCCTTCAAAGTTGGTTCAGAGCAGGAGCCAAACTGAGCTGCTCTGCATCATCTTCACTGTTGATAACAGCTGACTTCAGTGTCCCTGAGGGAAGGTCTGCCTTTGAGAATAGCAGGTTGTATCTGGACTGTTTTAACCTCCAAAGAGTTTGAACAGAAGTCTGAGAGTCTGGAAAGGACCCGGTACAGGAATAATTGTAGTGGTGCTACCAAGGTACCTTGGCAGACCCTGACACCTGATCTATGCCATGCATTATGGTCTTTGGTCTTTTTTGGCTGGCCATTCAGAGATGCTGACTACAGTCAGGAGCACAACACGTGCAGCTCCTCCAGGGAGTGTTCACAGTGGGCATTGGGAGGAGCAATAGCCTTGGCATAAGCAGAAGCATGAGCTGGCTACTGCCACCTGTCTCTTTTTTGCTTATGGCTCAGCTGTGAAGCATTGTAACAGCAGTTTACAAAGCTAAATGAGAAATATTCATTTTAATATTCACATGTTCTTATGCACATACACACTTACTTATGTGTGTGTGGATATAACACACATACAACACAAACACATTTTTTTATCAGGGCATTTCCTATATGGTTGTGGTTTTTTAATAACTTTATCCCTTTATCTCCACAAATGAATAACACTATTAGATCTGATCTCTAATTATATTCTGAAGACCAGTAAACCCCCAAACATTTCTGGATGTCTTTAATTAGAATAAAAGCCAAACAAAACAAACAAAAAAACCCAAAGTGGTTGATGGAGTCTTGCTACCCATTTGCTGGTGGTTAGGAGCAGAACTGGGTAAATTAGTCATTGCAAACATTTGATGTTTTTTGACCTGTCTAACTTTTCTCAGTCTCTTGTGAACAGGTCGTATTATTTTGTACATATTTAGATTCTTTGAAATTTTTTAATACATATTTTGTATAAACATGTTTCAACAGACTGGTAGTAAAGCAGTTTTTAGCTGTATTCAGGGCTGTTGGCAGTATTTGTGTGACATTCAGTAGGTCTTGTAAATCATGTGGTGCTGTATTTGCTTATACTCAGATAGCTAAAAACACCATAAAACAGAGAGTGAAAAAAGTTGAGATTTTTAGGTGATCACATAGGCACTTGCCTAAATTGTTCCAATGGTGCAAGAGAGGACAGCATGATCCAGTGTTGTTTCAGTAAGAAAAAATGGGTGTGTTCAATCCACCATAAATATTTTTTTTTCCAAATTATGATGAGGTGTTAGTTCATTTCTAATGGCATAATGCATGTTCAAAAATATTTTACCTTCACCCTTTTCTTGTTCTGACGACTTTCATAGGAACAAAGTAACCCCTTGCAGAGATGCAACACTCTGGAGCGAAGCACTTTTTGTTAATCCCAGCACAGAAGCAAATCAGATTTGTGTCTTAGACACAGAAGCAATGTCAGGGAAGGAGAATTTGATAGAGAGGAAGAATTTGACTTGGGAGAGAACTCTTCAGAAACTGAGATCTTCAAGAAAGCAGCAGGATCAGAGCTCTTACTGCTTGTGAATTGCCTGAACTGCATGACTGAGCTTTAAGAAGAGAAATAACAAAAGAATAAAATGGTTTACAGGATATATCAACCCTGGAAAATAGAAGCATTTTATAAATGATTTCACTGTCTTTTATTGTTGATACCCAACGGTGATATACAATTACTTTGTGTTCTAGTTGTTTTGTTGTATCTGAAACACAAAGCCTTCACTTTAAACCTGGTTAAAGAATAAAAAATAATACAGCGATTTCTACATTAACCATTAGCTAAGCAGCAGGGTTTTCTTAGGCTGCTCTGGGAGCAGAAAAAAAATATTAAAAAAAGAGTAGTTTAAACTTTTGCCTCAAGGGCTGGAAACCTATTTTTCAGGCTGTTTAACTTCTGTCATTCTCAGTGCATCTGTTCAAATTAGCTTCAGACAGTGAAATAAATAGGAAATATTGCCCAGGGGTCCTTCGTTTTGTCAGAAGGGACTTTAAAAAAGTGGAGGAGAAGAAGGAAGCCTGATTCATGAAGGCCTGCTGAGCCTTTTTGCTGACATGAAATCAAAACTGACTGAGACTAAGTTCTTTCAATTATCACAAACACCCCAATGTAAAAGAAAACCCATAAAGTGATGATACTGGATTAAAAGTTCAAGAGAAAACGTGGCGTGAACTTCCCCAGGTTTGAATTCAAAGTTTCAGCAAATGAAAAAGAATGCCAAGAAAATCTGGGAAACGGTTTTAGAGAAGGGGCAAATAAAAGATTTGTGAGCTCACAGTACAGAATGGCAAAACAACCAAGATATTTGCTGTGACAGATGTGCTGACCTTATGAGTCATACGTTAAGATTTTCATGTGTCTTCATGTTAGGAGCCATTAATGTTGATTCTAGAGAGCCAAATGGAGGAAGAGCCTGGACACTCATCCATCTTAACTGCAGCTCAGTGGAGCATCTCTCCACAGGCAACATTTTGAGCAATTCTGTCCTAATGAACTCCATTGATGACAAAATCCTGGATGCTTCATTCCTCTTTTCTTAGTGCACTACCAGGCCATGGCAGCATCTTTGCTTTGAGACTCCTTCCTGTATCAGTCTCTTCTCTGCCTATTTTCCCAAGAAAATTCTTCACCGTCTGCAGTGATATAAAATATTTGTATAACAATATATTCTGTATAGACATGACCATGGCAGGATATAACAGCACCTCCTTATCTTTTAAAGTCTTTCCTCCCTCCCTGCTGTCCATGGTTTTATTCCTGACAAGATTGCAAAACCTGAAAACTCTTCAATCAAGAGATTGTAAGCTCGTCAAACTCTGCTTTCCCAGTAGATGAGAACTACAGGGTAACTGATGCACTGGCCACTCACAGATGGTGACGGGTCTTGTATAGGGTTCCTATATGTCCTAACCAACCAACCAAACAAACAAAAACTTACCTGAAAATGATCAAGGCAAAGTAAGACTATTCAGGCTGGGACATCTCTGGAGTTTTTCCTGTGTTTCCTTTAGAGACCTTCTGGCCCCACTGCCAGTGTGGTCCCAAGACTTCTGGCAAGGCAACTCTGTTTCTCCGTCTTTGTAATGGTCCTGCCTTTCTGGATGTATGTTGATGACTACTGGGTAGGGAAAGGGACCCATCTGTGGCACACAGGTTAAGGGGGATAATTTCTGATACCAGGTCTTTACAAGCAATAACTTGACATGACTCCCTACCCTCAGTCTGTTTCCATTTCAACTCCCAGTTTTTTACTTCTTTCCCAGTCACATCCTTTCCTAAATGGTCTCTAGTACCCGGTATTTAATTCACATGTTGTACCCCCTGTATGCATGTATCACACTGTTATCAACAAGAGAAGCTTATCTCTTTTTCTTTATTGAATTTGGAGTTCGCTAATACATCCATTATCCTTATATCACAGAAAACAATTAACAGACGTGTTTGTTCATAAAAGAATAATTGTATCTTGGTTAAATGTTTTCATCTCACAGCACAAAGCTTTGCACTGCACACCTCTGGTCCAGAGTCCTTCTGGAGCATCAAGAACATCTTTTAGATCAAGCAGAGTGACTGCAAGTGACTCAATTAAAAAAAAAAATAAAATTGTGCCTTTGCTTTAACTGATGATGTTTCTCTAAAAATTAAATTCAAAGATTTCTAAAATCAGCATGGAAATACACAGACAGTGGAGAGCTAATTATGTTTTTGTTTAATTTGCACCTCTAGGAAGGGGTTGTGAGAATTTAAAATGCACTTCACAGCTCTCTGTCATGCACTTTAACTGTAATCAACATTTCTAAGTATCATAATAATGACAATGATGATGGCAACTGCTTCCCACCTATTTGCTGCAGGAAAAGAGCTGACTGCAACAGGATGTACTATGGGTTAGATTTATTCCTCCCCTCTCTCAGAGGTAAAATAGGTCAATATTCTATTATAGTCCAAGCATTATTAACTTTCTTTCCCCATATATTTTGATATTCCAGTGAAAAAGCCTCATGAAAATCAAAATTGAACTTGGCCACAGAAAAATGACTCATCTTTTTTTAAAGTTTTCTCAATCCATTTTTTTTTTCTTTTCTCCGTGGTTCCTGTGAGCATGCTCTTTGCTTTCTAAACAGAAGGGAAAAGGAAAACAATAACTGAGGACTGAAAATGGAAGAAAACAAAGCAGATCCTGGTGTTTGTGGTTATTTTCATTGGGAAAAATGCCACCACAATAATTTTGCCAAAACCAAATAAACATTGATATTATTATTTATTCCAATAACTGCCCCTTTTTCACAAGTGCTGCTCTGGAAAGGCGTGCCTTTCCTGGAGTTGTGCAGGAAGTCATGCACTCCAAAATCTTAGCCCTTTCTTTGGGACAAGAAAAGAAAACATTGAAGTGCCAACACACGAGGGTTTTTTCTGGGTAGAGCAAACTTCTCAGTAGGCAGCAACATATATTACAGCAGAACTACTATAAATGTCTTGTCCATTTATTCTGATTACTCTAACAGAAAACATTCGCTGGTTTATGCCGCCTTCTCTGACAGAAGAGAAACTGCAGTGAAGAAATTCTTCAGTCTGTGTCCAAGGTTCAGGCAATTTGTAAGGGAGAATGAAAACAACACAGAGAAATTAGTATCTTGTTTCAGCAAGGTCTGAATAGATATCTGCAATGTTTGATGATTCAGCATGTTTCCTAGGTATTTATTTATTTATCGTTTTCATTACAAGGGATGTTTTTCTGAAAACGAAAGCTGAGGTTATTCATGCCTCCCACTTTTTTCTCTGCTGTACCTGAAGCTGTAAGCCTATTTTCCCTTTTTCTGACTCCAGAATAAATCACATATAGATCCACTGGAGGCCCAGTACTGGAGAAACACCTGTGTGAAACTGGGCTGAGCAGAGACACATCACTTACTGGCTGTTACATGTCTCCAGATCACTGCAGAGACTGCAGGCTGGGAATAAGTAGCACATGTTAAAATATCCATATGAAGCACAGCCATTTTTTAGATGAAAGGGCTTGATTTTGGGGTTAATGGTCAGGGCAATGAAATGCAGGAAAACAAATATAATCACAAACAAGGATCCCTTCCAAAGAGCAGCCTTTCTTCTTTCTCCAGCCTGAGTATTCAGATCTATTGCTCCTCATTGGAAAATAAAGCTGTGAATGCATTATTAAAACTGGACTGATCAATGTCTTAACCTTTTTATTTAAGCAGGAGAACAGAAGTTTTAGGATTAAGCATATTAACTGTTCCACTGATATGTGATATTCGCTATCAAGGGTCAAAGGTTTGAAAGCGGTCTCAATTTTTTTTACTCACAATCTACTACAGAAGCAATTAATTATGAGCACAAACTGGAGGCATGAGGGGAGAAGGAAAAGAAGCAGCTGGAGTAGGTAGCAGAAAGAGAGTAGTGGGAGGAAATAAAATGGAAAAAATACGCTTAACCATTTGCTGTAGAGTCAACAAGGAAGAAAGTATGGACTTGGGCTCTTGTTGACAGGAACCTGGAATTTTTATTCACCATCATTTCTTTCTCCAGCTGTATCACTTTTTCCTTGAAATCTCGATATTTCACAAAATTTGCATCCTCAAGAATCTTCATTCCTTGCCCTTCCCCTAGATGTGTGGGATAAGAGCTAGATTTTTCTAAAAATGGAGTGAAAACTCCAAATCCATAGCAAATATCACTTGTAACATCCAAGTGTTTTCATGCTTTTATGAAGTTGGGTTGGATATTTTCATCCTACCAGCCATTTCCTCTTTGAGGTACTCAGAGGGAGGGTAAACAGGGACATCAGATAAATGGCCAGTAGTGGCTAGAAATGGCTAGTACAAAAATAGTGATAGCTCAGATTGTCTCTTTGCTTTGCACTTAGCCAGAGTTACCGCTCATTTTAAGGAGTTAATTACTATAGTGCAAATATTGTTTGTCAAGAACTGTTCATAAGAGTCCCTGGCGTTGTGCAGTGGAACTTTCAGGGGGAGATCACAGTTATAGAGCTAAAATGGAAGATATTTTTAAAAATTGCTTGAAAACTAAGCATGCTGTCAAAGTTATAGGTAGAAAGGCTTAATGGGCTGATGTAAGACACCTCCCAATTGAAGGAAATTGTGTCCAGATGAAGAGGTCACTGCATCAGCAAGCCTTGGGCATTGTGTGGATAATAATCTCCAGGTTCAAGCATTAACAGGAGAATAAAAGACAAATTGAGATATTTGTTATTTATTTCCAAATAAATGCAGGTTTATTATGCACAAAACCTTCACTATGTCTCAACAGGCAGATCTTGGAGAGCAATTTCAGGGCAGTTTTTTCCTAGTGAATGTTTGCTACAGGTTTATGTGAGTTTCTGCTTCACCTCCTCAAAATACAGCATCAGGCTGCTCAGAGACCAGCTGGTGCTTTGCATTTAATGCTTTTAAAAAGGTCTTCATGTGGGATTTCTTTAAGTCAACAGAAAAATCTACAGTGATTCTTGTGGACTGTGAAGGAAGCCCATACAGATGCATTTCTGCTGCCTTGGTACATGCCTGAGAGTAACGTGAATGCAAACAGGCTGAAGTTCAATTAGCGAAAACGGAAATTATACCCATGAAGTGATTAAATCATTTGACTGATAGGCAGGAACACGTGGTCCTGACCAAGAATGGTTGGACCTACCCACTTGCAGACAAGAGAGACATGATGATGACCCTCCATGCCTCCAGACTGGAAAGGGTTAAAGAGCACCAGTTAATCTGCAATCAAGCAGCTGAGAGGCATAATTAATCAGATTGATTAGGCCATAAGAGCTATGGCAAGAGTTAGCTTCAGTTTGCCTGGAAGGGGAGCCCATAGGCTTAGCCAGTAGGCCAGGCCTATAAGACAAGCTCCTTGGAAGGAAGGCTTTGAGGTCTTCTGGGTTGGAACTATTAGCTGTCCTGCACCATCCTGAGGGCAGCTGCTCTGGAAAGGAGCTGAGGATGGCTATTCTTTTAACAGTGTGTAATTATAAGGCTTAAATACCATGCTCACCTTCTACAACCATGATAGTCCCTGAACTGAGACCTAGTCTGTTTTTATTTGGCTGTTTGAGATTTCCTAGCTTGGCTACTGTGTGAGGGGGGACACAACAGATACTCCAGCTGGTCCCAACTTATTTTTCTTCCTTGGCAGTATTGTGAAGAGAGAAATAACAATAGGTCTTCAGCTTTTTGTGAGCTTCCGTGTGGTGAGGTTGAGCTGTTGGGGTGCTTTTTGTAGGTATCTGCATATGAACATCTGAAAGCTGTGGAAGCAGCGTTGTGGGGTGGGCCCAGGGCTCTAGGATGGTTTGATGCTCTGCTGAGGAGCCTACCAGTCCCTCCTCTGATCGTTGCTGAGGCTTGAGAGTCTTGGGAGCAGTGGTGGCAATGGAAGAAGTCTAGAGTGCTGATTAAGGCCCTCTTAATGTGTTTCCAGTGCTCAGCAGTAAAGCATTTGAGGATCGCTCTAGAGGAGCAGAGAGGGGGAAAAAAGGCAAACTAGTTTCTGTAGTCTGTTGCTGAAAAACAAGTTCCTGTACCTGTTCTGTGGTGATAAGGAGAATTTAGTACACAAATTCACTTTGGTTTCTGGATTCCCAAAGACTCTAAAGAAGAGTCAAGGAAATAACTAAAAAAAAACCACACAACACACAAAATCCTTCATAGAGCTCCAGGCCTGTGGCATGTTTTGCTGTTTCCCTGCCTCCTAAAGCCCAGCACACCTTCAAACATTCCTGGCTGAGGTAGATATAAAAAAATAAAATGAAACCCCATGTCTAATTTGGATTCACAGAGCCCAATCCTATCCTAAATAAACAGTGCTGCCTGGAATTGCTTGCCAGACAGTTGGCATATCTTGCAGATTAGCTAACACTAACAATACTGTGTTTGAAGAAGAAGAGGCTGAACTTGGCTTTTGCTCCCTGGCTGGAATGCCACCACAGGGACGTGTGCCCTTTGGAGCCACCCGTGGCCCCCCGGGTCTGGCCACAGTCGGAGAAGAGGCGTTTGCAGATGCTTGCCGGTTGCTTGACCCCAAGACGGAACCCTGCATGGAGGTAGGCTGGAAACAGGACAGAGCTGGGACAATAATTCCACTACAAATTGCTGCCAGTGTTAAAGCTCCAGGGAGCAGATTTAATAGCTCCCTTCAACTCCTGCATTGGTTCCTCAGACACTGCTTTATGGGCACAGCTGGATGACGATGAGAGAAGGCAGGAAGGAGAGGCTATACTGCACTTAAATTTGTGGAAAAAAATTAGTTTGCACTTGTTCAGGCTTTCCTTTCTGTCGATTCATCCCTGTAGGTTTAGATGCACGGGGGGAGAGGTGCAGGCTGTGAGTAAGGAACTTTTAATACCTGGATTGGGAATGTGGGAACTAGCACCAGCCAGGCCTTAGCTGCTTTATGAACAGCGAAACAAGGTTTCAACAGCTTGGCCTGAAATTTGGGTGGCCATACGTAAACACCAGTGAGCTTAGCTTTCTGGGCAAAAAAGAAAAAGTTATGACTTTAAGCTTATGTTTGCCTCAGATTTCAGATGGTGAAAGGGAGAGAGTGTATAAATGCCAACTCAGCAAAATAAATGGTTCACACAGAAAAACCAATGTCAAGAGCGAAATCTGACTCACTGAGAGCCTCTTGTGTATTAAGTGCATGTGTTGCAGTGACAGAAGAATTTCCTTGCTGCCTCCATTGTAGTACAATCAAAATGCTACTTATTCAAGTGTTTAGAGATCAAAATGTGAAGAGGGGAAAAATATCTTTCTAAAGATGTGAATAAACAGAATCTGGGTTTTCAGACCTCAGTTTGGGGAGTGTACAAGTCAAATAGCAGTGGTGTTTGCTGGAGGCACAGCCCAACATGTGCTGGGACAGATCTTCTGACCCCAGGGCAGTGCTGCAGAGCTGGGGGGTGCTGGCATCTTCCCTTAGGAGGGAGAATCTGGAGGAGTTGCCATTCCAAATGGATCTGCAGGGTGGAGCCGGGAAGGAAGTACCTTAAGATCATTTGCTTCTGTTAGCTTGTGTGGAAATGCTTCTCTCACCTGGCAGGCTTTACCAAGCCTAATTTAGGAAATAGATACACTTTCTTGAGGTTCCCAGTATTTGTTTCCATTCTCCTTCTACCCATTCCCATTCCCAATGGCAGGATCACTCTCTAGATCTCAAAGCTGGTGAGCAAGGGTTGTCAGTGCTCTTGACAATATCCACGGCCCTTGCCCCCAGCCCAGGGCTTGTGTGTCAGTTCTCCTTCACTCAGGGAAAAAACCCAGTGTATTCCTGTAATGCCCACAGTGCTGGAGTGGGCTCTGCCCCTTGCTCCTCTCAGATCCAGTTCTTAGCAAAGATAAAACTTCATTTTTTTGGCTTCTGAGCAAAGTAACTTCTCCAGCTCCAAATCTTTTTATTGCTCAGCTGTTGTTGACCTCTAAAACTAGTCAGAAACAGGGAAACTCCAGACAAGGGGAAATATTACATCCCACCCCAAATTATATACAGTTGCATCAAACAGAAAAGTTGTTCAGGTGGCCAAAATACCCGGTGCTTATCTAATGCCCATTTAGACCTTTTTTACACACCCAAGGCTATGCAAGTTTTCACTTGCTTGTTCAAAAGCTTGGCCACACTTTCTGATTGTCAGCCCTTGCTCCTGTGCCAGGGTTCAGTGCGTGCTCCCAAGCCAGTGCTGCTGACCTGCCCATGCAGGCTGGGCGTGTGGCAACGGGGCAAGCCCACCTGCAAACCCTGGTAGCCAGATGTGCCAGCGGGTATGTGAAAGCTACAGGTGGTTAAAGGGTAGCAGAAAGCAAAACGAGCATGTTATGTTGTGAAAGGAGCTTGTAGAGAGGTGGGGGTTGGTCTCTTCTCCCAAGTACCATGTGATAGAACAAGAGGAGACAGCCTCAAGTTTTGCCAGGGGAGGTTTTAAGGGGAGAATTTCTTCACCCAAAGAGTTAACAAACATTGAAACAGGCTGCCTAGAGAAATGGTTGAATCACCATCCCTGGAAGTATTTAAAAGACTGGTAGACACAGTGTTGAGAGACATGGTTTAGTGGTGGACTTGGCAATGTTAGGTTAATTATTTGACTCGATGATCTTACAGGTCCCTTCCAACCTAGACTAGCTGTGACTGTCACTGCCTTACTGACATCTGCAGAGGTGGAAGAGCTCACGTGTCCTGTACCTGGCTTTGTCCATCCCAAAGGGTGTGGAAGGCTTGAGGTGTGGGTGTTTTATCCCCTGCAGGGCAGTGAGCTCAAGGTGCCTTTCCATCTCCGTGGGATGCAGAGGCACCGCTGCTGAGGCGGCAGTGCCCTCTAAAGGAGACACTCTGCAGGGAAAAGGAAAACTTGCCCGTTACAGTCTGAAATTGCTGGAAATAATTTTAGGGAACCTGCCTGAAAGCATTTATTAACTAAAATAGTAATGAATTTGAGAGCTTTTCCAGAGCCCTCTGTGTGCTAACGCGAAGAGGTTGAACCCAGGGAGGTAGGCAGTAAGTGAGGAGCAGGGCGTTCACTTGGAGAGTGATCCTGTCAAAAGAAGTAAGGGGATCTTCTCTCTGTGCAGCAAAGGATGAGGCCTCTCCATTGGGGAGAAAGGTGCTCTCCAACCTTCAAAGCAGCTTCTTGTCCTTGGTCTTTTTGCAGTTGGCTGTTCTAGGTGGGAAGACCCCTGTGCAAGGACCAGTCAGAGCTGAGTTAGCAACGTTCATCTAGGACACACTTATTTTGTACAGTCTGATTTTGCAGTTTTGACTGTTTGGCTGTTGAACACCCTCCTGGGGTAAATGGACCAAATCAAAGTGTGCATTCCTGACAAACTAATGAGCAAACACATTAGCAGCTCTGAAAATGAAATGCCTACACATCACATAAATTCATTTCACAGTGTTTATATATTTATGGAAATGTCTTTGAAATATATTCCCAGCTCTAGCAGAGATGATTTCTTCTTCCATTATAAAGCAGGTTATGTGGTGATAACTTCTAGACCCCTATGAGCTACTGGAGCATGTAATTATCTTGTTCCACTTATTAATGATGAAAGGTCTATGCAAGTCCCAGAGCAGCTGTATGTATTATGCTTAGTAGTTTAAAGAGGCTGTATAAATTTAATTTAGTTTAAAATTTAGTTGCTTACTTAAATAATCTTCAAATATGGAATATAAATATTTTTGGGCATTTAAAAGTATCCAAAATTATAAATGAATACGCATTACTGCAAATATAAACTTAACATTGCGGCCCTAACACATGAAACTGAGAAAGTGGACTATAAGCAAAAGAAGCTGACCAGGCTCTGCTCAGCAATGCATATTCATAAAGCTAATACAAATTAGGGCTCAGGCTTTTAATTTCAAAGTAATATTATTGGTAATGGAAGATATGTTAAAAATGAATTTCATCTCGACATGCTTGGAAGGTAGCCAATTTATATACTTTTGGGTTAGAGATCTGCAAACCTCTGTTCCCCAACCTTCCTAAAATGGCATCGCTCGTTTTATGATGTCTCCTAGCTATAATCCTGCTTCTCCAATCTGCCATAATAATGCTAATTAGTTCTGTATGTAAATAAACTATTGTTGACAGGACACTTTCAGCAATTCACATATGACTCATGGAGAGAGAGGTTTTAAAAATGATTTATCCATAAACAGAGATTCCATATGTCCTAATCTGGCATGGATTTCTCTCCTTCTCTTTATAGCAAGGAATGTGTGTACGCCTGTATAGCAGGGCTATAATGTGACAATTTGTCTCGGAGTGAAACCAGGATTTATGGTACTTACTGGAGACCACAGAGGTAAAATGAACAGCAGGCTGCATTTAATCATCTGAATTTTCAAATATTTCTTTTGCTTGGGTAAATGTGTCTTTGTTCCTTTTTGGAAACATGTTCAGCTATAGGATCGGTTCCTGTAAAGCTATCTGAAAATAGGCAGGCGTACTTTTAGGGAAGGGCATGCAGGGAGTGGGAGAGGAAGCATGGGTAGAAGACATTTCTGGAGGAAAAGGTTTGGGCCCAGAACTTTCTAGCTGAGCGCACTTCTGGCAGGGCTGCCATTTATTAACATGTCCTTGAAGAAAATGCACTTATTGGCTGTACATGTGTCCAATGCACATTTTAGGAAATTGGGGCATATTGCACTGATCCCAGATAAATGCCAAAGGAAATCCAGCCAGAGGAGAAAGCATGAACAGTTAAACTCTATTAATGTCTCCTATAGGGCCTGAGCCTGTGGCCTTTAGTGATGTGAAACTATTCCAGCCTTGAGAGGGGTTGTGCTGATATGAGTGTACTTGCAAGAGGCAAATGTACCCTTTGCAGCATTTGGAAACTTTCCTGGGAATGAAACTTAGGTTGGAGTATCTTGTCTCTGGGCTTTTAATTTTTGCTCATCTGGGCTGCAGCAGGTATCCTCCTCGTGATGTCGTCTGGTCTCCCTGTCTCTGCCCTTTGCCTACTGCTTTCTCTTTAATTATTTCTGGTTTTAGCACAGACACACTCATATTACACCTCGTTACTACAAGTAATTTCTGTAGCTTGCCACAGAACTATTCTATTCTACTATTATATTGCTATTCTATTCTACTCTCTTAAATCAAACTAGGTTTTTCATAACCACAAGATATCAGGGTATGGAGCTTTGGGTAAAATCACAGGAGAGGCTGATGCCTAGAAAATGGCAACACGGATTACCTGATCATACAGAAAAGGCAGATTAAAAACCCACAAACCAGTGGCAGGTGGTGTTTATGCCTTCATTATTTGAACAAGACAATGCTGCACATGTGAGCCGTAAAATGGGATGAAACAAAGTGCTACTGGCAGTGAGTTGTGATGACAGAACCAGAGCAAAAAAAGCTGATCGTTTTTGTACGTGGTGGCAAAGCTGGCGCCTGTGGAGAAAAAGGCTGGCTGCTTATTTGTGGCAAAGATACCAGCTTTCCTGCCAGTGGAACTGGAGACCATTCACTTCCTTCAGAAAAAGAAAGCTCTCTAGGGGTGACAGCAGTTTAATCAGGATGGCTTGTTACAGCCCTTGGGCTGTGAGCCCTGGTGAGACCGCCAACGAAGTGCCAGTGTGGAGGAGATTTGTCTGCGGCAGACTTCTGTCTGCTGAGAATTGGACCAGGTGCTGGTATATTGGCAGAGCTCTTTGTGGGGAAGATGGAGCCAGAATTATTCTCTGCCCTTGAATTTGCAAAGACTTTCCTTCTTTGGGCCATGTAGCAAGAAGAAGCAAAGGCACTGAACTGGCTCACCAAAAGCAGGGAATCCCTGGTCTGGCTTTTCTTACTTTCATCGGGTTTTGGGTTGACTCTGAAGTCTTGAGCCTGACAGTTGTCATTTGCTTGTAATGCTGGCCAGGGTTTATCAGTGAACCTTGCTGGTTCAGTTGCTTTTTAGCTGGTCCCTAGAAACTCCCTTTCAACTGCTGCTCCTTCTCCTGTTGTATGAGACTGAGAGTGTCCTTTAGTAGCATCCGTGCCAGTATTCAAGTCGAGGCTCCACAAAGGTGTTCTGGCAAAAATATTAATAATAATAAAATAGTGGGAGGGATTTTCTGCAATTGCTGCTTCTATTGTCCTTATTATAGTTCTCTCAACTGCAAGACTTCTGACCCCCTCTACTCTCGACTTCAATTCACATTTGAATTGAAGCATGAGCATAATAAATAAGCATTTGTTATGAAAAAGGAAGGTTGCTAGTGAGTACTTTATCTCTTATAAGGAACTGATCGAACCTCTGGAAATGTGGGACCTGAGTCTGAACATGAAAAGTATAAGAAAAAGAATTGCTTGAGAAGAACCTGATGAATTGGGTATGTGTTTTCATTAGTTTCTGATGTTGGCAAACTTCTGGAAAATCTGCTTTCGTGCCTAGGTTTTACAAATCCAGCAGTGACAGGGTACAATTCTGGATATGAATACAGAATAGATGACAGTAAACTATCAAAGAGTAGTTAGAAATTGGAGATTGATTCAGTTCTGGTAGTTTTGTGATCCTTTCTTATTGCTGAAAATACATTACTGTCTTTGACCTTTGCTTTCCACCTAGACATTTCTGGTGTAAACACACGGTGATGAGAAAAGGGAAATAAAAGCAGAGTTTTTGGAGGCAGAGCAGGAACTTGGGTGTGGAGCTGGGACTACATTTGCTCAGCTTCATCAGAACTTTCCTTTCTTCCCATCTGTAAACATGTGATGACTTAGGGAAGGATCATTAGATTACATTTTTCATGCTGTTGTCATTAATTACTATTTGAAAGCTGAAGTGAAGAGTTGGGTTACTTGATTGCTGTGAGGTGAGTAATGTGTGTTTACTGAGTGGTGATCTGC
Source organism: Thinocorus orbignyianus (assembly GCA_013400375.1). Classification (NCBI taxonomy): domain Eukaryota; kingdom Metazoa; phylum Chordata; class Aves; order Ciconiiformes; family Thinocoridae; genus Thinocorus; species Thinocorus orbignyianus. The sequence goes on from VXBW01000458.1 coordinate 529,343, forward strand.
TGCCTGCCAGCACATCTTGGCTACCTGTACTTACTGGGTTTAGCCACAGAAAGAGCTGGAGGTTATGTTGCATTTGATCCATTTGAAAACAAAGGAAAGGGAGATTCTTTCCCATCTCTCCAAACAAATTCCTTAATGAGCAATATCCCCAAAGCAGGCTGAGCAAAAAGGTAGCTAACTATTTTGGTCAGAGAGGATAATCCCAACTGAAGAGCCAGTCATTCTCAGGGAGCTGGGATTGCTGGAGAGCACAATTTTGAGAGTGAAAGGTGAGCTTGGATATATGGCTGGGGGTTTGTCTGGCATAATTTTTCAGGGAGTTTTGAACAATTTTGAAAAGTCAGGTGCCCAGAAAGCCTAGTGCTCCTGTGAAGTGGCTGTGTGAGACTGCATTAGAACACTCACGCAAAAACATCAAGGATTCTCTGTGTATTGGAAGAACTTCAATAGGGAGATGATTTTTTTAGACCCCAGAAATATAACCAAGTCAAAGCAAGACAAAAGTTTCTGCTCAAGACAAAGTTTATAGTTTTAATTGCTTTGAGGCAGAGAATGTGGCTGTATTTGAACGTGTAAGTATAGGACAGGGTAACAGAGGATTCATTACCTTTTCCCAACCCTCTGGTCTGTTTTTCTGCTGTTATAAATAGTGAGAAAATAGATGGTGTGAAAATCTTGTGATATTCCTTCCAAGAATCTTTTGTCCCAGGGTCCAAAATTTGAAATTAAAATTTGTCCAGTGTGCAGCTCTTTTACATGTGTGTAAACTCTGAACAGATTTAGCAGGATTATGGCCAGAGCTGATTGATTCATCAGTTAAAGAATATTTGCAGAAACACTCTGGAAGAATCCTCTCAGAATTTCTGGGTTGTATCTCAAAATATAGGTCACAGGGAAAATGTAAAAGTTTGATTTGCAGATGCAGCTGGCAGTTTAGCTCTCAATTACCTGTATTTGTTAGCAGGTGGTTGTGGCTGCTGCTTATCTTCCCATTCACTGGAGGAGATTGTTAAAGGCTAATATTTGCAGTGATGGTTTGGATTCCTCTGGCAGAGTCAGAAACGTGTGGGCATAAGAATGCAGTCTGATTTATGAGAACCTGAGTTACTTATTAAAAGTCCCTATTGAAAAGGACTTCCCATTCAGGCCTCATGTTGCTGTTTCTTTGTCTGATATGAAGTTTTATTTTTTCCTATGATAATGCTTCACTTTTAAGATTGATAAGTGGTTTAGTGGAGCATCTACCCAAGTCAGCAAACACACAGTAGCTGTACTGGTTATCCTATACAGAGCGTGTGAATTGTCAGGGCCTGAAGCTGTGGGGGTGTGCTTTTTGAGAGGTAACAGAACGTCAACTTGTTGAAAAACCGTGATGAAGTGAACACTAACATGAGAGTATTTGGGGGCGGCTGTGACAGGGAGGTAGCTGAGTGACTATGTTTGAGGTGAAATAGCTTTTGTTGCAATCCCATTGCCTCCAAGGAGGCAGTGAGGCTGTATGGTATTTTAGGACACTGATTTTTTTTTTTTTTTTGTGAACCTATAAAGAAGTGCTCAGAAAAATCTGGCAATTCAGGACTGTTTTTGTGTTTGTTGGTGCTACTAGCATTTTACATTAGCATGCAATGCAGATATCAGCTACTACTACATTAGGACATGGTCTGTGTCCCTTTTAAGTAATGCATCTTGCACTGGTGTTCAGAGTTCCAAATCCCTTCCAGCATCAGGAGGAGGGAAATCAGATCTAGAGTTGCCAAAGGGTCAAAATGGCAAAAATGAAAGTGAGTCAGTAACAGCCAGCATTCAACAGAAAGGTAATAACATATATCCAAGAAAGGAGATTCCCGTATTGTTCTTTCCTTGTGTGTTCTTCCAGAGCCAAAAAATCACTGCCCTTAACAACTAACTATGAGCTCATGATGTAAGTGTACGGGCTCTTGCCTGTCCCTTGGCACCTTGATACTTCAGCCCTGTAGTTTTGTCTTTGATATTCAGGTACTGTCTTTCTAGTGGGGTCCTTGTAACTACCCCAAGGACATTACTCTTGTCAGTGTGTCCAGCATTATAAGTGATCGCTGCCAAGCAGCTGCTGCTTTTGACTCCCATCCCTCACAGCATCCTCCCTCGAGTGAGGGGATAGGGAATAGGATGGAAAGTTTTTCTCATGTGTTTAGGCTGCAGTTTTGACAGAAGGATCATTGAGTGTTTAACAAACAAACAGCTTTGTTTTATGAGAAGGGCATCCAGGGAAGAGGCTTTATTGATGCTCTGAATATCAATAATTCAAGGAGGATAAAAAGCAAATGAGGTTCCCAGGATTTATATGTAAGAGCTTGAGAGCATTCTTGCAGCGAGGCTGCTCTTGTTTAGTGAAGTAGTGGGGGGCCACCTAAGAAAGTCCCATTCACCAAGAAACAGGCACCATGTGGGTGGCTTTGCAATACTTACAGAAAGGTAGCTGGGAAAAAAGGGATACCAAATTGGTCTGCAAAAAGGAATTGCATCAAAACAGGTGTGGATAAGTGAAGTAATCCAGAAATTATCTCTTTGGGTTTATTGAGCTGCTTCTGAAGAGCTTGTCTGAACACAAACCTCAAAGTGGATCAGAAGGCAAGCCTGGCATGATCTAAACATAGAGGTATTGCTTGAGACCCATGTTTTGTTCCAGGCTCTGCTACTGGCCTGGAAGGAAGAAGGTATTTGGAGAAGATATTTCATCTGTCTTTGATTTTCTGTAAAATCAAAGCAGTGATACAAGCTACCAAGAAAACATGTGGAGATAAGCTGATGGAAAGTTATTAATTATACTACTAAAATCACTTCCATGATTGTCTGTGGCAAGTTTCCCAAACTAGACTCTTGAAATAACTTTTTTCAGTAAGCAAAATTCCCTTGTTTCATGCCTCCTTCCCTCTCATGTCCAGAATATAAGAAGGATCTCACTTTCTGTTGCTTCCACTTAATTGAATTCGGCATCTTCCTCCAAAGGTATGTGCCTCAGGTCCAGTTCTTGCTGACAACCAAACCAATGGGCCATTACATGAGGTAGATGGAATCCAACATCAAAGGAGAGAGCAATTTGGGTTGGATAGATGCCAGGAGCTTTTTGTGCTTATCCAAATACCTGCATGCGCTGAGATTTTTCTCATTGCTGCTAGTGCTCCTTTATTGCATGTTAGAAAGATTAAAACCTTTGCTCGTGCATAAGGCTGTACTGCCATTATCTCAGAGCCTGATTGAAAATGATGGTGTGGGTCTGTTTATGATGTTGGAGATCACTTCTCATTTTCAAGTGCTGGTACCTCTGGAGAATGAAAGTGAATGCTAAATAAAGCTATCTGCACGTGGGATTTTTAGCGGTACCTCAATATGATTTATTTTTTTCTGTCATGCAATCAACAAACAAAATTAAGAATTATCATTATGGCAGGAAGGGATTGCAAGGAGATGGGAGCACGATGTTCCTGCTGAGCTCTCCTAACGAAGCTATTGCTGCAAAATAGCTTCCAAAACATCTGTGAAGGTCCCTGGAGACCCTGTCAGAGATGTGACATTGCAATAGTTTGTGTTGCCTTGATGTAGACCTTAACTCCATGTTCAGTGCTCTTGGCTATGGTAACCCACAGCCAGTGCCTCTGTGGAAGTGACATCCTCTGCAGTGTAGGACCACCTGCAATTTGTAGAGCAACTCCTAAAATGGCCCTGGGAAAGCTGGAGCTGAGTACAAAGTCAACTGAAGTGTGGGAGAAATTCATATAAACATCCACTCCAGCATTTGTGCAACATTAATCCCTGAGAAATTATGGATCTGAGTGCAGCTGTTTTGCAAATTGTGATCCCTTTGGTTTGTACATTGAGCTGGATAACTCAAGAGAATTGTGCTTACTGTGTTATTCCTAGTATCCTCCCATGAAAACAATCTTTGCCTTCCTTTTCTGCTGAGGAGTTTGGAAGGAGAGGCAGAAGAAAGGTAGCTGGGCTTTGATCCTTCTGAAAAATACAGAGGGGGCCAATCAAATGCCCAGCTAATGTAACCTGGAAAGATTAACAGCCAGGCTGCTGAGCACAGCCCATCCCCTTTACTGTGCCTCAGTTTTCACATCTGGAAAGTGGGATGATGCTACCGGTCTTTGAATTACTGTTTGAGCTGCTGATAGGTAAGTGTCTGGAAGAGGAAGGTACTATTTGAGCATTGCTCAGGTAATGGGACATACTTGCTGTGGTTTCTCCCTCCTTATCACCAGCAGAATTGAAGGCTTTCATATGGGCTATCCTATGAAGAGCTATGAAATCATGGGAGTGTGCACAAAAGGTTCAGGGCCACCTTTACAGATGGAGCCTTTCATAGAGCATCTGCTAAAGCTGCAGGGGTACCAATGCTAGCTTATTGGGAACGAGCTGGTAAGGGTGGGAGCACCCTTTATGGTCCACAATATATTTACAGCTACTTCCCTGCCATGTCAAGAGCTCAGTTTTCTTTTTTTTCAAGCCCTGACTGCCTCCAGTCCTCCCGCTTTCGCTGTGCTGAGACTCAGCTTTTTCACAAGCCACGGGGCAACTTGCCCATACAGATCAGGCAGGTACAAAGACTACTCTTGAAAGTCTTGTCCTGGGGGTCTGCATCTGTGAAACCTGGCTCTATAAAACTAGCATTTGGGTACGGCTGTTCCCAGCATAGGATAATGCATGAAGTCAGAAATTCCAGTGTTAGTACTGGGCGTGGATTTGCCACTCTGATTTTTTTCAAGGAGAAGATTTTCTTGCTTTATTTCCAGAGGCAAACCTTTCCAAAGTTGTGAACACAAGAGCTTGCCAAATATTAGCTTTCAAGGGTTTAAGTCACACAGCGTTTACTTGAGTTACCTCTTCTTGAAGTCTATATAAAGATTTATGTTTGCTCAGGCATACTCCTAAAAGCCCCAAGACACGGCTCTGGAAGGAGGTATGCAGCAGCAAATGTAAATATTGCTGTCCTGAAAACTGGAAGCCCACCAGGTAATCTATTGAAGGGAATAGTAATACGAGGAAAAGACTTTATAAGATTTGGAGGTGAAGACTACAGAACAGTACCCGGAATGAATAAAATTCAAAAATTCAGTGATATTGTAAGTACAACTTCTCTTGGCCAAGGCTTAGCCCTGCAACTGCAGCTGCTCTCTTCTGTTCTCCAGCGTTGCTTTTTGCTGTCACTAATGCAGCATTTTCCCATACCCCAGACTCTCAAGCAGTTTCTGGGAATAGTTTTTAGGGACTTTGCTGGCCAAACTATGCTGGCCTCTCACTGTGGGACAACAGTAGGAAACAAAATATTCCTCTTACTTAGCAAAGTCATTCCCTCCCTCCTTTTGCGAGTAATTGGTGTCATTTTTCTGCAAAGGTTGTGGAAATGTGAGCTGAATTTCAGGTGCTCTGCAATATGGTAAATGGGAGAGGAATTTTCATGAAGGAGTGCCTAAATACAGTGCAAATAAAGAAAAATAATTTGATTAAAATTCAACCACAATATTTACAAGCCTCTCCACCTGCCCATATATGCAGCTATGCTGAGATCAAATTCACATCATGAGTTTCCTCCAGCTGAGACAAGTGAGTAGAGCCCTGGGCTGGCTGAGGAAAATAATATCTGCCCTTGCCATGATACTTTTTCTATGTATCAACAGGCAGCCCATCAAATTTCCACTCACATTCTTCCCTTTTGCAACTAGCTATTATCAGCCTTCCCACAGCTGTGGGGGTGGGATGTAAATAAAAGAAGCCAAAGTGTTTTTATGCTGCAGCAGCAAAGCCTGTGTGAGAGTTAATGTGGAATAATTTTACTTATCGGTGAACAGCACCTAATGCCTTGCTGTCTGGGTGAGTGAGGGATTGCTGCAGAGCTGGAGGCAGCAGGACCAGCTGTGATCCTGCACCCTGCGGATGAATTTATGGTTTCCCGGTGCCACCTGCTGGCATGGACCCTGCTTGTGCACTGAGCAGTGAAGCCCTCCAGCTCCTCCCTCCCATAAGCAAACGCTGCAGCTCCCCATGTCTTTGCAGGGGGTGCAACCCCAAACCACCTTTCTTAATGATTTCTTGAGCTTTGCAAAGCAAATGCTGCCTGCAGCCGAGCACCTGTAAATCCACCCTGCTCATGGTCCCTCCTGGAGCTCTTCTTCAGCTGTGTGCCCTGCAGGCTTTCCATACCTCCCTTTTTGCCTGCTAGAATGCTGTATGCTCCATGGGAGCAACCACAGATCTAAGGGGATCCAAAGCATCCTGCAGCTGGATGGTTTTTGTAACCTACCAGGCTAAACCTCTAAATCCATGTGGTTTTGAGGGGGCAGATTTATCTTCAGTGTGACAGTGATACCAGTAATACTGCATGAGGGCAAGGTTAAAAAGCTAAAGCTAGATATCTTTGGGAGCAATGGAACTTTGATCTTCGTATAAATCCTTGAAATGGCCTGAAAATAAATAAATATATACAGGTGGTAGAGGATATAGGGGGATCTTGTCCTTTTCCTTTCTTGCAGTCTTACAACAGGACCCCGTGGCAAACAAAGATGCCCTGTGATCCTTATTAGTTGATAATACTCCTTGGGTTTTCATGTTAGCACTCTTGATATCCTGGTATGTCCAGCATGGCATCTGCTCTCAAGTGGTGTGTGCTGCAGGGCAACTGATCTCCAAACCTTCCACTGATGGCAAGCAAGGACAATTCGGCTGCGGGTAAGTACCCCTTGGCAAGTGCCAAAGACCTGACTGTGCCCGTGTGCGCTGCACAAGCATAAAGACAGGATCTGTGTCAAAGCAAAAGCCTGGCAGCAAAAGTAATGAAATTAACTTTTAAAGCTTCCATTTATTTTTAGAAGTAATATTCCATTTTCTGAAAATAAAAACCAAAAACAACCCACCCCTTGCTTCGTGCACCTCACTTTGACTTAAATTCGGATTTGCCTTGAGCTTCCCTTATTTCTGCCAGTGGGGAACTTGGACTAGTTAACCACTAATAAAGTGGAGTTTCTGACACTTAAATTCTAGTGTGTCAGGAGTGGGTAGCAGCAAGACCTAGCTGGAATCTGTATTAGCATGTTTGCTGATATGGATCAGAGGTTTGAAATCCAGATGCCAGGAGGATGAATGAAGAGAAGAAATTGCTAATCAAATTCTTAAGGGCTGCAATGCAATAAACCAGGGTAACTTGATGGAAAATGTAATCAAGGCTCCTAGTCTGTTTTCCAGATACGTTCAGACCCTGGTTTTTCAGCCCTTATGCCTCCCTCTTAATGTGGATTTTAAAGGGAAAGAGAGTATCTGCGAGGATCAATGAAATAATTTAGTTTTACTGAGCAAGTTTGGTAATTCTGCTAGACAGATCTTCCAGTGGCTTCTTTTTAACTGGGGGAAATATATAAAGAAATTCTCTATCTTCAGAATGGATAATGTTAAAGCAGAAGCACAATGTTGTAGAGGTTTTTTTCCCTTCATTGGCCAATAGGTAGTTAAATTTGAGAGTTTTTCTCTCTGTCTTGCACATATGTAAACCAATTTTTTATTAAGTTCCAACACCTGTTTTTATGCTGGGGGAAATTAGTAGTTGTGCTCACTGTCACATTTATCAATACAATGCAATTAAATGCAGAATCTTTATCAGTAAAAAGTGTTCACAGACCATAAATTATAATGGACTACATTTATTTATTTATTTTTAATTGAGATAGCTAGACACTAAAAATATTGTACTCCTGTTATTGATTTGAGGTGTATCCTTGCTCACAAACTCTTACTGGATATAAGTATCTGAGATATTCTGACAGCCCTGTAGGATGAAAGAAGTTGAGCAAGTTCATAGTGGAGCTATGGGTGTTAGTATTCTACAAAGTAACCTAAAATGTTTTTCTCTGAATAGTACAGTGTAAAAACACAGCAGTAGCTGATACACTGCCTGCATTTTGAATTTGAGCCAATATGTAACCCTGAAAAGGATAATGATAAAGCATTTTGAGTTCTGAAGTGTTTCAGAAACATCACTTCCAAGGTTTGAACACTGACCAGATAGGAGATGAGACTCAGAATCACTACTTTAGGACTTAAAAGGTCTCTGCAAGTTAAGCTTTTCATTCTTCCTCCTTTCTTCCTAAAATTTGCTTGCAGGTTGCATGCAAAACATTGTTTTGACAGGAGCAGCCTGATTGTAACAGTAAGCGTTAGCTTTCAGGGAAAATAATAAACTGCCAGCAAGTTGTGTGCATTAATGAAACAAGATTGCTTTAAGACAAAACTTTTTTCATTCTGTCTTAGAGGCAATTTGTAATTTTAATACATACAAGGATATGTATGTATATATCCTGGGTCTTGCAACCAGTGATATAGGGATGTTGTCAGTTCTTCTAGGCCATGCAATAAAAAAAAAACGTAGAGTAAATACTTGGAGTAAATAATAAGACCTGGCAATGGAAATCGTCTTCAGAATCTGTTTAACAGGCAGGATTAAATGAGGGAGCATCACAGCTGTATGAAAGGATTTCAAGCCTCAGCTTGTTTTCTAAATAAACAGGAACTGACACCACAGAAGCTAGGATAAGGAATGGATCTCTAACATAAGACCCCGTGCTCAGATGTTGAGGTTTGAAGAAGTTTGCTCCACCAGAGCTGCAAACCATGGATGGCAGTGATCAGTCGGAGCCGGTGGAAAGGCTCCTGTGGCTCCCTCTGGGTAGCCTGTCAGGTACAGACTGTGTAAATTAAAGCCCATTTCAGACTGCTCTAAATCATGGGAAGGAAGGGGGAGCAAGTTTTCTTGACCCTAAACTTGGGGAATTTGAAATGGCATCTTATGCCCACCTGTGTTGCATGACAGCGAATGAGCTGTGAGGGAGCTTGACAAAGCTGTAGGACACTCTAGTTGCTTGCAGCTGTATAAAACACACAGGTTTGCTTTGCTATTAAAATAGAAGCAAAAGTTCAGAAGTCAAATGGAAGCAGCTGCCCTTAGAAACTCTCATGTTGTCTGTTCTTATTGCCTGCAATTTTCTACATTTCTGTTGACCCTGTGTATGCCCCCAGGACCTGGGAACTGGATTGCTTTGAGATGCTGCCCTTTGCTTCATGCTGTTCCTCTACAGTTGGCAGTTAGCTGTGAATTGGTGAGCAACTCCTTCTCAGATGCTTCGTGGAGGTTTAGTTACACTGAGCCTTCAAGTTCACAGGAGGATAAGCCTCCATGCCAGAGCTAAAATGGGATCTGGAAGAGGCTTTTATGTGTTTCCATGTGTCTATGCTAATAGTCACTGGAACGAGACATGAGAGGTTTTTGTATTTCATGTTTTTATTTTGCCTCTGCACTGTTTTGCACCCAGCTAATTTGCTTTTTGGGCTTGCTCAAAATTTTCATGTGGCTTACCCCAGAAATGGTAATACTTGGTGGTGGGAGAGGGTTTACCTCTTTGAATTATAAAAATGCTGAACTGTTTAGTGGATACAAAATAGGAAGTGCTGCAGAAAGAAAATGAGAACACTTATTTAACAACTATACTGCAGAGGGAAGACGTGGTGGGGTTTTTTTGTGCTCATTTTGAGTCCCTCAGGCACCACTTTGACCAGGGGAACTGAGGGCTGCGGACAAGTCTCTTCCTTGGGGATACAGAAAGCTTTCATCAATATCAGACTTTGCTTTATTCTCTCTAGGAGACTCGTGCTGAGGCCCAAATTTCTCAGGAAAAATGCATATTTTTCTGTAATTTTTCGTTTCACCTGTGAATAAGATACATAAATCCCCTATATAAGAAAACATAGGGGCCGCTGTTTGTGATCATGACTGTGGAGTTGTGGGACAGTTTAGAGGATTTTATTTCAAGGTCTTTGCTCTCCATGGCCACACAGTGGCAGCAAAAACCAAACAGGTTTCCCCATCCTAAATCAGTGTGGCAGGATGAGGAATGGCTGTACAAGATTCAGTTCATGCTGATAAAGCATGGAAAGGTGTATTTAAATTAAAAAACCCTTCCTGTCTCTAGGTCACGGAGGGGAGAACTTGAGCCCAGGCTACTTGAGTGTAATACTTGATGAATTTGAATCCTGCCATAGGGGAATCCTGATGGGATTCACTTCTAGCAGTACTTGTGCTTTGCTCCTAGAGGAATCACACTGGCAAGGAATGATACAAACTTTTCTAAACACTTTTAATAAGTTCTGGTCGAGTTGCATGGGTTTTCAAGGAAATGAATAAACACGTCTTTAGCATCTCTCTGAGGATGAATTAAAGGCATAGTGGAAATCAATCTGGTTTGGAAGTATACACACTTTCCTTCAGTCTCTTTGGTCATATTGTTGTATACTGCTTCAGGGTCCTCTTAGGCTGTGTACTCTACAAACACGGTATGAAACATTCCCCCAGTTAATCCTTGAAGTCTAAATAAAAAGCAATAATAAAAGGACATTTCCACTACAGATAAGCTACCAAAGCATGGAGGAAAAGGATCACCTCTTTTTTACAGCTAAGTATTTATCTGGTAACAACTAAGGAGCTGGATCTCTTTTTAAAAAGCCTTATTCACTTGGGATGAAGTATTCAAGCAGTTGACTGCTTCTCGCTTAAAATTACGCTGGAAATATCCCAGGTGAGGAATGGAGAGCAATTTTTTGTCACAGCCCTTTGGCACCACATTAGTCCTGATTCCAAGACCCACTCGCTGCCCCACGGCCTGAGCCAGAACCAACAAATGACCACAAGGCTGAAAGGCAACTAATCATTTATTATAAAATAAAAACAGTGCAACCCAAACTGGATTTTCACCTCTTGGTCGATAAATTTTCATTGTTTCTCTCCTTGTCTAGAAGGACAGGAGATCCTTTGCAAACAGAAAAAGATGTTGTCTGTGTCTGTAGCATGCCCAGCTCAGCAGAAGGGAGAAGACCATGCATTATGTGCAGCCATAATTAGTTTAGGACAGTAGTTAAAGGAGGAGACGTTTGCTAAGCAATCACCCAGATATGTGGTTCTGGAAGCAGCGAGGAGCAGCATGGGCAAAGCACTTGCTGGAAGGAATGTGGTCATACAGGAAAGCAGGGCAAAACACCACCTGGTGTAGGAACTCTGAAGCAATCTTTTTTTTTTTTTTGCCTTCCTTGTAAGTGGATTAAAGAAGACAATCTGAATATCTTCCTTAATTATCACTATTTCCTATATATGTAGCAATTCACTAGTTTAAACTGGAAATAATATAGTACAAATTATTTAAATGACTCATCAAGTACAGTAAGACTGATTCAGCTCGCTGGTTTTTTGCCTGTCCTGTAGGAAGGGGTGTCTGAAGCTATAGCCATACAAATATGCTGTACCCCTATAGTACAGGCTGTCGCTCTTGTGTATCACCACAGGCCTCTTTCATCCTTTTGTTCTCTTGTCTTTTGAAGTTCATCAGAATGATGTATTGCAGTTGAGGTGTATTTGTCTTGCAGCTAACAACAGTTGGATGGAATAAAGAGCCTGTTGCCAATTTTAAACTTTTCTTTTTCTCACTAATCATTTATTATAAATGAAAAATAGAGCAACCCAAAATGGATTTTTACCTCCTGGTCCATAAATCTTCATAGTTTCTCTCCTTGTCTAGAAGGAGGGGAGTTTCTTTGCAAGGTGCTATAGATCAAGATTAATGCTTATCTGTATCCAAGGCTGAACACTGACAAAGCCTCTGCAGACTACTTATAATTTTCTACTATACTTTGCAAATGACACATTTTAACATGAGATTTGTCATTATTTCACTGCAAGTAGCTCTTGGAGTACTAGTCTGACTGTGAAAATAATCCTGGAAGATTAGGTATTTAAATGTATCCTTCACACAAGGCCTAAAGTTCAGATTTTCAGACTGTTGGGTGCAGATGAGCTCAACTGACTCGAGTGTGTGCTTTTCTGCTAACCCCAGAATTCCTCAGAGTTTGCCAGCAGGAGGATGTGGACATCAGGGCATGGAGAGGTGCTTGGAAGTGTCTTCTGAAAGGTTTGTGTTCAAGCAGGGTCATCATTAATGTGAAAAGGATGAGCATGTGGATGGGCACATGGTGAGACACATGACTGGTAGTCCTGTGCTGGTGTCCTGTGCTGGTAGACTGGTGTCCTGTCTCAGTGCCCTGGGACTCAATGATGCAGAGGGAAGCCCAAAACTTTGTTAAGGATGAGTAAAAGTCCTTGACAAAAGACTCTTCTCCCCTACATGAAAGGGAGGAAGGCTGAAACACACCATCATGCTCCTCTTGCCTTTCTCACCAGTTTTCTAGGCCACAGCCTACTCTGAACTGTGGCATCTAATTGGCCAAATCAGTGGGTACTCAGCTTGTATGGTGAGGGTAAGTCAAACTTTCTGGTGGTGTCTTTCCTTTCAGGATAATGAGGAGTGGCTGGTTCAACACCCCACCCACCACCCCCTGCACCATCTCTCCAGCATCTCCTTAACTTGCTGGTTTTTTAGACATCAATTTAAGATTTAACAATTAGCAACACTTCTCAGCAGAAGAAGAGGTTGTTACCTTTCTATTTGGTCAATTTGCATTTTTATAGACATCTTTGCTCTCTTTTATGCAGCTGCTTGCATGTGATACCTTCTTTCTGCAGAAAAGAGTTAGAGATAAACCATACCAACCCTATTCCTAAGTAAGTCTGATGAATCCTCCAACCAGCCTCTTGCTGTTCTCAGGTAGGTGCAGTAGACAGCACAAATACTCTGGACCTTACCTGATACATTTTCATGAGTCTCACTGTTTTTCTTTTATATGAGTACTCTTAACTTCTGTGATAAAACTTTTATTTATTTCCCTCCTTTGACAGTCAGACTTTCATCTCTCTCGGCGCAATGCCAGGTTTGGAGCATGAAAGGTTTGGGTGAGCTGATGATGCACCTCCCCTTCTCCAGGATCCAGTTCAGTCAGCTCAGTAAGTCTGCGGTTGGGCTTTTTCCGTGAATATGCCCAGATCCTGCTGTTCGGTGTCATTCCCGCTTACACGTCTTCTCTGAACTTTCGCTGGCTGTTTGCATAACCAGGAGCGTATTTCCTGGCTGGCGTACAGCCCTGGGATCTGTTTATTAGCAGTAGTCTAGGATGGGGGCGAGTTGGTATTCAGAGCTATAGGCTTGTGCTTCATGTGCACTGCAGAGTCTCCCGGGGGTCTGACTCCTTGTCTCACTCATAGTCAGTTTGTGACTTGATTTGCTCTCTGTCCTGTCCCACATCCCACGTGTCAGAGTTTATGCAAATATAAGATTCCCCGGGTTGATCCTGGTGATCTGATGAGACTGGTACCGCATTGCCTAGTTCAGTTCCTCTCAACAGCATCTAAGCATTATCCACCTTCTCATCATGTAACTGTAAACTGAGGCTGCCCCAAAAGCCAGATGAGGCACTGGAACAGGTTGCCCAGAGAAGCTGTGGACGCCTCATCCCTGGAAGTGTTCAAGGCCAGGCTGGATGGGGCTTTGAGCTGCCTGGTCTGGTGGGAGGTGTCCCTGCCCATGGCAGGGGGGTTGGAGCTCTATGATCTTTAAGGTCCTTTCCAACTCCAACCATTCTATGGTTCTATGTGCGACCACTTACGGAGTCTGAATACTAATGATGCCTTAGCTGCATTTTGAGCTCAGGTTTTTGATATCAAGGTGTCAGCTGATCATCTTTAGTCTCGGGCAAGTCAGAAGACAGTATTTCTTTCCTCCTGTGCTTGTTATTTCTTTCGTTGAGACCTAATGGCTGTTCAATACCACAGCTACACAACTACATTTTCCTCATCCACTGTCCCTTTTGTCTCTCCTGCACTCTCTGACCTTCCAGCTCATCTGAGGCTAAACAGCTGAACCACAAGGGATTAGAGTTTGCTTGATGCTGAGAACAGATCTGCCTAAGCCTGTTTGCTTGATGCACACCACAGAAACGGCCATCTTCCAGTAGGAATAGCAAACCACAGACACAAACCTACCAAAAGGTAGAGGTACCCAAAAATCCACCCACACCAAGGGGTTTAGAACCTTATGCCACCATATGCTCCAGATGTGTTTCTATTTAGCTTCCTTGTGTAAGAGGGGCGCTGCTTTCCTGAGTGCCATGGACATGAGGTTTAGTGGTAAAGAAAGTGAAAGAACTCAGGTGATGCTGATGAGTATTGGCCAACAAACTTTTCTGATCCTATTTAATCAGGTATGAAGCAATTCCTGCTCAAGACAAACAAGGGAAGAATCTGAACTTTCTTTTCAATAACAGCAGCTATTTTTCTGCATAGTTCAGATACTCTGATCATCTGAAATGGAAAGACAGTGAAAAGTGATAATGTGCATTTGACACATCCACTCGCCACTTATGTTCCCAACAGAATCTGTGGCCTTCTATAACCAGGAGGAATTAATATGCTATAAAAAGACCATGATGTGGTATTTTCTTGTCAGTGAGAAGCAAAGGGAAAATACTCATTTCAGAGGGAGGAGGAATAGACTTCCATCAAGTCTGTCTTGTATTGCCAACACTGGAGAGAAATATTTCATGCTTTTTTATAACTTTACTAAATCATATGGGAACATCAGACTCTGAATAAAAAACAGTGTGGAGGAAAAGAATGACTCAAAAGGTGATCTGTCTTACTGAAAGCACAGTTAAACTGTGTGCACGTACTATTCCTGAAACTGTTTTCCCTGCTCTTAAGGTTTATCCTTGAAGTCCCTGTCTTACTAGAGCTATTGAAGGAAATGCATGTTGTAGTCTGAACAGGATGTTTGTAATGCTTCTGGTGGTACAAAAATAACTTTCCCAGTTTCAATTAAATTGAGTCCTTGCAAAGACCATTTTGAAATTTTGTAATGAAATGTGAAAAATTCTTAAAGATGCTATTTAACTACCTGTGTTATAAACAAGATTCTCAATGTGCATCACTGCTATATCAGCTGTTAGAAATGACAGACTTGTAAATAAATGGTGTTTTCCTTCACATTTATTGTTGTATTTGTGAAAAATCAGTGTACTCAGCTTCATTTTTAGATTAGACTTCATTCCTTTATTTATACACACACAAATTTTAACTTTTTTCTTCTAAAATTACAAAAGGTGGTGGTTGCCCTTCAGATAGGTCACAAATTAGAGTGAGTTTGCAAGCATTAAGAATGTTTGTGTTGTATCAGGCTTTCTCAGCATTCCCACTCCTTCACTTTAAGACTTAAAGCTATGTAAAATACAGTATTGTGAAATATTCATAATGGCAGATGAAGCAGTGGTGCACACATGTTTGGTTTTGTTTCCCATGTACTATATGAATCAGCTTCTTTAAGCATGCACTGCTTTCAGACAGGCAAATTCAATCCAAGTATTAATACATAATACATAATCATTAGAAAGGAAACTGGCTTCAGGTGGGAAGTGACTTGCTCTGCCCACACCTGGCATAGTTGATCTTCTCTGCCTCTGGGAGACAGTGTAGAAGCAATAATTGTACTCAGATGGTGTGATTTGAAGAAGCCATAATGACCCTATGGAACTTAAGGTGTGATCAGTCCTCTGCATACTAAGCTGCTGGAAAGTATTACTGCTCCCCAAGTTATCCGTGTCACATCTCACTGCTGGAGGTAGTTTCCTCCTTGGAGGCCCTGGCAGAGTGATCTGCTCCACAGGTGGACTGAACTGGGTGAGCAGCTGCCTGTGGGGGAGGAGGCAGAGTCCTCTTCTGCAGACACCAGTGTTGAAAAGGCTTTTGAACTTCAGCTTCACTTTCACAGCTACGGAGGAGACAGGTTCAGGCAAACCTGATTCTCAGCTTCCAGCAGCCAAAATAGCCACTCAAATTTATGCAACCAGTTCAGGTTTTTCCAAGTGATGCAAAACAAGACAAAGTGGCACAGCCTCACTGACAGGGTTTCCAGAGCTGAGTAAAGAGCAGGAATCAAAAAGCCAGGTTATTTGGGAAGAGTTTTGTATGAATGCCATGAGAAGCAAAGGTTCTAGAATAAGGTTTTTTCTCACCAAAGTGTAACAGTTTAGCAAAATTACTGCTAAAAGCAATGAACTGGGGAGGAAGATACACATTGGGTGCTTGAGTACAGGATTAGAGGGGATGAGAGGGTAACCTGAAGGCATTTTCTAATTGACTTAATCAAGCTACATCAGTATGAAAAGAGGCTGTAATGGATTGCAGTAACTTACCTTGTGGTGTCCCAGACTAGCAAGCAGCAGAGCTGTCTGTCCCCCTGCCCCAGACCAGGGCATCGGATGGTAGGAGCTGTATCCTTCTGCTTCCATGTGGAGCAGGTAAGTGTTGGGATGCTGAATCTCCTGCTCATTTCAACTCTGTTGCTTAGAGTATCTTTGATTTCTCCATCAGGATTATGTCAGTGTCTTGGATTCTTTCCTCCCCGTCTAGTTCTAGAACATCCTGCAATATTGGTCACAGGCAGCAAAACAGTGTAAGGTGATCCAAGCTGGGCATGAAAAATAATTCAGGTGCTGACTGGAGAATATTGCTCACTTTTGTTGGGGATACTAGTTTTGGTGCCGATATTGGAATGGACATTCAGAGTCTATCGCAATGTGGCGTACGGGTCTGATTTCAGGGACTCTACTCTTTTTACAAAACTACTCTCTTCCTATTAAAGGAATCTAGGAGAAGAGAAAATCTAGGAGAAGAGAAAATCTAGGAGAAGAGAAAAAATATTCTTGATGCTTTAGATCTTTCTTTACTGTAGCTTATTGGTCTCCTATGAAATAGATCTGGGTTGGTCCTAAGGTACCATGAAAGTGTTTCTTGGCATCTGGAATAGCAATTAAGTTGTGGACATCCCTCTAGATTCATCAACTGTAGTAGGGTTGCCTGTGACTGCAAAGTTGGGTCATGATGATCCACCATCTTTCCTAAACTACATTTTAAGATGTGTACTGGTGAGGAGGGAGAAGAATTTGCATGTTTTCAGGAAACAAATACCTCTTTTCTTTACCTAATACATATTCCCTTTCTCCCCATGGTCCCCAGTCTAACTTTCCAGGTTACTTGCTTGTTTTCAAGGTCAGAGTCTGGAAGGATTCCCAGTTTGCTCTGCTTAGACACCGTTGTAATTATAATTTTACACTTGGCCTTCAGCAGAATTGAGTGCCTCATCTCTTGGAAAGGAATATGCATAGGAAAACAAATAAAAGCAGCTACCAGCTGGTGCCTGGTGAATTATATTGCTTGAATTTCAAGGATATCGAGAATAGTACTTGCTTGATTGTCATTTGGGTGGATGATTTGCATCATTTGAGGCTTTCTTGCACTACATTCAGACATATATACACCAGTGTGGTTTCTGTCTTGCCATATGAAAAAGATGTTTAAGCTCTCATGAACTTTCCTTGTTCCCTAGATAATTGATCTCCTCTGTTCTTGCCAACAAATGGTCAAGGCTGACCCTTGATCCTACCGAATTGCTGCCTTTAGTTCTCATAAAACATAGGTGGGGACAATGTGAAGCAGCAGCTGGCTGCCAGAAATGCCTTTATAGCAGTGTGATTCCAGCAAGGAGGAGATTTGGTGCAATTTGCCTGCCTGCTGTCAGCTCTTAACCCTTTTGTGTTACTGCTGGACAACTCTCCCTCTTTCTGTTTATCCCCTCTGTCGTCCTCTTCTCCCATCACCCAAGAAGTGGCTTTAAAAGTTGTATATGAGTGTTAAAAGGAAAGCAAGAATGCTTTGTTCTTATCCTCCTGGTGTAAGAGGTGTCGTGTCACAACTTCCTTCACCAGCTGCTAGATCACAGCTTGCAACATGGAAATCCTGGCTGTGTTGAAAGAAAGTTTTAAAAGTTAAGGTGGAGGAATACTTTTCCCCAGAACCATGGGAGATTTGGGTCTCTGGTTTCTGAACTGGACAAACAATGGACTCTCCTTCACTTTTCTCCAGTAAAAATAAGACTCTGGTGCTAAGACTGCACAGCTACAGTCAGCCTTGCAGGGAATTAACAAGCATTATAAAGCAAACTAGTACAAGTGTACAGTTTTACCATGGTGAAACTTCTGTAGTTTGTCCTCTAAATAGTCATGGAGTGAGCTGTGAATTTATACATGTCAAAGCAGCAGCACAGCTTCTGTGAGGGGATTACTTGCAAAAATTTTCTTAGCAAATTTGGAGAACGTTTAGGTAACTACAAATGCTCAGAGGTGTTGAGGAGTCAAGGAGTAAGTGGTAGAAACATTTTCTTTTTTTTTTTTTCTTTTTTTTTTTTTTTAAGAACCAGATCTCATATAATTTGGCTGTCTAATCTTTCTCAGATGCTAGATTATTTGCATCAATTTGGGATTCATAAAGGAAATGAACAACATGGTGCTTAAATGATACATAACGTTGGAACATCTTGCCATGGGATTTATAGAAATGCCATAAAAGTGTACGTATTATGCTAAGCATTAGAAAGCCCTATAAAACACCCACACTCAACAGGTTGATTTCTCTTCCTGTTTTCTTTTGCTGCATTACAGCTCTAGATATTGAGGATGGTAAATGTACAGACAGAAGAATCTGTTTTGATAATTCTGTACTATAACCTTTTATTTGTATCCCTATGTAAAGCACAATATACTTTTATTCCCTTTTTATTGATTCTTGTGTATTTCTTAACAGCAGTGCTGAAACCGGATGTATAGAACACCTGGCGGTCATCTCTGGCTGTTACCTAGAGAAATCACTCTCAACTTTTAGTGCTCTTTCTCCCCTTTTACCCACCTGGTCCTTAGGTAAATAATTTATACTAAAAACCTTAACAGTAACTTGTTGGGCTAATTGTGGAGGGGTGGGGGACGGCAAACTTGAAATACTTTATATATATTCACTTTATGTCAGTCTTGAACTGATGAGATATGGATTAGGCTTTTTTTTTTTTTTTTAAAGGCTCTAGTACCATAAAACTCTGGACTGGCACTTGTAATTTATAGGGTCTGAGTGACTGTGCTGATCCTCCATAAACAATTCAGAGGCAGAAGATGATTTTTAACGAGCGCTCACAAAGCTAAGTGCTGCCTCTCACTTCTACACCTCAAATTCACCCATTTCTTACTTTTATGTTATATCAGAGGCTGCTCTATGCTTTTTCCCTAATTATCTCCACTCAAGCTGGATTCTGTCAAACCCAGAGGAAAGGGAACAGGGCTGTGTACACAGAGGTGGGGTTTTCACCTGCCCTCACTTAAGGGGTATAAACTCTCAGTGCAAACACCTGGGCTTTTAAAGAGGAGGTATTAGCATCTCATGCCCAGGGACTGTTTCATTTACTTTTGCCTGTGCAAAAGGCTTTTGTGTTTCACGTCCTGTCTGCAAAATGTTCAACCTTGTTCTAGGAAAGGCTCCAAAGTAAATTAGAGCAGCCTCGGGGGCTGTTTTAAATCATAGCAGCTGAGGCCTTACCCCAGCACTTCATGCTCCACCCGGTCCCTCTTCCACCAACACACTCTACAATAACCCTAGCTTTTTCACAGAGAAAATTCTTTGCTTTGCATCACTGATAGTTATTTCTAGGCTGGGAAATCGTCATATCTGCTTTACAATAAGCAAAGAGACTGAGAAACTGAGCCCACTCACTTTGCTGGGAAATGGGCATTCACCAGTTACTGTAATTCAGCATTCCTGTTTATATTCTGAATCGCATAGACTGACGAAGGAGGAAAAACACAGTTAAAATAATTGCTCCTGGGGGTTATGCTTTCAGATGCAAACTTAAGTAGTCCTGAAGCTGCTGAGGACAATTTCCCTGAACTTCCAGTATTGTGCAATTGACCATATGCCTTCACTGGGGTTTCCACTTTCCACACCTCTGACAAATACTGGTCCCTGCTGGAGGCAGGGCAGGGAAATTATGGATCAGTGGAATGATCCAGTACCAACAAACCCCTAGTTACAAAAATAGGCAGTTATTCTTATCATTTCCTTGTTCTGACACAATTTCCTGCCCTCCCGTTAGGCTGTTCTGAAGATCGCCTGGATGACAGATCTGCTTTGAAGACTGTCAAACCCCTTTGCAAAGTACCCTCACTTGTTAGAAATAGCTGTCTTGAAGAACAATGGCTGGGATGTGGGTGAGAAGCCATGCTGATGTTAACAGCCTTTGATCACATATGGCCTGTATCCAACCAGTGCCTGCTGTGGGCATTGCTAGTTTTTAACATTTCTGATCATATCACACTATAGCACAGGAACTGTGCTTTGCATGATGAGTTTTATTATACCTCCTACAGATGTAGTGATCTCCAGCCTTCCTGGAACAGCTCAGAATGGGAGAGGGATGTAGGGACATAGCTCCTATACCAGCTAGTTAGGACATTACTGCAGCAGGCAAGGGAAGAAGGTGAACTAGTTAAATTAATAAGCTTCTGCTAGTGCAGTTTATTTTGACAGAAGAGAGGATTAATGAGATCTCACAGCTGCAGTTCTGGTGACAGATCTGTGTGTGATACAGTCTGGCATGGGGTAGTGGTGAGCAGATGGAATTGGTAACCTCTTTGGCAAACGCAGCTGTCCTTGGCATAGGAAGCATGATAGCCTTTCATATCCTCATCGAGACCTTTAGGACTTTATATACTAGTGGCTTTAAGGATGTAGGTGACAATTGGCCTGGCTTTGCAGACTGGCCACCTTTAACTTGTCATCATCGAACCTTGGTAAGCTTAGTTAGGATGGTTCTTAGCTCACCTTTGGTCATTTCTGGGTCTTAAATATTAAAAAGAGATTGAAATTAAAAGACTAAAGAGTCTGTAGGTCAGTGTTATTTAGGACCAAGTCTTTCTATTTGCTTATGGGATAACACTTGAAAAGCATCAATAACTCAGGCAAAATAGGCTTTTGGCCATGTCTACATGTAAATACTCGTTCTGGTCCAGGACCATTAATATTGTATAGTTCATTTAACAACTAGAAATATATGCAAGAATAATATCCCTCGGAGTCAACAATGTACTGGAAATATGTATTACTAACGTGGACAGAGTCTGCTGGGCTCCCAGTCTTAGAGTTTGCACTTAGGCTTCATGAAATTTTGTAGTATAATGAAGTGACAAGTGCTGTAATAAAAAAAACAAAAACAAAAACAAAATATTAACAGCAGAAATGAGAACAAGAAGCTAATTTTCCTTGTTTGAGTCACTTTGGAGGAATGCAAACCTTGCTGCTTAGCTATCAATTATTAATAAACACTATTGAAGGCTCTCCTGTGTAAAACTTCTCAGGTGTAACTTTTCCTTCCTTTAGCTACCTTGGGTCACAATTTTTGAGCAAATGCCAGTTCCCACAGAAGTGATGCAAGGTAGGAGAATACTCTCTTGAATATGTTCTTTTCTGAAAATAGATATAAAACTAAAATATCTTACTTGGTAGAGTCTGGGAAGAGAATACAGTTCTTAAATTCATGTCCTTGTTCTCTAGATCTAGGACTTGTCCACTGGACACTGTATTGTTCTTCTAGTTTGTGTTTGCATGTTCTTCCCATGAGGATCACTTTGTGAGAAAGCTGTGAGAAAACGTACAGCAATAACCTGCTTTTAATAACTTCATATTTGAAGGTACAGAGAAAGGATGTTCAGGGGAAATTTTATAAAAAGATTGAAAGAATTTTTTTTTTCATTTTTCCAATGCTGTGCTTCTTCGTAACTTATTTCCATTGTTCAGAGTCTCTATAGCTCGTGTTTTCTGTTACTTGCATTAATCTTCAAACACTTTAAAAGACCAGAAATGGAAGAATATGAAGAAAAGCACGGTCCCAAATAGCAAAGATCCTCTGAGTTCAGTAGATGCGTTCAAATCATCATGCTGGTGATGCTTCTTAGTGCCATGGGTTACAGGAGAAATCAATATCACAATTTAAAGAGAAGTTAGCTAGGCAAGAGATTGCTGTGGGGGAAAAAAAAAATAAAAAAAAAAATCTTAACACTGCACTGACCAGAGCTCTTGGTATTTATCTGCAACAAGACAATTAATACTTTGTTTAAGCTGTTGTTGCCTTTTGGCTCGATGTTTAAAGCTGACAGAGGAATGAGCAGTATTTGCACAGTAGTTTATCTGGGGTTCAGAGCAAAAGTGAGTTGAATATGGGAGATCAGAACTGTGGTTCTGGGTTCCTGCTGTGTTTGGACCTCAGCAGAAGCTGGGACCTCCTTCCCTGTCTCATGGCAAGATCTTACTATTGCCCGAAACATCTACGGACAGCAAAGAAGGGATGGTACTTCCTAAGATGAAAACTACAGGGAGCCAGTTTTCAAGAAATACATGTAGAAAACCCAAACCAAAATAAATCACTCATCTTTTCCTTCCCAACCAGACACTTAGGTGTTACTGGAAGGATCAAAATTTCATATTCTATTCCTGACTGCCCCTGGCTTCCTATCTAACCTTGAGACAACCATAAAACAAAAAAATTAGCTAATGTTAGTCATTTTTATGACAATACTTCTGAGGATGAATTGACGAATGCTGGTAAATTCCCTGGAGATTCTTGGATACAATTCCTTATTCAACTCCCTGAGTACATTTTTGCTCTAGGAGTTGTCAGCTTCTCTCAGGAGCATGTAGATCCACTGCACTGCATTACTTCAGGGATGAATCAGAAGCTGAATTTTCAAATGTTTTTTAAGTTCATCGTTTGCACAAGAAACAGTCGTCTACATTACTGCTCAATGAATTGTCATGAAAATGACTACATAGATAATAAATTATAAGATCTGTCACAAAATTCAGCCTGCTTAAATAATTTTTCAAAGCTATTAATAAACCCTGACTGGTTGAAAGAATTGTCACGCGTCTTCATGTTTTCTCACCAGGTACAGCTGTTCAAAAAGTACTCAGCACTCAATGGCTTGAAATGGCCGAGTTGCACACAAACATCGGCATGTGATTGAAAAAGGGAGAAGAGGAAATTTGAGGTTGTGATGGTTTCATTTCTTTGAAGTTTAAGCTCAGGTTTCACTATACGACATTTCCGCTGTTCAGACAAAAAATGGTCAGTCACATTTCAGAGCAGACAATGTGCATAACACATTTAGCCTATAAGGTAAATTATAATGACATTAGGTAGGATAGAATACGTGGGTTTTCAGGGTAATCTGCTGGAATTGAAAGTGAGTAGTCAAACCATAACTAATTATCATCATTCATGTCTTAATCCCAGATCACTGACATGCTTAAGTCTCCTACAGTCTTCAGTACATTTATTTGTGTAGTTGTGTAGTTGTACAGTATGATTGCAGCTCTTGGTTTGCGTTCTGGGAATGGCTTAATGCTCACAGACCTGGCGACCAAGTACACCCTTGCTTGTGCTACAAATTCTGCCTGTAAATCAGGTGCTCAGCTGTAAGAAAAGTAAGCTACATCTTAGAGGCTTGTAATTCTCTGTATTGGGGTAACCAGGACTCCTGGAACTCAATAGTCCAACTTGAGAATAAGAGGAATAAAATACAACACTGAACTCTTGCATGAGATGTCCCTTTGGATTTTTGAAAGGACTGTATCACTTGCATACTTGATGGTCTATGCCCAAGGCTAACAAATGTCAAAAGCAATCTATTTAGCAAACTTGTGTAAACAAGCCAGTGAAGTTGGTGGTGAATGGGTGAGTGCAAACAGAACTGCTCAGAATCATGATAAGGGGACCTTCAAAGCTTCTGGTGGTGTTTCAAGTGAACAGCTTCCTGTAGGTGAGACAGGAGATGTGAGGAGGAATTACTCAAAAGCTCTTTATTTAATTGAGCTCCAAAGACTTGTGTTACTAGATACACTACTTGTGAGGTCAGGAGAAAAGGTGTCTTTACATATGTGGAAGAACTGTTTTCTTCTGTGATTTGATCTCCTTTTGCCTCTATACCCCTCAAGTCCCTCCATTATAACTCTGGAAGATGTGCTGCTGGAAACAGGCTCTGCAGATGGGTGGGCTGGGTACTGATGCTTCAGTTGCTGCAACCCTGAAGGGCTGCAGCTGCTGCAGCTGAGCCTGTGTGTCGGAATGCAGCTAAAAGCAATATCTTAAACAGCCTCACATTGATCCACATTAGCCAGGTTTTGACAAAGGCTGATGAAGTAATTTTTATTTTCGGCAGTCAGACTACAGGAAGGAAAATCAGGGCAGAGGAGAAAAGTTGCCATTTTTCATTTCTGAGATGCAAACTTCTCCTTCTTTTGCAAGAAAATGAGACACACAAAAGGTATGTAGAATTCAATAATATCAACTGTGGTTCTCAATTATGTATTTTTCTATTTTCTCCCCCCAAAGGAGATAATAATAATAATGCCACCCTTAAGAAGGAAAACATTTGCATACCTGAAGGGAAGGTGTACGATGGCTCCCTCTGAGAATTCCCGGAAAGGTAATAAAAACCTTTGTTTAGATATACACACTTAAATTTCTCCCATTGAAATGTTTTTGTTTGCTGTGCTTTTAGCTCTGCCTTTGTTTTTTTGATGGTGTGTTCTATAGTAGGATTTAACTACCGTTTATCTCCAAGTCTTATACTTAAGGAGTTAATATTGTAATAACAAAAATCTTGGTTCTTGATGGCTTCAGAGTGCATTGGGTACATTCATAAGATAACCTTATATTTACTCCCTTCATGTTTTACATTGATGTTTTGCTAGGGTTTTGGTGGTATTTCCAAAGTGTCGTGGTGTCGTGTCCCCTCCAGCAGACTCTCCAGCCTGCCAGTCATGTAAAGATACTCCCAGAGGATCTGCCCGATATCATCTTCACTTTCCTTTCTTGGTCAGCAGTGAAGAAGCAAAGAGCCTTTATGCTTCTAGCATAGCCATGAAAAGCCTTGATATTCAGCATGCTATGGCCTCAGGCAGCATCCCACCACAGCCCTCGTGGTGGCTCTCTCACCAAATTTGGGTTAATTTCTCCCATTGCTTCCCTTTCATTCATGTGGTGTGGTTTCTCTTTGCAACTCTACTGCTGAAAGTGGCATGCTCTCAGTTATGAAAAAAAAGTCAGCACACAGCAGAGAAAGTTTAGTTAGCTAGAAAGATCTCCGATAAGCCATCAAATTGAAGATCACTCCATTTTATAAGGCTTTTTTTCAAACAAACTATACCCATATAGTGTAGCAAACTATCTACCTGAATTAGAGAATTTTAGGGGCTGGACGGGACCTTTGGACATCATCTGGTCCAACCATCCTCCAAAGCAGGGTCACCCAGAGCAGACTGGACAGGAACGCGCCCAGGTGGGTTTTTATTAGCTCCTGAGAGGGGAGCTCCACAATTGTTAAAGGCTGTTTTTTGGAATAAGTGAAATAAATAAGCACTAACCTTTGATAAAACCAGGAAGAGTTAACATAAATGCTAGTAAATAGATGGATTGTTTCAAGTATAAGATAACGATAGGACAAGTTCTTGATAATTCCAGTTTCTTGCCTATTTGCTATAATTGGGTGTTCTAGATCAAAACCTTTTAGATTACTATGAATATATCAAATAAAGGAAAGAGGACCGTGAATAGATCAAACAAGGAAGGCATCTACAGGGACTGAAGAGTAGCAGTGAGTCACCACATCCACCGACCACCACAGGAACTAGAAACCAGATGCGACTTCTCACTCTGAATATTCTTTTGCACTGACATGTTTTCTGTGAACAAGCAAAACCAATGCTGTTATAGAACAAGTTTGTTTTTTTTTTTTCCCCTCTCACTTCTGTCCACACCTGCTTAACAATCTTCTTGCTCTAGTCCCATTACTACATAATTTTTCCAACGTGGCACACAGTGAATGTGCACTGGTTTCCCATCTGTTGCGTACACGCTGCTGGAGGACATATATCAGCTGTGACATGGTTCTGATGGGGTGAAACACAAAGGTCACACACAGCTCTGGGAACTGGCATGTTCCAGAGTGGTTGCAGCAGTTCTCACCGAAACCACCCTAATATTTATTCAGAACGTGATACAGTTGCATGAAGTTCAATGGAAGCAAACTTCTCAAGCTATTCTTCTTAAGAGACCATCGTTGGGTAGTCCTGCAACAGTTAATTGATTTATCTTGTTACTGTCACTGACTTAGGGTGACCTCTTCTCATTTTGGTGGATACTGGGTACAATAATTTAATTTTTGTATCTGTGTTCCTCCTCTTGCATCCAAGGAACACTATTACATTTTATTTCGGCAGAGATACACACAAGCTACTCTTTTAACGTTGACTTTTTTTTTTTTTTGCTACTCCAAAAATCAGCAGACTTTTCTATTAGAATGCCCTTGGGCATGATTACAGTGTTTTCTCTCTTGGCTGTAGTCTTTGACAAAACAGGCACTGAACTTCTTTTGATACGCATTTTGTGGGATCACAGAACTAACAGAAAAGTATTTTAAAAGCGACGTTGTTCTTGTTCCAAACTTACCTAATTATCTGAACCTGATACCTTTCTTGGTTTAGATGAAACGATGGCAAAAACATTAGTGGCACAAGCTTGCTTTCTTCTCTGTTTTCAGCTTAGGGTAGTTGATTAGTTTTCTGTTCTCAGCCAACTTCCCCTTAAATTTTTGATTGCATGAGCTGAGTGAAACTGGTCTGCTCAGCATTTAGCAAAACTTACTTTAGGAGTTGCTGCTTACTTCTTCATATAATATTGGCCATAGTAACTGATGTTGTCAAAGCTGCGCTGGAACACTAGGTCTGGCCATTCCAACAAGATCTTAAGTTAGGAGGCAAAATAAAACTTTGTAATTTTTTTTTTTTTTTTTTTTTTTTTTGCAGGTACTACTCTGTNTTTTTTTGATCTGATCCTGTAAAATTGATCACCATATATAGCTCCTTGCTCCCAATCTTGTGGATCCATATGGGACTGTGCATATGTGTGAATACCTCCTCCCCAGATTTAGTTGAAAGAATTGGAGGTAGTGGCTTTTATAACGTCTTTGCCGTATTTTTATTCAGTTGTTAGTTGAGTTGTTCTTTGCCCTGTGACCATCCCTTACCACACGCGCATGGCATTTTCTGTTTTGCAATGGCATAAGACAATTGCATCACCAAGTTTCAGTAGATGATATGAGGTGTCACAACTTCAGCGGTGCTCTTAGATAACGTGTAATTCCTGTTGATCGGAACGATAGGCGCGGGATGTAAATAAATACCATCACAAAGCTTCCC
Organism: Thinocorus orbignyianus; assembly: GCA_013400375.1. Taxonomy (NCBI): domain Eukaryota; kingdom Metazoa; phylum Chordata; class Aves; order Ciconiiformes; family Thinocoridae; genus Thinocorus; species Thinocorus orbignyianus. The sequence continues at coordinate 556,431 of VXBW01000458.1, forward strand.
CCCACCCCTCTCCCTTCGTTGCTCTGTGCTTCATGCAGTGATACCACGCTCCATGGAGGTTAAATATCCCAGGTGGGAGTGGTGATGTGTGACGTGCGTGAGATCTCTGGGAAGGTGTGTGGTGTCGGTGGTGGTGTGAGAGACCCAGAACACTCCAGAAACAAGCTGGTGTTGAGGGAACTGCTGGGTAGCACTTGCCTTTCCACACTGATGAAGAAGCACGTGTGGGACCTTGTTTCAGCTGCAGGCATGCCAGGTAAGCGAGTCACCTCACCCAATCCTGCCTCAGTTTCCCTGCCTGAAACACGCAGCTGTGATACTTGGCTCCCTTCTTAGGCACCAAGAGATGCAGCCAAGAAAAACTGTTAACGTGGCAGCGCTGCTGTTGATTTTATTTCCCTTCGCCTGTAGTCATTCACGTAGTTTCCTTTCCAGCTCCACCCTCACCCAGGGACTCTCCAGGGGAGCGCTGCCAGCGCCTCCCCCTCCCTCTGCCACCACCTTCCCTTCTGCCCCTAGGTCTTTGGGGACAAAACCTTGCGGGTTTGGGATTTAGTTAGTCGGGGGATGCCCTGGGGGACGGGGAAAGTTAAAGATCTGGGTGGGAGATGCCGGCTGGGGGATGCTCCGAGGGAAACAATCCGGATGCCCCGGAGGAAGGGATGCTGAGAAGGGGATGCAGGCGGGGGCGGTTGCGGTAAAGCCCAGGGGTTTCCGTACGGGGGGCGGAGCGGGGGGCGGAGCGGGGGCGGTGGTGACAGTGACAGCCACGGCCACGGCCACACGTGCCCGCCCCGGCACCGGCGGCGTTTGCTGAAGCCAGCCCGGCGGAGAGATGGGCCGCTGCGGGCTCCCGGCGGGCTCTGCCCGGAGCGCAGGTAACCCCGCGGGACACGGGGTCCCCCGCGTTCGGGTCCCCGGGTTTGGGGAGGCGGGGGGTGTCTCCTCTCCGCCGTGGGAGCTGCGGGGTTTGGGTTCAATACAGAGTGGATTTTCTTGGAAAAAAAAAAAAAATCCCTGGGGGGGGGCAGGGGGGGTTTAAGCGTTTCT
>VXBW01000458.1:557532-592459 GCA_013400375.1 Thinocorus orbignyianus
CCTCTTTTCTTACTTTCTTCCCCTTTTCTTTCTTTTCTTTTTTTTTTTCTTTTATTTTTTCTTTCTCTTCATTTCATTTTTTCTTTTTTTTTTTCTTTTCTTTCTTTTTTTCTCCTTTTCTTTCTTTCTTACTTTTTTTATTTATTTATTTATTTTTCTCTCTCTCTCTTTCTTTTTCTTTTTTTCCTGGTGACATACTGGGTTTTGCCTGCTTTGTGCCAGCCCCATTGCTATAATTTTTTCATATTTTTCCAACTATCTGAAAGAACTAACTTTGAAGTGAGGAGGCTCGAGGTTACTCTGTGCTTTACTTTGCTTTGCTGTGTATTGCTTTAGGGATGCTGCGCAAGATACTTGGACCTTGTGTGAATATTGAGGGGTTTTTATCTGTATGAGAGAATTGTGTTGGAGAAATCCTCTCCTTTCCCAGCCAGCTTTCACTGAACTGATTCATCCCTATGTGTGTACTTGCTTACTGAAATTGAGTTGGTTGGTTATTGACTTTAACTAAAGCAATAAGCCACTTAATAATAACAAAACAATCCCTAGGCTAAAACCTACCTGAACAAACAACTAAGAAAAACATTCACAAAAGTACATCAATGTAGCAAAGTTGTTTTTAAGGGTACCTTTCAGGGAAATTTAAGAATTGAGGTGTAGTTCTTTAGAAGCTTATGAACAGATCTTTTTAAGGAGAAATAGTCTAATTTTTCAGTGAAGTTAGCATGGCATGACTATGGCAACTGGCAAGAAACCGGTTGATGCCCTTAGTTTTGTGACAGTCAGTTGCTCAAAGCACACTGGAAGATGAATTACTACTATGTGGCGTTAAGAAAATAGAAAATCTTACCTGGATATTTTTATATTACTTTTCCATGATTAAGCTGTAGAATTTGTCACAGATTTTGCAGTTATCTTGATTCATTCTCAGAAGATGAGACTGTTAAGTAGGTAGATTTAGCTGCCAGGATGAATGGGTGTATTTGAGTAATAATCTTATTTGTTTTATTTCTCGCTGCTTTTCAATACCATCATAAAATAGCTTATCATAAAGCAAATAGACTTTCCTATGATAAAGTCTGAAGGTGGATTCAGTGTGTGTAGTTTCACTTTGCAGTAGCTGTGGGAAGAACAATTGGAAGAAAATGGTGCAGAGAGGAAACTTTCATTTTATTTCTTATAACATTTTAGGCACTTTTTTTTTTCCTAGGAATGATAAATTTGGTGCTGTTGAGAAACCTTTAGCATTGATTATATTAAGGAAGGAATAGAATAGTTCATATATGTGTGTATTTAAGGTGTCGATTAAGAAACAAGAGCATGAGGAGGGGCACCGCTGAAAGAGGCAGTCAGTGGAAGGTGGGTATCTATGTAGCACGTGGATTCCTGTAATCATCTCCTCTTTGGCCAGTGCAAAAGACCATAACAGAGGGCTAGAAGTGTTTCTTATCATGTCTTTGGAGGCAGTTGCTACCATAACTGGCTCAACTTCACGGTGAGTTTTTTTCCTCGCTGTTTTTTGCATTTAGTAATATAAGCAGCTGCTTTCCAGCTAACTGCGCTGATGAAATTCCTCTTACTTGAACAGGTAATTATTCAAAAGGTACCTGCTCAGGCAAGAAATGCTTCTGAGAAGAATAGTGATTGTGCTTTGAATGTTGAAGTTCACTAGGATTCGGGGCTGCCTGTGATGAAGCTGGGGTCGGGCTGTTTGTGTGGCCAGGGTGGGCTCAGGACAGGGGATGAACCTCACTCCAGAAGCATTTCAGTTTCTCCCACTGAGATTTTCAGACAATATTGAGTGTCTGCTTCTGCTGCTTTAAGTCTACATTGTGCTGATTTGCCCACTTCATCTCTTAAAACTAATTTTTTACTGATAGTTGAAGCTTGCCATGAGGCCTCCACCAGCGGCGGTCAAATTCATGCAGGACACATATAACAACTTATGCTCTCACTTAGTTACAAGAATCTCAGGTTTTATCCATTTTGGTGACTCCCTCCTATACCATACTATACTTTTAGTAGAGGTGTTTGAATTTCGGTCTCCCAAGGTACAGAGAGATGGGGTCTTGTCATCATCCCCATGCTGGTTGGGGTCCCTCTGTCCCAGCAGCAGCCTGCTGGCATGGGAGAGAGGGAAGCTTTGCCTTAGCCGAGGAGAGCAAAGCATGCTAAATATGCTCTGTATTTCCTCCACACTATTTCCATCCTCGAGTGGAAAATTGCTCCCGATTTCCTCAGATACTGACGATTTACGTTGGCACCTTTCCCGCATTCCCATCTTACTTCCAGTTGTATTTATTAGATAATAGCCTTGCATAGAAGCTTGTTTATAAGCAAAAGGAATGTTTTTCCCCAACCCGTTTCTACCAAAGTTAAGCAGTTAAATGTTCTCTGGGTCCCAGGAGGCTGTTTCTCAAGACTAAATTGGCCTTTGCAGGTTTATGAGGATGTCAGAAGCACAAGTACCTCAAACTCTGATTTCAAAATGAGTAGCAGCATAACAGCTCTACCTGAGTGCACCTCTATTTTCTAAGCTACCGATGCTATAAAATCAAATCACAGAAGCAGAGGATATATATCACTACTTAGGCAATTTTGTGCCTCTGAATGGCTAGACTTTCTGCATTCCTCTTAAGGATTAACTCCCCATTGCCTTCTATGTGAGGGTACTAATGAAAACCGAGACCAGTAAGAGAAACTGGGCCAAGTGTCCTGTGTTTGATCGAATGATTTGATCACCTTATTATATACCTTGCAATTTCTTGCTTGAAGAAATTAGTTCAGGTGTAACTACAGGTTTACCAGCATTGCCACGGAGTGGGGTGATTGCTGTGTGGGCAGGCAGTGATAGTCCAATTTAAGGATCAGTAACAAGGAAGCCTTGTTAATGGACACTTCATTTCTGTTAGATGTGCTCCATCTTCCCTGGGTTTTGGGTATCATGTGAGTAGTGAGGCACTAGGGATGCAGTCTGTCTGTCCTGCCCTGAGGATGCCATCTCCTAAAGCCAACTCTGCTTTCAGCACCAGCATTGCAATCATTGATGTGCTGGGGTAAATACCTGCACACATGTTAACTTTATTTCCACTAACTCATCACGTAAAGGAGGCTTTTACTATAATTTTAAAAAGTATTTCGGAATTACTAGTTCTCTTGCTAATCAAAAAATGCAGACCTTTAAAAAAGACTGCATCACCAATCATAGGTCATTTTAAAACCCTTTAACCTATTCTTTCAACTTAGAAAAAACATGTGTTCATTTACACTTAATGGTAAGACTGATGAAAAGAAGATGTTAATTAACTCTTCTCAAAACATTCCTAGATTTTTTTGAACTTTGTTTTGCACTACATTATATGTTCAGACAAATCAATTGTCTCCGAAAAAAAAAAAATACTTAGTATGCCTGTTGTGCGTGCCAGCTAAGATGTTTGGATGGTATGATATGAACCGCGTTCCTTGAATGATCTGTGCTTTTTGATTAAGAGAGATCATTAGAGAGGATAATGTAGAAGTGGGCAAAATCTGAGCGATATGGAATAAACAGGGAACAATTATAATTACACATGACTCAAGATTTTAGAGGTGAAAATAAATGAGCAAAATTCAATGATTTTTTTTTTCTGAGGCACTGTTCAATAAAAGGAGATACTGTTTTCCATAACTATAATTCATCCATTATCTAACTCATTACCACAGTGTCGTCCTGTTGCTTAAGATATAAATGAATTTTAAAAATTGTTAAACAAATTAATAGAGAAAAAGTATGTTAGGACCGTTAATCACAGAGATGTAGATACAATTTCTAGCTGAAGCAGCCCCTAAATCAGAGATTCCTGGAAACCAGGAGATTATTTTGCAGGCAGAATCACTATATAATTTCCTGACCGTAGATTCTTCCCCTGAGCATCTGCTTTTGGTCTGAGTTAGAGGCAGCTTATTGGGCTAAATCGATATTTGGAGTGATGCAGTCCACTTCCAAGCTAGATACGATGAAAATTTGGATAGGTTTTTCTAAGAACACTGCTACTTTGTCCAAAACAGTTCCAAGCAGGTGCTTGTTTAGATGTAGCTTCAGTTGTCACACTTTTGGAAAAACCTGCAGTACATGGTGTGCTTGATGCTGTACTTCCTTAAGTTTTGATTAACTGGCTCTTTGTAACCTTCTGTTAAGAACACAGATTGATTTGACATTTTGCAAGGCTACACTACTGCTGCAAGGCTTCATTGTTTTATCACTCGTGAAATAATTGGCTTATTGTGTGAAAATCTGGAGGATGTTATGATTTTGCTTTTGATTTCTATTTCTCTAAGTGCTTATTACTGGATTTTTTTGAGGCAGGCTCACTTCTTTTTTTGTTGTCTTTGCAAAAGCAATCTGCTGACCTCTAGGCATTTTTTTAACCTTTCTTTTGATGTTTACACTCCCTTCTATTAAACCACAAGGCAGAGTTGATGGTGACAAGTTGGTATCCTTGTGTTTGTTGGTAGGATGCATATTGTGACCACTGTTGATCTTACAGGAGAGCATCTTGATAACACTTTCTGGTGGTCCCTAATTAAAACTGGTTAGCTTGATTGCTTGCTTCTGACTTCTTGGTTAGTGTATGGGGAAAGCTGGAGCTAAGTGACCCAGAGGGTGACTTTTCTGCCTGCCGTTGCAGGTGCCTGTTTCAAATGTATTTACACAGATGCTCCTTCGCAGGCTTGTTTTCACTTTCCCACAAAAACAACTTGCTAAAATACAAGTAAAATAGTAACGTAGCTTTTGAGATCTTTGTTTTGTTGGCTTTTTAAGATGGGAGAAAAAAAGAAAAAGATATCTTATTCATATCCTTCCTTTCTGGGAAGTACTTGTACCCTTGACAATTCTTCCTGTTGGCTGTTCCTAAGAACTACATTTGTAGTCTGCAAAGTGAATTTTACTTTACTGGAAATTTTAGGTTTGCTCAGACTTCATTGTTTTGGAAGTGCTTGGAATTTTATAGCTTTTCCTCTTAAGATCAGAGACAAGAGCTAATTTGGAAATAAAAGATTTCCAGCTTCTTGTAACACTATAAATTAAGACACAGAAGTACTGTGTTTTCAGGATTTGTGAATGTGTGTTTTCATTCTTTGCTCCTGAATAGATAGGCCCTGCTCTAGAAGTTAGTTCTAGCCAGGATGGGGATATATAATCTATGTTGCTTGTTAATCTTTTGATGGGCGTGTATGGATATGAGATGACCATACTAATTTATTTGAGCAGGCGTTTGTTGCTGTGGATGAGGAGGTGGTGATGATCTGGAGCTGTCAGCAGGGATGGGGCAGACTCTTAACTCATGTTATCATGGCTGTGAAGTTTTTTTTTTAAAGCCTGGCTCACTTGAGTTTAAGTGGGAAGGAATCTGTTCTTTGAAATTTTATTGGATACAAGATCCCCTTAAAGTAAAATCCTATTGAACCTAGTGGGTTTGACAATTTCAATTAAAAATATCCAAATGAATGAAATAACATAACTCAGCTCCTTGTTGCTTGTTTCCCTGGGTTTCAAGTGGAATGTTTTTTTGCTGTCTTCCCTCATGGGAAACATCTGCAGAACCAAATGGCAAATCATTAATGCTCATTCAATAGCAGGCTTTGTTCCCAGTTTTTTGTACTTGGAAACAATTAACTGTAGAGTTTTGTTTTGTCTTGTTATTCTTTTTGAATGCAAACATCTAATTCCAGTTATATATTCTAGTGGATTTCGTAGAAGTCCTGCTATTTGGGATTTCTTGTAATTGTTGTAGAATATACACTCTCTACTCAAATTCAGATAGTGACAATTGTGAAAGTACCTTTGTAATTGGGGTGTGATACTTTTTAAAAATTGAATGTAAAAGTAGCTGAATTATGTTTAACTTTGTAAAACTTGTCATTTAGGACACAATCCTCATTACAAGCTAGGGCAAGATATTTGGGTTTTGAAATGCAATCTGTTCCCTCCAGTTCAGGAAGGTTTATGGTTTCTAACATCCACCAAACAACCTTGGATGACTCACAGAATCTTTTAACCAAAAAGTCGGTTCAGCTTTTGGTACTACGCGAATTAAAGCAGGAGGCTACTACTTGGGTGCAAAAGCTGATCGAACCAGAAAACCTCCTAATCTGTTTAGCTGACTGTGAGCAGTTCTTAGAATCATAGAATCATCCAGGCTGGAAGGGACCTCCAAAGGTCATCTAGTTCTGACCTCCCTGCAGTTGCAGGGACACCCCCAACTAGATCAGGTTGCCCAGGGTTTCAGGACACTTGCCAAACTAGTGATTCTTACCTGTGTCTAGCAGATACGGGCAACTGGAGTGTGGGTAGCTCTTAAATCCGTTCCAAAGCATTACTACATCTTGCAAGGTTTTTATTGACACTTGTTGCAAAAGTTTTGGTTTTAAGCTCTAAATGGTTTTAATCCATGAACAAATAGGGAGATTGTATAATTATGACAAGTGAATTTAATTGCCTCTCAGTTACTATTCATCAGAACTACACATTCATGATTAATAAACTCTGCATTTTGTATGTTAATTATGGGCTAAGTGGTCATCATTTATGCACTTAACATTAGTTTGGGAATATGGGACGTAATGATGACAAGCGTAGTGGTCAGTTTGATCTGTTCTAAACCATCCTGCCTGGAGCTAAGTGTGCATGAGAGGAGAATTAAAAACAAAATCCCCACTGTGGTAAGAGCATACAAATGAGCAGCCAGTGTGGTTGGCAGCACGAGCAAGGACCTGTAGATACACTTAGGGGAAGGTATTCAAAGTTTAGCAAACTACCCCACCCTGCCTATGGCAAATTTACCTTGGATGAATCAGGACTAAAGTGTTTTTAAGGGCTGTGTAATATGTCTGCAGTCTTTCACAATAAGAGTAACTTGATTTGGGCAGAAGTTAATGTCTTCAGGGGTCCACCACTTGGGTGTAGCATGCCTGTTTGGTCTCTTTGGACCTTGGTTTTGTGGTTTTCAAAGGCTGATGCAATTGAAATGGGATAAAATCCAGCAAACTGGCTCGAAGAAGAGCATCTCTTGAATTCCATTTAAAATACTTCTATGTTGAGATGTCTCACAGCAGCAGATAAGGATAAGATAATCACCCCATCACTTGTAAAAGTACAGTGGGAATAAATTAAGCATTTAAAGATGCATGGAAGTTCTGCTGTGAATCACAGGTCCGTAACAGTGCTCTTCAAAGTGGAGGGTGTTTCTTTCTTCCCTCTTCTCCCAAAATGGACTTAGGGGAGGGGTAAATGATCAATGCCTTGTGCTGCAGATGCTGGAGGGAGGCAGGCATTAGGATCGAGCACTGCTGTTTGATACCCATGTGTTAGCCCCAGCTTTGGGACACTGGCTCTAGCAACTGATTCTCTGCAACATGATGATGGCCATACTGGATGAGATCAAATGTTCATGTCCCCAGCACCCGATCTCTGACAGGGCGTGCAGTTGGAACAATGTAATATCAAAAGAGCCTTTACCAGGGCCCAGAGTGAACAGAACATTTTGGAAAATTCTGGATAAGAAACAAAAAGCAGTGAAGAAAATTGTCGGTGACATCAGATCAAACAACCAGAGCACAAGTGTAGCACCAATGAGCCTAATTCCTGCAGGAAAGATGCCTGGAACCTGCAGTGAGGGCAAAGATGTGCAAGATGAAGGCTGAAGAGCAGATTTGCCATATAAACCAAATATCTTAGAAGAGCTGAAAGTGAATTTTAAATGACTTCATGAAGCACAAGTAGAAGAGGCGGCATCCTTACTCAGCAATATCAGTATTTCTGTTTTGGGGTGCTTTGTAGTAAGATCGCTTCCAGGGATGCACCTGAATTAACAAAACCAATCTTTACTACAGAGTTGAGGTTCTCTGAATTTCTGCAGGTGAAATACTGAACAGGTCGCTTAATATTCATCCCTGCATGGGATTGCAGCAAATTCTTATCTTTTGACCTTTTTATTCAAACTTAAGGTAGTTACTGGAAGCATAGTTTGTGGTTTTCTTGAAAATTATGTTAGTATTCAGGGCCTTCAGCTTTAACAAAGTGAAACCCCAGTGTTAAGACTTGGGAAATGACAAAGTGTTAATTGCCAGTGAACATGGGGTAAATTTACCAAGTTTATCTGATCTTCTCAATAGGAAAATAATACTGTAACAGAACTTGGAGAAAAGTTGAATCTCTCTAGTGCCAGGAGGCTGAAAACTCAAATTGTGTATGGAAAAATAAACCTCAAAGCTGGCTCTTCTCTCTGAGAAATGACTTGCATTTAGAAATGTGTGCTGGCATACATTTATTATCTAAAATTTAAAACAAAAAAAAAAAGAAAGATTGAAGGAGCCTTTAGGTTTATGCTGCCATTTGTGTACTGAACATTATACTGTCTTGACTTCAGGGGAGCAATGTGGCTGATTTTAACTGCATGCTTTGTCTTTTTCATATTTAAAGTACTGAGTTGTTCTCCAGGGTGACATTTATACACCAGAATCACAGGTATGAATAAGCAGGATGAAGCTCCTTTAGACCAGGAAAAAGGTATATTGATGCATTTGCTTGCTTCTCTGTGTATAACAATCTTTATATTGCTAATTTTACCCCTGAGTCAGGCTGGCATAAGCAAGAGAAGTTTTCTTGTCATTAGTGATTACTTTACATGTATTTCTTTTCTATGTTGTTTGTTATCAGACTAGGTGTTTTGCTGCTGGACTTTATGATGTTAGCCGTATAACTTGTGACTTATTTTTATCTAAACTACTGACATCTTTAGAAGCATAACTTATTGCTCATTGTTAAGTTTTTCTCCTAAAATTGCTTTTCACCACCTTCCTCTATACTGTACTCACATCAGCCTTTAACAGAGACAAAACCATGGATTTCAAGCTCTTTCTTTTCAAGAGTTGTGATTATCTTCTCCTGCTTCAGTATTTTTCTGAGTTTCTTATCTCAGGATCCTTTGTAACTGAATTTTTGAGGAGCTGAGGATCCACAAAACCCAATAAAAGGTTCATATATTTTGAAAAAAATTCAAGCGGGGAACTTTGTGCTTAAATTATCATGCCTGTAATGTGGGCGTATGTGTGCATTAGTTCATACTCATAGGTGATTTCTTGGAGATTTAAAATAATGCTGTGTGTCTTTCAGCATTACTACCCTAAGAAAAACCATACAAGTGACAAGGAGGCGTTTTTGTCTCCCCCCAAATAAATACTTTTTTGCCATTTATAATCTGGACATCAAACACAGATTCGTTGTGACTATTTAGGAGCTGAGGATGTGGTGACTGCTTTGAGTGCTAAGTATTTGGTTTATTTTTCGTGTAAGCTTCCCTGTGCTTCTCCCTGGAGCTCCATTTGAGTTGTTACTGTGGGTCCATCCTCAGTCTCTCTGTGCTTTTAACTAGGTACGAGTCAGTTGCACTGAGGATTATGTGACAGCGCAAGAGATGGTGCTGAAACCCTCAAACATTTGGTTTTAATAAGAACTTCTGAAGGGCTTTATTTGTATGTGGGTTTTCTAGTCTGCCTTTCAGCTTTCCCAGTGGCAATTCACAGCACCAGGTATCTCAGTGCAGCGCTTTTCTGTAAGGAGACCTGTGGTTCTTGCAAAAAAATGAGGGCTATTACGGGTGCAATTCCCTCATTCAGTGATATGCTACGACACACCAACCTCTATTTGCTTTTGGGGCAGCTGCCTTCAGCCTCCTGCCTTTGTGAATTAAGAGCCTGTAAATGCACAGGGCTGTTTTATCTACAGGTGGACCCAAACTGTGTGGAGATGTTGAATGTGAAAGGATATTTAATAGCACAGGTTAGTACAGATTCGAGGTAATCTAAACTCTCCTGTGTACCCAACTTTCACCATGAGCTTTGGCCCTGGCACATGCCACATTGCTGTTGGGCAGAGGAACATGCTGTAGTGAGGAAGAAAAGAGGGCAAACTGCTGACAGGCTGCTTAGGGCAGGCTTTTGTCCTGTTCAAGTTAGCATCAGGCCATTTCTGTGGATCAAAAGTGCTCTGTTTATGCCACTTTCGTAAATTGTGGTTAAATAAAGACTCACACAGAGCTTTTAATAGATCTTTCTTCTGTAGTCCCTGAGTTTTGATTAGTAGTGTGACAGTAATAGTTATTTAGGGAGCAATGCTGGCACAGGCACAAGTAATTTGCATATAAACACAAACTCCGTTTATTTAAATGTGACTTAACTACTAGTAAAAGGGACTGGCTGACTTGGCCTCCAGTGGAAATGAGTCTCTAATTTCCTTCCTAGGTTTGTTTTCTCTGAGAGTTATGAAAAGGGATGATCTATTTCTGTACACCTCTTGTTATAAAAATATACCTTTTGTTACGAGAGAATTGTAGAAGGGCTTGAAGGAGAGAGTGAGGAGGAAGGAGGCTGCCGGGCTGGATTCCTACCAGAGTTCCTCCAGACAGGTACCAACTCGTGCAACACATGGGTCCCTACCTTTCTCCTCACCTTGTATTGCTTGTCAAGTGAACTCTGATAAACTTATCTTTTTTTCTATATATATTAGAGCTCTCCTTATCTCACTCTTATTCTGATTGTACCTACATCTCTCCTTCCCCTTGATGCTCATCAGCTGCTCCTCTTCCCTTGCTCCTGGAGGGGCCCTGCTCTGGGTACCACTTTTCCCAGGGATCACCTGATGGGGTTGGGAACAATGAGGCAGACTATAAATCAGATATTGTCAATAGCAAAGAAATATCCTGATTGCTGACATGATCTCAGCACATGTCACGGTGCCTTCCAAGAGCAGCAGCTGTCACTCCAGGATCTTCCTTGGGCTCTGATTTGTGGTTAAATAAAGACTCACACATCTGATTTGATGTGTACCTTATCCCCAGTGGTACAGGGCTGCAGGAAGCAGATCTTCATACATAGGTGTCTCTGGGGAGGTCTGATGCTCGGTAGGTGTGATTGCGCTGTAAAGATTGTATTTGATTGTACTAGCTTGATACAGTCCCTTGAATTAGATTCAAAAGATTGAAAGGGCCTTCTGGCTCGCACAAGTACAATTACAAGCTACGATAATTTGAAGGAAACTGAAAAAGTGGAAGGAACTTGTGAAATATTTCTATAAAAATACACCCAAACACTTCCTCCTTCATTTCCCCTGTACATACTCATCATTTTTCTGCTGTTTTAGAATAGGCAGAAACAAACTGAAAGCAATACTTTTACAAGCTGGAGGCAGGTGCAGGGTTTTTTTCAGTAACTTTCACTATCAGATGTTATTTTAAGACGCCTGTAGCAGCTGGTCGTTCTGTTACTTCTCATAGTTACTGTCTGCTCATAAATGTTGAGAAAAAAGCTCTCCAGATTGTGCAAAAGAGTCTCTAAGGAGTTAGAGCATCCCTGTTCCTCTCGTGTGATAAGTGGAGGAAGATGATGTGTGCTCGTTTGATGTACTTGTGAAAGATGGAGCTCATCGCATTTAAGCCAATTAAAAAGCAAAAAGCCAAGTATGGGATCTGAAAGCCTAGAGCCTAAAACCCCAAGGATCAGAAAAAACCACCACCACCACCCCCTCCAAGCCAACAAACTCAAAACCTAAAAAAAAAAAAAAAANAAAAAAAAAAAAAAAAAAAAAAAAAAAAAAAAAAAAGTATTGCTTAAATTGCCTGCATAATCTGCATATAATAAACAAGCTTTTCTTAAGCTTTGTATTTACCCTAGATAGTATTTGTGAGATTCAGCTCACAGATCACACTTCAGCTCACACAAATCTGTAGATTGTTTTTTCAGCTTACATCAAGAAAATAAGGCTGGTTTTACTTGATCATCTTATTTCCATTCAAGCATTGAAGCATATAAAATTGTCTTTTATGAAGCACTTGTACTAATTTGTTTGACAGCATCAGGTCAAGTATTTATTTTATTTTAATTTATGTTGAAGTTTAGCATCCCACTATGCTTTGCAAATGAACCTCTGACAATACAGCAATAGCAGAACAGGATTCCTATCACCAGACTGGCATCATTTGAAGCCCTACAGGGAAGCTTAAACTCAGATGCGATGGCAAGAGCTTGGAAACTGGCCAGGATGTGGCCCTGCTTTTGCAGCGCGTCGCCTCTGCAATGAAGACGTTAGCTACACTTCAGCAGCGCGCTCCCTTCGCTTGTTAGTACTAAAAATAATTCTAACACTGATTTCCCCGGGGTAATTAGCCCATGCAGAATCAGACCGAGATTAGACTTTTTTCTGGTGCCTTATCAAATTTGAGCTCAGGTATTTGCCGTATGCTGTGAGAAGCAGCTGCAGCCTCATGAAAAGGCTGTCTCACTTTCTCAGTATTGCGATGCACGGATCTAATTCAGCGTCCCTTGTTAGTTTATGTGATCACACCAAAAGGAATAGCCTCTTGCCCACCTAGATCAGCCTTTCGTTTTGGACTTGTTTTTTCCGCAAAAGAAGCACAACACTTGAAGTTGTTGATAATCCAAGGTACATCCTGCCCCTGGTAACATATTCCCTTTCCTTTTAAACATCATATATGAATATAACTCATGCTGGCTTTGGAATGTTCCAGGAGAAACGGGTAACTCTGAACAAAGAGTGACTTTATTTGGATGATATTTTCTTATCTCCAGGGCGGTTGATATCATAAAGATAGTGCTTTTCCAAGTTAGGTACTGAAATAAGTCATTGCAAAGAAGGAAGAGTAGGTTTCTTTTTCTAAAGTAATTCCACGCTTAGTAGTAATGAGTCATGCTTGAACTGGGCTCTAGACTCAATGATGAGAAAACCCTGGGGTAATGAGTATGAGTGTGTTGCAGAAATAACCACCTAGCCATCCCAGAGCTATTTTCATGGTATTTTTCTTTCTTCTCTCAGGGAGAAATTGTTTAACTTACAGTTCCTAGGGGCAGAAGGTGGGATTCGTAGCAAAAAGTTAGCAGGAAGGCATGGAAAGAGGATCCCAGTCCTTTTCCCCCTTGCTCCCTTACCTCCTTCTTGATGTCACCTTTGCTTCTCAGTGCATTGAATACAGGAATTATACATGTAAAGGGGTTATGCCCTTATTTTAACTTTCAGTAGCCTTTCAAATACTATGCTGCATAGCAGAAGCATAGTTAGCTTTGCTTGTATCTTGTGCAGTCTCGTGTGTTAGGTTTTAAGGCAATGAATCTATGCCAGGTAGGTGGAAATTGGGATGAATATACTCTGCCAGAACATCCAGAATCAATAGAGGGTTTACAATGAGGGAGCTTCATTAGTTCCGTCCAGTTTGAACCTACCTTAAGATACATGCAAGTGAAGAACATCTTCTAACAGCCTCTACTGCATATTAGTCTCTTCAGCTGCAATGGGTGTGAATGTTGGCTGGCATTTGGTTGTAGCTGAAAACATACTGACTGAATCACGCCTTACAAAGATTGATGGCAAGCCAAACTGACCCAATATTTTCACTTTAATTGGATAAGCAAAATGAGCACAGCAATTACTAGATTTATGAAAGGTGTAATAGCGGTGTTCTCGTGCTCAGGTGCTGTTTTTATGGTCTTGCTGGCATTGAGGATGCTCCTTAAATGCATTAGCAAGGGAGCATTTCAGGGCGCTTCAGTGAGCGTCATGCACTTCTGGGCGTGCAGGGAATGATTACTTAGTGCAGAAAGACAATGTGTTCTCTAATTTCCAATATGTAAATCAATTTGGTTTTGTTTCCCAGTTCAGTTATATATTGTGTACTTGTACAAAGTTTTCAGGGTGTCTTGCAGTATTTCTCACTTGGGGTTTTTCTGGCTTCCTGACAAGATAGTAAGTGAAGTAGAATTGCAGAGTAGTTTCTCTAGGCTTTCAGCGGCATTTGAAATACCTCTTACAGACACCTGTTTGAAGATCTGAAAAATAATTTAACTCTAAATATTGTAATGATTTAAGGGAATAAGCAGGGAGTGTTATAGTGAGAGAAACCAAGGCACATTAAAAGAGAAATCCCAGGGACCATAATTAGAAGATACTTAAGGGAGGATAAAATGCTAGAAATATTTGTTTTATCAGTCAGATGGTGAGCTGTGACCAACTTTTTTTGTTACTAATCCTTCCTTTCTAGCCCCTATTGCTCCCAGAAGAGGAGGAGATAGAGCAAAAGAAAAGGATATAGTTCAAATAGCAGGTGCAATCGAGAGTGGTCTCTCTGAAGGAAGAGATTAAACTATATGGATTCTTCTGAACGTTTGAGATTTTGCAGTATATTAAAAAGTAGGCTGAAGAAGATAAACTATAAGGATTTTTTTTTTTCTTACTGTGTAAAAACAAGGAGCTATTCAATTAGGTTAAAAACAACAAAGTTAAAATTGATAACAGGAAACATTTTGAATGATTACTGTTCGCAGCCTTTCGCTACAATGTGCCATTTGATGCAAGGAAAAAATAGAGACCAAGCTTATGCCAGGAATTTGGCAAAGTACACTTTTCCCTGTGGTTGCTTAGGGAATATTTGGCAGTATGGTTGGCACTGAACTTCTAAGGCTGTGGAAGGAAGAGGGAAAACTTCTGGCCCGTGGAGGATAAGGAGTGTACGAACAACATGTTGGTACTGAGAATGTGTTTTTTACGAGCAGTGGAGAATTTCTCTTCAAAATTACATGTTTCTATTGTTGTTGCTCAGTATGGAAAAGAAAAGCGGAGAATAAAATGATGTAGGCAGAAAGAATAGACTGGTTTTATGAGAAACTGATGCCTTGGTCATGGTTGACAGTGTCAGTGAATACATGCTGGCGTGGCAGAGGGTACCCCAGGAAGTCTCAAGCATCATGCTGGATTGCAGGGGTGGTGGTCCCCATCCCTGATCTTCCAGTGACCTCTCTGGGGAACAGATTTCTGATCACGGTGGGGATGTGTTGTTTTCTGTTTGAACTGGGGAAATTAAAAAATGTGCCAGTCTGGCATGTGTCAGAGTGCTTTTGCCCTTCAGACTGTGCTTACCCTTTTCTAAGATTACAATAGATTGTGTAATTATTTTTATTTATGTATTGTTATCATCTTTTGTATTAATTAATTTGTAAATACAATATTTAGAAAGGAAAAGTTGTGAGAGCCACAGAAGCACAGATGTGAAGGTCCAGAGGTGGACTGTGGCAAGTCCTTGGCAATCCAGGGGTGATGTTGCTGCTTCTGTGGCCTCAATTCAGGCAACCTTGTGAACTCTGTGCACCAAATATCACCACTGTGTTGCCATGAAGTGGGAGCTGATAGGTGGCAAGTAGCTGGAGCCATCTCCACTGTCTTGAACAAAACCCAGAAACCTTTCCACCATTTTTTTTTAATCATCATTATTTTTTTTTTAATTCCCTTGCACTGTGAAAAAGACTCCACTCATTCTGGCTTAAATGCAGGTAGGTCTCAGAGATATGGTATGGTTCCTGCACCATCCTTGCTGAATGGGCATTTCTATTCTGCAACTGAAGGAATGTAGCTGGACAAAATGTTCAACTGGGGGAAAGTAACTGGAAAAAAAACATACAGGAACAAACCCGCTGCTAGGAAACAAAAATCTCAAAGCAAACAAAATAAAAATGACAGCAGCGGGTCCTCAAAATGAGAGGGGTGGAGAATAACAGGAAGGGACTAGGAAGCAGTAAGAACCTTGGGAAGTGGATGTTGTGAGCTGGGTCCTGCCTTTATTTACAGTGTCTTTACTTCAGGAGGTTTCTATAAATGTAGGCGAGCAAAGCTGAGAGCACTGGCAGTAGATGAGTTGTTTAAATGAGTCCAAACAGTGTGTTTCATAATGTTTTGTACAAATGTGTTTAGCCTAATTATTTCTTGTTATTGGCATGTGATGTAACGCTACTGAGGAGGACTGCGGCTGCCTTGTCAAGCTCTTATTTAAAGAGGGAAGAGCCCACGTGAAAGCTGTGAGCTGATGAGAGCAAATTCAGCTACTGGTGAACTTGCACAGGGCATCAGGTGCTGGGCCAACAAGGGCATTCCTGCCTCTCCAGTCAAATGTGTTTCCATTCTCCTCCCCCTGTTAATCTGATCATTTTACGCTTCATAGTATGATCTATTGTTGATGCTGATATTAATCACTTACGTACCAATATAAATGGGGGGGAAAGATTCTGCAGCTTTACACAGTAAAGCAGTTAAAGCATTTTTTTATAGATGCCTGAAGACCCTGCAAGTACAGTGGGGTTAGTCATAACTTTATTTAAATAAATTATTAAGTAACTGGCTATAAACTTCATTCCCTCTTACAGCATTTTCCCTAGTGATCAGGAAAATAATGAGATAAGTCATTTTTGTTCAACTGTGCAAATATTAGAATGTAAATGTGCTATGAGTTTTGGAAGCCTCATTTCTAAGGATGCAGGTATATGCTATGAGTTCTGTGTAGGTGTGTCTCTGGGACTGCAATGGAGTAAATCTGCAGGTTTCATCAGCTTTTCTCTTTATGAGTTTTGGCGATGATTTGACTGTCTGTGCTGCACAGAATAAGGATGGTTGCTTAGCTTTTAAGCACGAAAGACACTATCTGTGGGGATATTCCTGTGCACAGAAGTGACTGTTCGACTGCTCCCTTATGATGCAGATAAAGTAGGTGGTTTTGTTCTGGCTTTTTTTTTGTTGTCCCTCCCAACTCTGTCAGTGCTCAGTAGGAATCAACTCAGAGTCTGCCTGTAGGTTTTCAAAACCTGTTAGTGATCCATCCACACATCCATGTTTTGTTCTCATTTTCTCTCAACTGAATTCTTTGTGAGGAAAATTAATTCTATAGAGGTGACTTTCCCTGACAGTGAGTTAATGTAAGGGGATGTTTAGGGGTCTCAGCTGGGATTTCTGGGACATCTGATGTGTCCTTTTAAGCCTCAGCCAGTAAGGTTGCGGAGCTGTTTTTTGTGTTGTGGTTGTTCCCTAACACGCCATGTAAGAATCCACAGCAGTGTAGGAAATAGCCAAAAAAACCCTACATAGGCTGGAAAAGCATTAGCAGAAATTATGGTACCAGCTTTGCCGATATTTTTCTTGTGCTAGCATTATCATGATTTAACTCAATCAGTAAGTTTTGTACAGAAACAGTTTCAAAGTGGATAAATCTCAAATTTTCAAAAAAAATCAGGAGTTGGCAAAAGGGGAAATATAACATCTCCTCTTAGCAATCATAAAGTAGTGGGCAGACATTGCATTTTGGTGTAGGATTAAATGCTGGTTCCGGCTGTTTTCCTCCTAAATAATCAAACCTACCCAGCAGATTGTATTTGGAAGCACTTACTAATGCAGCGTGCTTTGTTTTAACTGTTTAGGAAAATGACTGAAAGTTTCAAGATGAGACAACATGAATCATAATCTTCAGCGGCTGTTCACTTTCGTGATTGACTTGCCTTCTTCCTACGTTCCTTTTAGTCACCCTGGGAGTTGCTGAGGTCTTTTTGTGCAGGAGGCATTGCTGAGATTCCCCTTGCAGCAATGGACTTGGATAAACCATCCGTCTGGGGATCCCTGAAGCAGAAAACTAGACCGTTCCTGCAGAACCTAAGTGTGAAGAAGACAAAGAAGAGGTCTAGCAAAATGGTGGAGAGGAAGGTCCACTCTTTGGACCGACGCCTCAGCTTGTCGGTGCCTGACATACTGGAGGTAGAGGCTCTTACGGAAGAAGAAACAACTTATTCAAGTACTCAGGTGTTGTCGGGCTGCTCCCCCAAGAGCTTCTCCAGGTCTGTGGTGTCCATGAAAAACAGAAGCACTGCGGTGAGGCCGATGGTAGAGGACTGGCCATGGGCTCCGCAGCAGGCGATGCGCACGGAGGTGACAGTCAGCCACTCAGACACAAATGTCACGGGCAGTCATGCATCTGAGGTGAAGAGGAAATCCAGTGAGGATATCTTCGAGCTGCTGCAGGGCACCCGCCTGAGCGCTGCGCTGTCGGATGAGGGGACTGAGGTAGGTGTTTGGGCATCGGCTGGGCTTGGTGGCAGTCTCAGGCTCATCACGCTTCTCCTTAATTGTCTGGGTTATAAAGGGATGGAGGAGGGGGCCCTGTTCAAAAAATGAATGAGAGATAAAAATAAGCATAAACCATACATGATATATAAATTATTAGAGACTAATTTCAGATATCCTTTCTGTTAGTCTGGAGCTGCAAAGTTTAACCCTACTTCATTTTTTTCATTCTGGCAGGGTTGTCATACTTCAGGTTTTTGAGATTTGTTGGGGTTGCTTGCTTAAGTCAAAAGCTGTTGCAGCCCTCTGACCTCTGAAATGTTCTTCTGATATATCTGCTGTAGTTACTCTTTTTAGTTAGCATGGCTTCACCAGGATTGCTGTGTAGCGAAGTCAAATTACCATCCACCCACTCGAGATGCAGCTGAAGGCAAGAGGTGAAAGATGATGGGTGACTGAGGTGAACTCTGCCCGCACCTGGAATTAACCAAAACAAGCATTTTATGGAGAACAGTGAACATGTAGCATCGTGCTCAGGGCTGTCCTTTGGGTTTGCATTGTGACTAATTAGAAGAGATTGCAAAACCAAAACATGTCCTCTGCGTTCCTGTTCTTGTCCCTCTTTTTCCCTTCCCCCCTGCCTCTGCAGTCAGTGTTTCTGCGCCTGGATGTAATGTCCCATGAATAGGAGGATCAGAGTCCCATATGCTTCAACTCTGACATGAAACAGTAATTCCTGCCTGGCCTGAGCAAAGTGAGGAATCCTGGGGAAATGCATGATGGTTTCTAATACAGACATCAGATGAAGATTGTGGCTGTGTGAAACATTTTAGGCAAAATACATTTCGTTTATATTTTGTGGAACTGGATTTCCTCCTCTTGAGTTTTCACTGGGAAAGGTAGATTTCAAACTCTGTTTTGAGGCCCTTTCATGCATAACTTAGATGTTACAGCTACAGTACCTGCTTTCTGTAGTCATCCAAGATGCAAAATGGGAAATGGACATTTTTGGTTTAAAGCTCTCCTTTGAGAGCCGTGATTTCACAGGTAAATTAACAATTTTTTAACTGAGTGTTCAAAATGATGGTTAGTGCTGCTATGGGCAAAATGGTCCTTTGATATAAAACTGCTTGTTTTGCATCTCAAAGGTCCTGTGTGTTGTTACCAGATCTATGTTAGCTCCTAGTATGTTGTGGTGCAAAGTGTCTGGCTGGTAGTTACTGACCATCACTTCCAGTGTAGTGTTGCTAAGTTGTTAACACATTGGCTACAACTCACTGGAGTGTACAGTTACTCAGAGGTCTGCATAGAAAAATAGCTGAAACAGCGTATATAATTTTCTTTCTGTGCTGAAATTTTACTCACTCAGAACATGGTAGACTGGACATTATGAACATGTTATTATTTTGGGAGGTTTTCCAGGTTGTTTTAATGATAGCAGTTCTTTCCTGCTGTTGTAGACCAGAAATTCTAATCTAAACTCTACTGCAGCGGTGACAAAGTTAATCCTAAATCATGCTTTGACTTTGGGCAAACTAAGTGCTTTAGGAGAAGGAGGTACCTGTATGATGATGGAATAGCTGAACTCGAAGTTTTCCTTGGGCACACAGACTGAGTCTGGCTTATTCTCTGCAGAATTTAAATCTTTGCCGAAGTGTGTGATTTTAACGTGTGTTTGTATTAGAAAACATTTAATATTACTTTTATGGCAAAGCATCTTGTTATGTGATTATCCTACCTTCCTTCCTTCCTATAATCTGCCTCCAATTACAACTTCTAAATGCAGAAAGAGATTATTTTTTTTTCTTTTCTAAAGAGTACATAGGAGAGAGTGATGCGAAGGAGAGTAGAAATAGATAAGGATTATTGAACAAATTTAATGAATTTTACGTTGAGTTTGGGTAAAACTTCAATACTCAGCTCTACTTGTACTTTTTTACAGCTACAGAATTTGCACTCTGTGTTCCTTGGGTGATTAGAGTTTATTGCAGAGGTTATTGGTCTCCTAAATACTGAGTGGGGTTTGCTGTAGAGAGCACGACAGTAGCTTGCATCATACTTTGTGAGCATCATTCACTGATCACTTAGCTAAATTAGAAGGCAGGCAGATCCTTGGAACAAAACAAACTAAAAAAAGCAAAAATGTAGGTTGAGCTTTTTTTCCCCCTGAATTGCTTGTCACATGCCACCTACGCGTTTCCTGGTTGTCTTTGGTCACCCAATACCATCAGATACTTTCCGAGCCGCATGCTTGAGCTCAGTGTGGGCTTGTGGTTTTTACACTCATCTAAACTCTCAGTGCAGAGCTCCGAGCATACCATCAGTAAAGGCTCTTGCCACAGGTACCGTATTTCCACTTGCAAAGAGATTTACTTTTCCTTTATCTGTTCCCTATTGCAATCCCGGGTGGACAAATTTGAAGGCTGAAGGAGCAACTACAGTCATGTTGAGTCCTCTCCCTGATTAATGCTGTCCTTTGCAACCTGAAGCAGTGCCACTTTTTGGTTTGGTCAGGTTTTACCTGTGGTCACACGTCACTGCTCGAGTGTTCTAACATCGCTTTGTCTTCTCTCTAACACCTTGCAGTGAGTCACTGCCAACCAAAACCTCCTCCTGTCCCTGATGCACTCGGTGTCCTTGCGTTTTGAATCATTCTTTTGCAGAAAGCAGGAGGAGGTAGAAGTTGTAAATCTTGTCAGAAAGTAACACTTGTTTTACAGATATATATATATAGATATATTCATACGTATACTCTTCTTTTATTTGCTTTTACACAAATGCATTTGGCACTACAGCCTGCTTGGTGGATGTGGCCACACTCGTTTATACTTAAAAGTTAAGAAAAGTCACTGTATTTAGATAAAAGTCAAGACTTCGGAACCAAATTTTCAGCAAGGCTTTTACCTATGTTCAGTACCCTCATTGCAATTACCTACCTAGACTAAAGTGATTTACATTACAGGGAGCTAAGAAGCTTTTTAATTCAAAATCATAATTTTTGTTCAACATCTGTGTAATGCAAGTAAACAGCAGAATAAAGAAAAATTCATAACTTTGAGGGTAATTTTTTTTATTATACACAGTATCAAATTATGAGAGAGAATACTTTTATTATTATAATTTCAATAGAGTTCTTTGATTCTGTGTTTATGCCATGTAAAACAAGTTGTAAAGAGAAAGCATTATCAGTGCCAGTGATGGTGCCTGAAGGAGATTCTTGTGAAGCTGGAGATGAAGCACAATGCTAGGTTTAACGGACACAAGTGAGATTTTATGCATACTAGTCAGGAAATTCAAAGTTAGGGTTCCCGTAGCAGCTATAACTCAGCTCTGTTGTGCGAGAAAACTCTTCTGCTGCTCTTTATGATGATAATTTTTCTACTTTTAATGTGCTTTTGCAAGGTGGCCAAGTTACGATTACTGTGGGAACCATAATGTTAAATTTCTTCTGTCATGCGAGTGAAATTTTACTTGCAATGCTGGATTATTGTACTTCCTGATATGTAATATATGTACTTGAGCGGAGGAGGTGGAAAAGAATTACACAAAAGCATATTTATATATATTTCAGCATATCAATATCTCTAAGATTTATGATCTCTGGTGCAGGAGCTGGGGTTTTGGGTTTTTTTTGTTTTGGTTTGGTTTTTTTAATGTTTGTATAGTGCTGCACACAATGCAGCTCTCAACTGAGAAATTTGGTTGTTACGACACTGCACACAATAACATTTTCACATGAGGATTGAATTCCACCTTGTGTGCATTTCTGTAGACTGAGGTTACTCTTAGCATAAATCTTTGTATTTGAATGGGTTGTGATTGCCCTGCTTTAGACCAAAAGAGTTGCCTGGGCTCATAGGTGGTCTTCTGCTAAAATGATGATCCCTTCTGTGTGTCTGGACTGTCTAGACACCCTGCCACCATAGCCTCAAGTTTTTGGATGAGTCAGTACTTAAGAAGAAATGTTTGACTTCCTCTCCCGTGCTGGGCACTAGATAAAAATGTTTTGGATCTTCCAGTTACTGCAGAAAGTGGGCAGAAGTACATGTTCATCCTCTTTTTTTTTTTTTTTTTTTTTTTTTTTTTCTTTTTTGAATTTTTTTATTTNNNAGACTTTCTAACTTTTCCCCTGAACTTTTTTTTTTTTTATTTTTCTTTTTTATTTACAAAAACTGAATCAAACCCAAAACTTCTCCTGGACATTGTCTTTTGGATGATGCAAGAGAAATAGTAATCAAATTGAGAAAACAGCCTGCTCTCCAACCCCGGGATATTTTTTGACCTTTTAAATATATTATCTTAGTGAGGACACTTAGAGATTCAAGAAATAAAATTCTGCTCGGGAGTAGGGGTCAGCATTGCAACGATGACTGGTAAGTCAACAGATACAAAAAACTGCAGGCATGAGGAGAGTTTATGGCAAGGACCTTCAGCACTGAAAGTGGAGGAGGAGAATTTATGCTAATAACTGGAAGCAGCATTCCTGGTTAGACTCAAGAGACTAAGTGCAGTTACTGTAAATTAGGAGAAAGAAACGCATAGCTAAATTATGGAGGGGGGAGGGTTCTATAAGGAAAAGCCTAATTATTAGCAAAGCATTTCACTGGTTACACATATGTATGAGCATTTTCTTGACTGATACTAGGATTTTTACTTGACTACTATATTATTGTTGCCTAATTTGTTTTTTTTTTTTTTTTTTAGTACCCGTGTGGAGAAATGGATCTAGACTCTTCCCTATCGTCTCAGATTTTTGATGATCAGATGGTAAGTCTTTTCATTTTAAAGCATTTTGAAACTTGATCAAAAGCATAATTTATTTTAGGCTTAGGTTCTTTGCTGCTTACAAATTAAAAAACCTAGAAGGTGAAGAAGCCTTCCGTATATTTCTCTGGTGTGGTTTTTTTTTTTGTCTATTTGTTGAATTTCTTTGCTTAGTGTTTTTTGTTTTGCCTTCTTTCTCTTTTCCCAGTAGTTCAAAGCAGTTGCTAACGTTTTAAACAGACCCAAATGTTCTGGATTTTTTTTTTTAAAGTATTATCTAATTTCTGTGTTGCACTGGTAACTGATGAAAGCATCAGCATAAATACTTAAGTAGCAGCCCAGGAACAAACTGGATTAAAATAAAGATTGCAAATACCTTAACGTGGCTGTAGGGTTTGACAGCAAAAATCCAGTTTAAGGGCAGTAGGAAAAGGCAATGGCAGTTTTGACACATGCTCTTCTCATGTAAAGGGTATTTACCTGTGCCCCCTGATAACC
Organism: Thinocorus orbignyianus; assembly: GCA_013400375.1. NCBI lineage: Eukaryota > Metazoa > Chordata > Aves > Ciconiiformes > Thinocoridae > Thinocorus > Thinocorus orbignyianus. Next base: position 580,715 of record VXBW01000458.1, read on the forward strand.
TCTGAAGTGCTTAGTGATATGGTTTAGTGATGTTTTTTGTCAGTGTTAGGTTGATGGTTGGACTAGATGATCTGAACGGTCCTGTCCGACCTGGGCAGCTCTGTGACTCTAAGTGCTGTCCGGGGCCTTTTTTCACCAAATGTGCCAGCTGGGTGATGCTGAAGTGTGTAACCCTGGTGGCGTCTCTGATGAACAAGACTCCTCTCAAGTTTGCTACTGCAAAACCTCACAACTAGCATTGCCCACTGCTGCCTTTCTCTCTTTTAGAGCTGTATAAAGCCATGCTGTCCTCTCAGTAGCTACACGAAAAGTGTGCTTCTTCATGAGATCATCAAATGAATATGAATGGATTCAACATTCCTTATGGGTCCCTTCCAACTTGAGATATTCTATGAATGCACAAGAAACAACCAGGGGAAAAAAAAAAGATGCAGTCAGGATTGGTAGGACTTGGAAAACCTGTGCATGCTTTTATGATTGTTAATATAATACGAGTTTTCAGGTATAATACTTCTTGTGTTACCCCTTGTTTTGTTGAACATACCTTATGCTGGTCAGTATATTTGTGTAATAAAACAAAGCCTGGGAAAGAATTCTTTGGGTTTTTTTTGCCCTTTTTTTTATTTGGTAAAAGATTGCCCTGAGGAAAGGTGAGAACTTTGTCTCTGCAAAACTGAGAGAACAGCTGCTTGGTTCATGGTCTGCGACAGTGATTGATTTCTTTGTTCTCCTTAGGCTCTAGAGGAAGCAAACGATTGCTTGAGTGACCTGCCCAGCCCCTTTGCTTATCTGCTGACCATCCACCTGAAAGAAGGCCGGAACCTGGTTATCAGAGATCGTTGTGGTGAGCCTCACCTGCCAGCCAATTTCCTTCACAATTCACATGGCTCTCCTTTCGTTGACTTCGGTTTGGCAGCTGTTCTCTTCTTTTCATATCTCTGATGCAACAAGTCATTGATTTTGTGTCCCTTGCCCGGGTCAGGGCAATCCAGGATGGGATTTATCCACCCTGGATACAGAGTGGAGGGAGCTGCCCTCTGCTTGCTGCTCCTCCTTTCTGACCGCACAGTCGCAAATGCAATTTAGTATCTGTGTCTGTTCAGGAACTGCAGAGGCATTAACCTTGATAAATTACATTTGAGCTGAGGAAAAGAAAAGACATGGATTTTGAAATTTATTAAATGATGGAGCTGCTCTAGGAGTGCTTTTTTGGAGCAACTGCTAAGATTTTAATAAAAGGGAAACCATGGGAGCAGGGCTGGAGGCCAACCATCCTCTCTAGTGTGGGATGCAAACTAAAGAGGGCAAAAAAAGAAAAAAGAAAAATTACAAATGACGTATCAAAGGAATTCAAAAAGATTTGGGGAATTCCTGGAAAAACTGTGTGAAGCCTGGTTTTTCTTCAGGCTGTTGCAACAGGGAGTAAAAGTGGGTAGTTTCTCTGCTTGCTACAGGAAGCTCTTCAGAGGCTTCGAGGGCTCTGCCTACAATCTGAGCCTGACAGAGACCTCTTCCATATGTCCAGTCTTTGCGTATTTTAGATTTGTTCTTAATTTCACATTTTTTCCTGCACCTGGAAACAGTTCCAATGCTTCTGCATTACAAAATGTATGAGCAATTCCTTTCTTTTGAGATGAAGCAATAGGGTTTATTCATACAGATTTGAGGGAAAATAAACTTGCAAAGCCTAAAAGCCTGGGCAAATTTGCATCTGGAGGGAATTGTATGGATTTAGAAATCTCGCCTGCAACGCTTGTTGGGATTTCTACTATTTTATCATCTCAGTCAAGTTTTTCCATGCTGTTTTTTCGTATCTTCACCAAACAACAACTTTTGGCTGAATCTGTGCTACTTTTTCCGCCCGACTTTTGGAAGGAGTGAATGAATACTTAGATTAAGATCTTTTCTCTTTAAACAGAAGCATGTATTTCCTGACAGTGTAGCAGTTCATCAGATTTACTAGCAAGCTGCCCAAACCAGGACACATCCAGCTGCTTGTATGGAAAAGATGCTAAAAATGAGCAATTCTAGCAGAGTAAGTGATTGTCTTAGTGAAGCATTGGACAACACAGTTAAAAAACGTAAGCAAGGGTGGGAAAAAAAGCATTTTGATGGGTCTCTATTGATTCATGGCAAATGACCGTTCTTTTAGTAAACCAATTATGTGAGGTGGTGCATCATTCTATAAAATTCCTGGGTTTTTTGGTGTTTTTTTTTTTTTTGCACAGACATTGGGAGCGGGGAAAATAGTGACTTAATGTTTATTCTTCAATCACCATCATGTTGCAGTGATGGCTCGTTAAAAAGAAAAAAAGAAAAGCATGCTGCTCATACCTTGATGCTTATCTTTATAAGTCTCTGCTGTCACGCCGGTTCTTTAGGATCTTTGCGTGACATTCAGGCCCATCCTGCAACCACTGTGCTTTTTTCAATGCACTTCTGAAAGTGGGAAGTTGTCTAGCTTTGCTCATCTCTCCATCATGAGAAAAACCTCGGAGAAAAACTTGTGGGCCAGGAGGATGCAACTTCCCTCTTCCTCCCCCCACCACGACGCCGGGTACAAACCGCTGCACTGGGGTACACCAGCCTGCTCCCGAATAATCTGAATATAGGAGCATGTTGTCAGCAGCTGGAGTATCCCGCCAGTCAGACCGTGGCTTGGGCTGAAGGCCAAGTTGTCCTCACTCACATTTTTGGGAACAGCAAAACCCCTCGAGCTAAGCAAGCAGTTCTGCCTGACACAGCTGGGAGAAGGTTTTGGTCCCTTTTCCCCCTGGCTTTCTGTGTGCAACGAGGGGCTGGAGCTCTCCAGTGGGTAATGCAGAGTTATGCGTGGGTTGGAGTTTGAAACCTCTACCTTGTGCAAAAAAAATTAATACTTGTTAGGAATGGTGGCAGAGTGTTGGAGTTTGTAGGTAGGAGTAGCAATGTCCTGCTTTTTCAAGTGAAGTGGTCCGACTCAGTGGTAACTGCTTTAACTAGCAGCTTGATTGATGGAAACTAACTCCGAGTACTGTGTGGAGTATATGATTGCTAAATGATAAAATCATATAATCATCGAGGTTGGAAGGGACCTTTAAGATCAAATCCAACCATCAACCTGACACTGACAAAGCCACTACTAAATCACGTCGCTCAGCACCACGTCTGCCCAACTTTTAAATGCCTCCAGGGATGGTGACCCCACCACTTCCCTGGCGCCAATGTTTGATAAACACTTTCGGTGAAGAAGATTTTCCTGTTATCCATCCTAAACCTCCCCTGGCGCAACCTGAGGCCATTTCCTCATCCTGTTGCCTGTTACTTGGGAGAAGAGACCAACCCTCCCTGGCTACAACTTCCTTTCAGGTAGTATTTATGGAGTGACATGTTCTCTGCTCAGCATCCTTTTCTCTAGGCTACACAACCCCAGCTCCCTGTTCACACGAAAGCCACAAAGCCTGAGTGAAGAACTAAGGCGAGCATATTTAGCCTGAATCCTATTTAACGTAAGGTTATTCTGAAAATTTAGGAAATTTTAATATTCAGTTAAATGTCCTAAACTTCCTAAACATTCAGTTCCAATCTCAGCAGTTGCTCTGAAAATAAAGGGACTAAGCCATTAGACTCGTGAGTCATTTCGGGGGGGTGTGTGTGTGTGTTCTAGCTCAAAGATAAAGAAAATGACATTCAAGCGTGGTGGTGTCGTGTGTTCATGTCCCCCCCACCTCTTAATTAAAGGTCCGAGGTTTAATTGTGCCGGGCGGAGGGAGTCCCGCCAACGGGACACTGGCGCCCTCTGGCGGCCGCTGCAGCCAGAACCCCGCACCGAGGGGGGATCCCACGGCATCCTCCTCTGCGGCTTTCAATGCCAGGGCTTCAGGATGCAGTTCCCTGCATTCAGCATTTCAGCTCTACAACAACTTTGTGGCAGGGTTGAACAAGATATTATTGAAATTCAGGTCTCTATTTCTGCCTCTTTTTTTGTCCCCGTGTAAGCAGTCTGCAACTGCACAAATATAAGTATCTAAAAATAAACCCAAGGTATGTGGCAAAGGAGAAGTATTTCTGCCATCGGAAACAGCTGTTGCTGAAAGCTCCTGGTTCCACTCAGCAAAATCACAGGGCTTTCCCCGAATTTACTCATTATATGTGTAACAGGTATTAAGTAGGGATTAACAGCACATAATTGAGTAAAGGTGAGCAGTAGTTCTGCTGGTAACTGCAGGCTATAAGGCCAACATGCGACTTTACTTTTTCCCAACTTTCCAGGTGTTTTTCCAGACTTTTTGATTCATTATGTACGGCTCTCTCTAGGATATGTTCCCTTTGGTGTAATTTAAATTCCTACTTCACTTTACCAGATTTTTATTACTCCTTTTTTTTTTTTTTTTTTCCTCCTCATCGTAATATTACCCTGTTAACATTTACTCTTTCCCATTTTCCACTTCACCTTTTGCCTCTTGCACTGTTTTTTTTTGTCTATTTGTTGTTTCTCTCTAATCCCTGACTTTCTGTACCCCAGCCAAGGAATCGGAGTGCTTATTAGAGCAGGGTCTTGGTGCTGGTGGAAAGGGGAGAGGCTTTGAAAAATCCCTCTTTGGGTCAAAATTGCAATGTGCCCCTTTTCGGGGGTGCAGGATGAGAAAGATGTTACCTTGTTGGTCACCAGCTTGGTTGGGGTCTGATCTGTTTGCTTCTCACGGCTTTGTGGGATGCAGTTGAACTCAGTTATGGATTAGAAACTGCCGACGTGGATGGTAAGGTGCACTTGGTTCACCTGCAGGTACCATCGGTGTCCAGTGTTAGACAGTGGGTGGGTTCTGTATTTGTAGTTCTTGTAATTAATTAGCCAAACACTGAGGATTACGGATATGTACACTGAAGGGTATACATACACAATACCAAAAGTTTGGGGGTTGTACACTTTTAATACCATTGCAGTTACTAGATGAAATGACGGTGTCTTGGTGATTGTGAAGAGTTTGTGATCAACGTGGTTTTAATATTCTAAGTAGTAAGAAAGCAAAAGTGTATTTTATTGATTAAATATCTGTAGATTAAAAAAACCAAAGATAATTACTCTGTATATTATTTGGCTTTAAAAAAAAATAATTAAGCATTTTTAATCACCAGTGCTCTACATGTTATCGTTTCATTGTGCCCTTAGTGGTTTTATGGTCCTGTTAAGCCTTTTTGGTTTTGAAGCTCGCAACTTGCAGCTCCATGTGCTTTGAACTGGGGGTGGCTGGAGCCCATTTCTACTTGCTGGTTCACTTTCACAGGGTGGGGTGATGCCTCATGTTCATTTGAATCAGTCTAACAAAATCTGAATGTCCTGCTCCCTTATGGCTCTGAGATGCTCTCTCTGTCCTTGTTGCTGCCTGTACGAGTCACCTTTGCGCAGCAGTGATGCTGTGACACTGAGCAACAGCGTGATGCCACAACTGTAAGGAACCTTCCTCAAGTTGACAAACCCAGCTCTACCTCTATAAGAAAAAAACAAACCAAACAAACAGAAACTGGGGTTTGAGTGCCTGTAAGGGTGAGAAGGGCCTCCTGTTTCCAAATCCTGTACTTTCAGAGTCTGAGTATATTTTTTCATCTGTTAAATGGTGAGTGTCTGTGGTTGCTGTCTCCCCTCTCCCTGCCCTGAGCTGTGTTGCTCCTGCCTGAATTTTGTGTGTCTCTATTCCCTGTGGTCTTGTGTTTTCTAGATATTTTTTTTTAAAGATCTTTGTGACCCATCTCTCTCTTACCTTCCTTCAGGTTTCCCTTGTTGCTTCCTCTTGCTGTGCTTCAGTTTTGCTCTCATTTCTGTCTTCTCGTGATATAGCTGATGGTGTGAAAAGAGCAGGGTGGGTTGTAGGTGTACACAAAGTGCTGTCACCTTTCTGGGTGCATCCCACCTCCCCTGTCCAGAGAACATCATTATCTGCTCTCACATCTAACACCACCCACTGCCAGAGGGTGCCAGTGGACTCCTGGAGCTGGCAGAGAAGCTGTGCTGCACAGGCAGCTCTTCATCATACAATTATAGAATGGTTAGAGTTTTAAAGGACCTTAAAGATCATCGAGCTCCAACCCCCCTGCCATGGGCAGGGACACCTCCCACTAGAGCAGGTTGCTCAAAGCCCCATTCAGCCTGGCCTTGAACACCTTCAGGGATGGGGCATCCACAACTTCTCTGGGCAACCTGTTCCAGTGCCTCACCACCCTCACAGGAAATAATTTCTTCCTAATATCCAATCTAAGTCTCCCCCCTTCCAATTAATCCGTATGAGCTGTGCCAAACCTCAGTCTCCTGAGAGCAAAATAAAAAGAAAGAGGACAAAATAATGTGTCCTTTTAACTTTAGGCAGCAATGAACCGGCAGTAGCCCATCACTGATAGCTCTGGGCTATCCCCTGCCCGGGTCCCTGCTGATGCCAGGGTGCTGGATGAAGGGATATGTTTGTGTTGTGCTGGGTGTTGGTTAGTTTAGAGCAAGTCCATTATTTGGAAAGCAAACGCTTAAAGCAATTAGGCTGAATCGCTCCCTGCAAACAGGCTGATTAATTGAGACTTCCTCTGTTTTCAGGGTATCTGCAATTAGATCATTAGTCCTTCAGATTTATTAATTATTGAGATGTATTAGGCAACTTTTCACACTTTTTGAAAGGCGTAATCATGGCTAATTTACAACTGCAAAGAATTTGAATGATGCTGGGTGCTTATTTTGATGTTTTCTGGATCCTGTATAGCTCTGCGTACAAGGGCTTGTGCTGCCAGCGTTTGTCTGCACTGAGTCCAGTTTCTGTTAAATTAAGAAATATGGCGATGGTAGTACTGGAAGGGAATACATAGAATGGTTAGAGTTGGAAGGGACCTTAAAGATCATCAAGTTCCAACCCCCCTGCCGTGGGCGGGGACACCTCCCACTAGACCAGGCTGCTCAAAGCCCCATCCAGCCTGGCCTTGAAGGGGGATACATATAACTCTTCTTTGGTAGGTAACTGTAATTTAGATAACAGTTTTCTTAAACTGATCGTGTTCTATCAGTTGTCAGAGATGGCTCCTGGGGGCAACCGCATGCGATAACAGCTTGTGCTGGTCTGAGACCCCTGTAAGGCTATTTTTGTAAGGCCAAAGTCTGTGAATACAAGAATATGCAACTATTTACATCGGGAGTCTTCAGTGGTGGGTAGTGATGTCAAAGTGGCTTCTGCCCTGTCCTCATCCCCTCTTGTGTGTTCATATCTGAGCTCTGACTGGGAATACAATGTTTGATTAGACTAAGGGTATTTTGGTAGGGTCTTGAGTATTTTTCTTGGTTGGTTTATTTTAGTTTGGTTTTTTAAAAATTATGTTTCTGAAATCCCTTGTGTAGAACATCCTGTATCTGCTTCTTTCATTCTATTTATGTTCAGGTCAGTCTTTTCTTCCCCTTCTCTTTTCCCCATCAGCTGTGGGTTTCGATGCATTCTTCACGCTCCTCTGATCTTTTTGGTTTATTGCTTTTTGTTGTGGTTTTGTTTGTTTGTTTTTGGGTGGGATATTTTTGTTTTAGGTTGGATTATTTTTTTTCCTTGTTAGTTTATTTTCCCTTGGAACCTATTGATAATGCTTGTTTCCAAGCAATGTTTCACTTCCATCTGGCCATGTAAAACTAGCTGAGCACAAAACTTTTCAAAATTACCTGAATTTCCTGCCAGCGGAATACTTTTTCTCTAATTCCCCCTTTAAGCCTTCATCTCAACTATTTCCCTACAAGAATATGGTGGTTTTCCATTTAAAAATAAAAGTGTGTGTTCCATTTTAAAATGTCTTTTAGTCCTGGCTGAAAATAACTCCAGTAATTCAATGTCTTAGGAAGATTTTAAGAACTGTGTTCTTTATATGCATATAAAATAAGTCCTTCATTTCCTTCTTCAGAGGAAAATTTAGGGTTTTAGCCAAAAGTTAAGATGGTCTAGGTTATATTTCACACTGTTCTTTGATTTTTCTTTTTATTTTTTTTTCCTAAGGATTTTAAGGCAGCTCAGTGGTACTTTTTATTTATTTATTTATGTAACAAAACTTGTTTCACACGCTCCGTTTCCAGTAAGTTTACTCCTATAAAATAGTGTGTGGCTTGAAATTGTATCAGGTCTTCTGGATTTAGGGTGTTTTTTTCTGTAACGATGAAGGAAATGTGTAGTTGTATTGAACACGGCTGATGCGAGATATCTCTCGGTAGCTGCTAGAGGGCAGCAGTATCCATTTAAAAACAGCATCAACAGTTTCTTGGGTTACTAAACCCTCTCCTGCTGTTGTGTCCCAGCAACTTTTGCTCGCTGAAGCTTGCTCAGATTTTAGTTGATGTTTAGGCTGCCTGCAACTTTCGCTAGTGTTAGTGAAAGAAAATAGAAGTAAAATAGATATTACGGAAATCAATTCAAGGGAGCATCACTACTGAGATGCATGTTCTTTCACTAGTGAGAAAACAGGTCCAGGTGATGGAACGATTTTTTTAGAGGTCATCCTTTCTTTTTCCCTTTTCTGGGTTTGTTTTTAGCCTGATAAGCAGATGTTCCTCTTTGGTTTATATATTTTGTCCATATGTTTTACTGTGTGAGAATCTTCTTGTCATTACCTAACAAACTAACCTCAAAGCATCACACCTTGCTTTTCCCACTGGAGAAGTGTTATTTTTGTGCTAAATTCTGAGCCGGTTTCAAGAAGAGCCAGTCTGCCTATGTTACCCCATTGATACTGCTGCAGCTGATGTGGGCAAGATGAACAGGTTCAGACCTTGCATTATCAGACGAGCCTGGGCACATGTGCTTAAAAACTGGTGACTTTGGTTGCCTTCCTTAAGTAATGGCTGCTAAAAAGTTTGAGTTTTTTCGTTATGGTCTGACTTCTTCAGAAAATCACTAGCTTCTGTCATGTTTAAAGGAAAAACTATGAAGAAAATATATGTATGTATTTATTTATTTATTTATTTTTTAGACAAGTTCATCTCTAAAATTATTTGGAGCTTTTTTGAGACATTAATGCTTTTCTCGCTAAATTACATAGCTTTTAATCAATGCAGTCATCTTTCTGATTGTGAATCCAGGAGGCTTTAAGCCTTGAATTCACACACAATTAATAATTTCCAGTCTGTGCTGTTTGTCCTGTCGGCCGGGGCTCGTCCACCTGGCTTATTTCTCATTCTCTGCCTCCTTTCAAACCTATTTTTGTCACCTGGATGCAGAATGGATACAATGACACAGGGGAGGTACAGGACTGCATTAAAAGAAGCGTGACCAGCAGGTGGGAGGTGATTCTCCCCCTCTGCTCTGCGCTTGTGAGACCCCACCTGGAGTCCTGTGTCCAGCCCTGGAGTCCTCAACATAGAAAGGACAAGTGGAGGACCACAATATAGAACAGGTCCAGCAGAGAGCCACCAAGATGATTAGAGGGATGGAGCACCTCTCCTATGAAGACAGGCTGAGAGAGCTGGTGCTGATCAGCATGGAGAAGAGAAGGCTCCGGGGAGATCTTAGAGCAGCCTTCCAGTGTCTGAAGTGAGCTAAAGGAGAGGTGGAGAGGGACTCTTTGTCAGGAAGTGTAGTTATAGGACAAGGGGTAATGGTTTTAAATTGGAAGAGGGGAGATTTAGATTAGATAATAGGAAGAAATTCTTTCCTGTGAGGGTGGTGAGGCACTGGAGTAGGTTTCCCAGAGAAGTTGTGGCTGCCCCATCCCTGGAAGTGTTCAAGGCCAGGCTGGATGGGGCTTTGAGCAGCCTGGTCTGGTGAGAGGTGTCCCTGCCCATGGCAGGGGGGTTAGAACTCGATGATCTTTAAGATCCTTTCCAACTCTAACCATTCTATGATTCTATAGGAGCTTCATCAGCATCTCAGGAGCAACTTAGGGGAAGCCTTGAAAGCCCCAAAATAGGGGTGCCATATCCACCCCTATCTTTTCTCTCTTGGCTGTCCAGGTCCACCCCAGCAAAGGCCATCGAACCCTGGGACATGCCAGCTCCTGCCGTGGAGGTGGAAGTCCATCTGTTTGCCAGCGTGGAGGTGTCAGCCCGTCATTTGTATGATCCCGCGCCGCTGACCCCTTTCCCCCTGCCTGCCTAGTTGAGATGTTACCCCTCTGACAGCCAGACAGGCGAGCGCCGCCGAAACCCGCTCCCCTCCGCAATTATTTTCCCTAACAATTAACGCCGGTACTAACTTGACACCTTTTCCTTGTGTTTGGCTTTTGTAAACCATCATCCCTTTTTCTATTAATTCCCGGCATTAATATTTTCTTTCGCGCGAGTGCCGCCGTTCACCCGTGAAACAGTTTGAACATTATGTAGCTGTCAAGAAAGCGAGGGATTACCCAGTGTGCCTTGCCAGAGTAAGTGACACCACTGAGGCCCCGGTTTGAGATGTTTATTTTGAGAGTAAGCTGACAAGCATGAAGGCCTGATCCCAGAGTGGCAATCTTATTTAATTAAAAGGCCTCTTTTTATTATAGCTTTTTTTTCCCTCCCCCCTACCCTCACTGGTTTTTAGATATTTTTAGATAAATATATATATATAACTATATTCGTTTTTATACCTATATATGTTTTTATATCTATAAAAATATGTGTAAATATAAAGGAAGACCTTCTTTTACATTTGTATATAGATATATAGATATATATATGAGCATGATTGCTAAAGCCTGGCTCACGTGAGCAGTGCTGGGCAGCCCTTCCCCCTCTTTTATTTTCCTTTACCGTAGAGCAACCTGGAGAGGTTTCCGAGCAATAATGCAATTGGGATGCTTACTTAGCTGTAGTCTTCTTGCTTACCATCCTTGGAGAAAGGGCCTGGACTTTTATAGACGTTGAACTTGCTGGCTGTTTGCTTTCTCTTTCTCCTCTTTCTGTCTTTCTTTTTTGGGTTTTGCCCTCGCCCATGGGTTTTCTCTGCCAAAAGCAGATGAATTATGGCTGTAGACCACCTGCCTCCATCGCCCTCTTCATGCTTTCATTACATCAGTTGCTTTCCTTGTCTTGGCCAGTTGCTATTTTATGCACAGAATAGGTTCTGGACATTATTATTCCTATTATTATTATTTTTAATAATGCAGATTTCTCCTGCTTATCCTGTAAATAAAAGCCAGTTCCTTTTCTTTTCTTTTTTCTTTTCTTCTTTTTTATTTTATTTTAAAGGAGCTAAAAGAAACTAACACCAAGAGCTCAAAGCTGTTATTTCTTAACTTCTCCATATTCTCAGGGCAACTGCCCTAATTGTGGGGCTACGTTTTATCTGTGTGTTACCACTCATTGTGGAAAGTGTGCTGGTTTTAAGCTGTAAGTTTTATATACTAGTATAATCATAGTTCTTAGAAATCTTCTAGGGAAAGATCTAGTCCTAACCCACTGAAAACAATGAGGAGCTGCCCTCTGACTTCCCTGGCTTTGGATCAGACCCTTATTATTATTCTCTCTTAGAGGAGAAGGAAAATAAACTTCTTTTTAAGTTTGCAGTATTTTTTTCACCAAAAGGCGTTGATTTCAGCAATTACTATTTAGGAAAAGGATCAGCTGCAGGCAGTATTTGAAAACCAACCGATATTTTCCTTTTGTGAATGAAACACCCCTTGTGTGCAGAATCGGCCAGGGCTCTACAGCTCTTCCATTTTGCAATTGAAACAGGATAAAAAATTTCTATAATTCTTAAAAATAAGTCTGTGTGTCCCAGGAGCACAGTTCTGCACAGTACTATGTAATTCCAAATAGAAGCTAGCACACAGCTTTTTTTTTTTTTT
>VXBW01000458.1:596079-641558 GCA_013400375.1 Thinocorus orbignyianus
TTTTTGGCTTGTAGAACTACTGAACAGGTTTTAAAACTGGAAGATCCCAACAGTTTAGAAGATGACATGGGAGTGATTGTGTTGAACTTGAGTCTAGCTGTCAAGCAAGGAGACTTCAAGAGAAACGTAAGTGGTTTAGGAAATCGAATTTATAGCTGGAATGTGTAGGGAGAAAAAAAAAAGAAAGAGCTGGCATAATCTGATTTACTGGGAAATGCCACCTTTATTTTCATCCTCTGAGACAATATTGAAATAGAGATAGATCATAACTTTTTTGGGAAAAAAAAAAAGTAGGCCCATGTTTAACTGGGAAAAAGTTGGGTGAACATCTGCAGCTGAGTGATTCTGCCCTGTTCAAAGCTGTGATGCGCACCGTGGCAGTGCTCTCCATCCACTGGGGGGATCATATCCATCACTGCATCGTTGCAGGTTGCTGAAGTGAACGCATGAACCGTACCTGCTGTGATTGCTGTTCCAGAGCATTCTATTTTCACCTAGGAGTTTAGATTTTAGCACTTATTTTTTTTTTCTTTTCTTCTCAATGAAAAAAATATATCTGTGTGAAATCTAAAAGCAGGGATTTGATATTAGGACTTAAACTGCTCTGATCCTGTGGAGGAGCACGCTGCCTGAGAGATAGAGATTGCTTGTAAAAACCCTGATTTTTGCCACCAACAGTTTCTTGACTGAGTTCAATTGAACTTGGCTCTTGATGCTGAAATATGATGCATTTAGTGATGCTGGAAACCCAGAAGAACCTGGGCAGAAACTGGGAACAACACAATTAAAGCTGAGAGCTTTTAAATTTCAGGTCCTGCACATTTATTTTTTTTTGCTTTTGTTTTTTTTTGGTTTTTTTTTTTTAATTTATTTTTGTTTTAATCTTTTAAGATTTGCACTAGTGTTTCACAGTGTGGAGCATACCTGTATTTCTGAACTAATTCACCAAGGCGGGGGAAAGCAAAGATCAGGCATTTACTGGACTGACTTGAAAACCAGAGCTAATTTTAAATATGTGTGACAAATAGGTAAAGAGAAAATCTTCCTACAAGCCATCAATATAGCCTAGTATGAAAGCTGCTGTTTACAGCACATGATTGAATTAAAGGTATGGAACTCCAGTCTGAATGGGGTTATTTATAGAAATGTAAAAGTTCCAATGGATTGGGAAGCAAAATGAAAAAAAGCTAATGTTGGATGTCTGCTGTTCACTGTTTGTTTTTCAAATAACTTCCTTTTTCGAGAATTGTAAAATCTCAATTATCATTAAGATAATCATGGAGTTATTTCTACCTCAGCATGTGATTATTTAAAAGATTAATGACATTATTCAAAACACTGTTGTTGTACCCATATATCTATATTATGAGATGACTTTGAACTGGGATGTGAATTCCCCCTCTAACTTACACAAGAGTGTTGCTGACACACAAGCCACTGGGTTGCAGGAAGCAGGAACGCCAGGACATAAAGTTTCTTTAGCAAAAAAACAGTTTAGCCGAAAGAACCTCAGGAACTCTTCTGGGATTTTTGAGGAGAGATAGGCTAAAGTGGATCTAGCCAGTGAGACAGAAAATACACTGGTTTAAAGTAGGAGCTTTTGGTACTCTTGGGTGCTTAGTTAACATTCAGAGTGCAGATGATAGAAGAGTTGGTGCACACTGTAATTTTTTTTTAAAGTCGATGTTTTAAGCCCTCATATTTCAAATGCAAATTGCTCAGCCATTTCCAGTGGAATCAGAATAGTGAAATGGCTCTGTCCACATTAGCACTTAACAGCAAGATGATTTTTTTTTTCCCTTTTTAAATTAGCTTAGTGTAGGACCAGATGGCACCAAAAGTAGAAGCCATGTTTCTTACTAATGGCTCTGGGTCCCTCCACTTTTTATTTTTGATTACTTTTTTAATTTCCTCTTTTTTTTTTTTTTAATTTTTTTGATGCAATGCAAGTATTTTGAGTTTGTTGATTGTTATGTTTCATGAGGGAGGGAGGTAGATGAATGTAGTTGTAGATCCAGCCCTTTACTTATTACTAAGCTTAACACATTTGAAAAACTGCTGTTTGAATTACTTAACTAAATACTTTCTCCATTTTACTCCTTCTCTTTTTGCACTTTCTGGGTTCTCTGTGGCATGATGGTGGGTACTTGTGAACAGAAATGGTCAAGTCGGAAGAGGCGAAATTCATCCAAGGTAATCTATATTTTTTTTCCTCTTCAAAAAAACCAAACCAGTCCCGTCCCAAAATCCATGCTGGCCTCTGAAACAGAAAGTGAAAACAATAGGAAAACTCTAAAGTATAGATGCAACCTGTCTTAACATTATGGCTGTGATACCCTTTGCTTTTTTTTTTTCCCCAGTGTGGTGAGAAATTGCTGCTGTTTTCTTATTGTAGGTCCTATGGTAACACACAGGGGCAAGTGAGATTAAGACCTAATTCGGCAAAGACCTGTAGAAAGAGAGAAAAAATGTCTATACTAGGTAAATGGGTGGAAATACAACCAAAAAAAGGAGCAGTGGAGGAATTGTGTTGTTTAAGCACACCTGAAAGGTAGTTGGCACTGGAGTTGGACACGGATCTCCTGGATCCCAGTCTAATTGTCTGGGACACCCCTCACTGTGGGAGGGGTTTTTGTGAGGCAGTATTTTGGTCACTCCTGCGGGTTTTGAAATTCTTTTTGTTGTTGGGTTGGTTACCAAGCAGAGAGTTTTCATTACCAACACCGTGACATTATTTCCAAGATTAGTTTGTGGCTACAGATCTGCATAACTTGCTGTCCTTGGTCTTCTGTAGTATCCCTGCAGGTTTCCGTTACTTTTCTATTCCTTTACTATTCCACTTTTGCATTAGACTAACTTGTTCGGGAAACAGACTGTGTTTTATTATTTGTTCTGTAAAGCTTTAATTTGCTGTTGAGTAAACAACAATGATATAGAAATTACAGGATCCAGAATGGGGCTTGAGAGCTATGCTGTCTATTTTCCTGAAAAGCAGAATTTGACTCTCACGAGGACACACATGCAGTTTGATCTTTTCCCTACATAACTATTAGTTTGTGCCTAAATAAATTGAATAATTAACCTCCTCTTGTTTTATTCACTACAACTGTGTTGTGCTGTGTAGAGGAGCCAACCCCCTCAGGTATTTTGCCAGCAAGTATAGTTTTGTCAACAGAAGAAATGCAAAGTTACAGGTCTTGGAGCTGGGCGGCACCTCGGCAAGCCCTGGATCCTGGGATAACGCAGCTCTTTCCATGATGTTCGGCACAGAGAGTCACCAGGCATCCCTGAATGCTGTATGATAGAAAGTGATGGAATAATTGAAGAGCTCAGCACTTTAGTTTTTAACTAAAGCTCTGGAAATTACTGTGCCCTCACTCGATCAGTGTAGCTTGATCCCCCTTTTTCTCACGCGTGCACACACAGCTGTCTCTTGACGCTGGTTGGCTTTGGGTCCTGGGAAAGAGAGCCAGGTTTTTATACTCTGGTTCTTTTTGTCCAGGATAGCCAAACTTCTGTCTTGGTTGCTGTCACTGGATAGGGTTTTTTTTGGCTGTACACTATATCTTATTGTATTTTGAATATATATATTTTGAATATATATAGGTTTTTGGACCTTTAGCTGTAAGGCATATGGGCAGGTTGCTCTCAAGGCTCTGGCTTGTGCATTAGCATCCTTTCAAATAAAACTAAGAGGTACTGAAGCATGGTGCTGAGTTAGGAGAAGTGAAAGTATTGCTTAAAAGAGGAGGGGAATAAAAAAAAAAAGGGAGCTGCAACCCTGTGCTCTATTCTGTTCCAGTCACTAGAGGGTAGAAGAGCTTCAGTTCTTTGTAGGGAAGACACAGTTCATGCTCCAGTGTGATCTCTAAAGAAAAGCTCTGTGACCATCCAAAGGCAGTAAAAATATTTCCCGGCATGCGCTGGAAAAATCTGACAAAGCAGTATTTCCTAGTTTATTGATTCTGCTACTGCACTAAAACACTAGTACTGTACATCAATAACCATCTTTAGTTAGGAAACTCTGGTCTGTGGAAGCAGTACTAGCAGTTTGTGGCAGAACATAAATGCTAGAAAGAAAAATTGTGTGCATGGGGAATATAGGCGCCTAGGGAAGGCACAAGAGGTTATGGAAGAATAGCCAGAGAGTATGATGGGGTAGAAAACAATGTTTCTGGACGAGATAAAGATACAGGAATAAGGGGAGCAGGGGAAATGTGGAGAGCTCTATAACGGATACATGAACTTGTCTCTGTTTTGGCTACTGAGCTGACTCTGGTTGGTTGTTGCAGGAGAAAAAGGCCATATACTTCCTATTTGAGCAACTGAACTGAGACAGATCTAAAATTCACCTCTGCAGGCTTAGGCAAATAGATTTCTATTTGAAATGGTTTTCTGGGGTTTTTGTGCTGAGCTATTGCGATAGCTGACCTCTATTGTAATATTTAGCTTTTCTTCTACAAATATAGGGAAAAACTTACTTTAAGGATGGATAAAACAAATATAACTTTTACAGCTTTTTAAAAAAAATCTGTATTGCCTAGATGAAAGGAATCTGATTATACTCTAATTTGACCACTTTATGTTATCTTGGTGCAGATTTGCCACATCAGTATCCTGAAAGAGTCTTGACACATCAGTCATGGGATTCTTGCGGGCTTCCCAAATTCACCCTAAATGATCAGTACCCCTTCTGATGGCATTTAATACCTGATGTGACCCCATGTCAGACTGGCGAAGGGATTCACATGAGCACTTGTGGATAACGCACATTCCTCATGTGCGTTCTCTGAGCTCCCTTGCTTTTTGAAGAAAAAGCTACATTTCAGACAACAATGAAAACAGCAGCAGTATTAGATCTCCAGTCCAGTCACAGTTGTTTCACAGACATTACATATAGTAAGCAAGAAGGATTTCAGTGACTGAATGTTGTCTTTTATATCATTTTGGTGCAAGAGCTGTTGAACTGGATGATTTAGCTATCTGTTGATTGCACAGTATATATTTTTCACTGCTGCGAGAAAGGGAGTCATCACACTTTTGGGCAGACTCCCAAGACATGGGCAGCACATCCAGATTCCTCATTTTTTATGGGAGCTAAGAACAGCATTGTCCTCTGTGGGAGCTGTCTCCAAGAGCACAGCTTTTCTTCTTTTTCTCATGGAAGGTGGCATTGCAAAGGGAAGAAGGTACTGTTAGGCACTATTAATAAATATATGCACTCATATCTGTGTACTGGCAAGCTTTCCCCACTTTTCTGTTTTTCTTTCTGGGGTGCAGAGGGAGTTGGTAGCTATCTCTCCTGCTGATGCTCAGTAGCCTTGTTTGTCCTGGGTGGCTTGAGTCTCACCCTTAGTGCCCCGCACGCTATTTCCAACGTTTGTACAGCAGAATAAGCTTTAAGTTTTGAACATCTATGAAGCAAATAAGCAGGTTTGCTTGGGGTGGATTGACCCGCAGCAGTTCTGTCCTGAAACAAAAGCGACGCACTTGCCACCTTGATAGCCTAAGCTGATTGAATAAATTGGCTGAAAGGCTGACCGAACCCAAGTGTTCCTCAGGATCTCAGCGCAGGGGGAAAATACCTCGCTCTCTTTTTTTTTTTTTCTCTGCGTGGGCTGTTAGGTTTCATTTTTGCCTGCCTCATTCTATTTGGCTTTCTCCCACAATACCCTGTGGGCAGCAGTGCTCTCCGAGCATTTCATGGAGCGGAGGGACTCGGTTGCCACAGGGTCACGCATCGTGGCAGCAATCTCGTGTCGGTTCACTTGCCTTTCTCGCTGCCCTCTCCTCTTTCCCAAGGGGAGACTGCCTCTGCAAAATGGTTTCCCTGCCTAATGAGGAGAGGTCCAAAGAGTCTTCCTATTTGCGTGTTGTTGTTTTCTCAAATGGCAAATTACGTGGCCCAGTTTCGACGTTGACCTCTTCACAGGGATTGCAGCAGGGCTTCTGTTGTCCTGTCTCATCCTTTTAAATGAAAGATGTGAGCGATGGGTTCGCTTCACACTTGGCCACCTCGCCGTGTCATTTAAATGTACAATTTTTCTGCATCTCTTTATTGCTTCAAAAACAAGTTTGAACTCTGGGCATGTATGTGTGTGTCAGGAAGAGAGACAGATTTGAAAGCAGTCCTGATGCACCAGAGGGGATTCACTAGGTGCCTATGGAGGGAGATTATATACAAATGGTGTTAGCAGAGCTCCTAAAGGATTTTGTGAAGCTGGGTCAGTGAGCCGGTTCTTTCCCCTCCAAAGCTCCATCATACTTGCTGGTCTTCTGTGTTTGCCTCTGTGAAGGCAGAATATGGTCTACTTGCTCATTCTTGTCCAGCTTTCTTTAAATCAGAACCAGAAAGTAATAAAAAATTGAAAGTTGGTGTAAGAAGGTTTTATATTGATTTTGAAAGCAGGAACTAGATTCTGAGAAGGGTACTGTGAGCACCAATTATTTTAGGGACGTGGGACATTTTCTGGGGAGCTGTTCTTTCTAACCAGTAGTGAGAAGAACAGAATCTTCTGTTCCTCGCATAGTAGGGGTGTCGTCTATACTTTTGCTTCAGAAAAGATTGCTCATTACTTTTCTGATGTTGCACAGTCCCTAAATCTGCAGTAAACATGACCTCTTAGACTTGAAAAACTTCTAGTTTGTTTTTTAAGAGTAAAGCTTTCTGGATGTTCTTGTGCTTACTCTTTGCTTTGTGTTTAGCTTGTTTGAGGGATGCTTTTTGTTCAAGTTTTTAGCCATTTTACAGCAGTGAACTGCTTATAAAAGTGACCTTCATGGTATCAGTGGTTACTTGTATCCAAAGCCCAGCCAAAATCAGAATTGTATCTGGAGACAACCCCTGGAATTCTGGTCTTAAGACTGTCTTGATTTCAGAAGTGATGAGGGGGTCAGGAAGGAATAAGCAAACTTATCCAATGTCTTGTGCTTGGGATGTGTGCCAACTTCCATCATAAAGCATGTGTTTCCTAATTTCCAGCCCTATAGCCTGATTCTAACTTCAGCCAACTTTTCTGTACCTCTGCAAGGCACCTTTACTTTGGTCTGGGATGTAGCCAGAGTGTGAGCTGGCTGACTGCAGAGAGTTTACAGGAAAATATAGCAGGAGAGGCCTGAAGGACCTGGCATCTAGTCTGGGAGCACAGCTGGAAAGAGCTTGGGTTCAGCAGCAGGAGGAGCTGAAGTACCCAAGTGCGGAGGTGTTGGTAGCCTGGGAGGTAACCGAGAAAGGAAGAGCTGAATAGATAAAAACACTTTACAACTGTCACTGATTAAGCAGTTATGTCCTCCTTTTCTGGCCAGTATAGACAGGGGTTTTGACTTTTCTGGTCTCATTGCAAAGGCGAGTTAATGTAGTTGTGGCTGGAGGGAGGAAAAGTGTTTGGGGTTGTTTTCTCTGTCCTTGTTTTGCCCCTAAGTAATTTTGTTGGACTAATCACTGCACTTCTCTGTGTTCTGTTCTGTGTAATAGTTTTTCCAACTCAGAGGGAGACTGTGAAGTTTAATCAATTAACTCTGTGTAAATCTGTTTGAAACGAGTAGGTGTGGAGTATCAGAGAGGGGGTAAGACTTTTAAAATAAATAATGCACTAGCATTTTCTTGTCGCCTGGGAGGCATTTTCTGTAGTGTAGACTTCCCCAGGCAACACTAAAGTTGGCTCATTGATGGTCCAGGTCTCTGGGTCTACCACACGTCTGGGTTTCCCCAGACGTGCTTCCTTCCAGAAACTGAGAGTGGAATCTGAGACACTGCCTGTTTGGCTGGGATTTCCATCAGGGTGGTCAGACGAACAACCTGCCAAACACCCGAGGAAGCCAGAGAGGTGGCTGCAGAGCATGCACAGAGCGGTTCTTTGCTGTGCACATAGGTGATACAAGGCACAGGAAACGTGCTGGACCTGCTGAGCACACACTGTGGGAGCGACCTGGACATGTCCAGGAAATTCAAAGGATTCCTAATGTGACCGGCTGTTTTGCAGGGGTGTGAGGCAAGGAGCTGCCCTGGGCTCTGTGCTGCTCCACTTGGGAACAGGCTTGTGGTGGTGGCAGAGCTGAATTTGGGGGAGGCAGGAAGCAGACTGCAACCATCAAGCCTGTGGTAAGGTGCTGCAGATCAGCACTGTGCCCTAAACCCTTTGCAAACATCTTGGTTTCTCTATCCAGTTTGATGCTCAAAAGTGATGCTAGTTCTTGTCTAGAAAGTCCTGTCCAGGTCCTGTTAGCTGGAGACCAACATAAACCTCTCTTCTGAGATGAGAACAGAGCACTTTGGCAGCTGTGCAGCCATCTGGAAAGGGGGTGCACAAGGCCATTTCCTAGGGACCACCTGTGCTGGAAGGTCAGAGTTGATGCATTGCTATGTGCTCTAGTAATACCGAGCTGCAGGCGCTGATTTTTCCTGGGACTGCACGGAATCCGGGCTGGTTTGGGTACCTCCCAACAATTCTTTGAACTGTCAGGTCAGCGTCTAAAAGGGTAGGGTTATCTATGCTACGCAACCTTGGGTAGGAAGGCCCCTAGTGCTGAGCAAGTCTCTAAAATACTCCCCTGGTTAAAAATGAAAAGAATCCAAAATTTGACTTGAAAACTGAGTGATAACAACTGTCTTTCGTGTTCAGCTTGGAAGCTTTGAAAAGTACTGGATGCTTTGTTTTTAAAAGAAATTGTAACATGGATAATAAACTTTGGAGGTTTTTCTGTGAACTAACATCAAATACCTCTTCCTCCTCTGAGGAAGGAGCTGAGGGGGGAGGGACAATCCTCGGTCCTGAAGCAGCAAGTACATCACATCAAACATGACTATGTTAAATACTAAAATGTTCAAAGTACAACTGAGATAGATAAAGGCTTTGATGGGAAGTGGATATTTCCCAGGGACATTACAAGCAATAATCCAGATGTTATGGTGTAATGCAACGAGTGTCCATGGATAGATGGGGAGCTCAAGCCAAGCAGCGCCTGCTGTAGGCCTTAGCCCTCCACTCCCATGCTGTTACGCCATATGGAAGCAATCTCCAGGCCCCTTTAATAGCCAGCTTTGGATTCCATTTTCACAGGGCTCATAGAGCTAAGTGGAGCTGTTTTATGGACAAGTTAGATAGAAGCCTTTCCAAGATAAACATCCAATTCGAAATTAGGACATACCAAGCTGCAAAATTATTTTAGGGCATATTTCATGGAAGCACTGCCATTTTTCTGAGGCGATTGCCAGACTGTAGAATGCCCTTTGATCCCTTGTGGACATTACTCCCTTTTTTATAAAAAGGATTTTGAAATAGTTCAGTGTTTAGGGAGGAATATATCTGCCGGGGCTTTGAAGTATGTCCATGGGAACAGTCATGTTTTAGCTTTTTGGCCTAAAAGACGAACTTTAAAAAAAAAAAAAAAAAAGAAAAAGAAATTACATTGCAGCTGGATTTATGAATCAAAAATCTCGTTTTCTTTTTAAAGGTAGGAATTTTTAATCAGTGTGCCAGGAAAGCCAAACAGGGTGTTTAAATAGAAGTATATTAATATGCTTGTGGGATTCAAAGAGTTGGGTATTTTAACCAGCAAAAAGCAAGTAAAAAATTTGTGAGTTCACCACCCATGATTTAAGAATTTTGTTGCTGGGTAATTGATCCATAAAAAGTACTCAGGTGCTTTTGCAATCGTTTTATTTAGCAACAACATTTCTTACTTGCTTTTAAAGCTAACACGTCCTGTTTTAAAGTGACTTGTGAAATCTTCTCCTCCGTCTTGCTCCCACCTGTATGACATGATTGAAGCTCCAAAGTGTGGCGAGTTAAAAGTTGCTTCACGAGAATAAAATATGGCAGGATTTTTACTGTGAGAAGAAGAGTATAGCCTTGAGTTTTCATGTTTCCAGCTCACTCCCCCCAAATAAAGGCCTACTTAATCATCCTCTGTCCAATAAAATATTGCCAGTTAGCAAACCGCTAGCACAGCCGTGCTATGTAGGATGAAGCTGCAAAGGTAACAAATGCAGCTACCAGGTAACCGTAACTCCAGATAAAGAGCCTGGTGGTGTCAGTGTTTTTTCAACAGGCGTCAGTATTTTTGATTCGTGATCTCGGTTTCTGGAAGCAAGAGCTCCGAAGGCAGCAGGTGAAAAGCTAATGTGGACGACAGGCGGTTGAGCAATTGAGGAAGTGGAAGATGAGTGTTCAGCCTTTTACCTGACCATAGTCTTTTTGATTGTGGGCTGTCTCCTTGGAAAGGACAGACCCACATTTTATGGACATTGCGAGAGACATCCAAGAGTTTACTTTAGTTTCTCCTCTCCAGCACTCTCCTGTGTCTTTCCCTGGGCCAAGGTGACAGATTCCTCTCAGTGCTCAAGGTCTGCCCTTACCACAGCTCAGCCAGGTTAGCTGTAGTGGAATTCTCTGGTGGTTTAAGCTAACCCGGCTGATTTCACTGTGATGCTGAACACCATCCCTTCCCAGGGCCAGCTGTAGTACAGAACAGGCAGAAAATCCATAACACCCTACTGCCCTGCTTTACTCTTAGGGGACCGTGGTACCTCTCTCGCTTCTGGTGCTTTCATATCACACTCAGTTTGAGCATAGAAGTGTGAGTTTTGATGTATAAATGTTTCGTATTGCTGACTTCTTTTACAGTCAAGCTTCATACGCAGCATGCGCCTCTCTGACTCTCTGCGCAAGAACCAATTGTGGAATGGGCTGGTCACCATCACACTCCTGGAGGGGAAGAACATCCCTGGAGGGGGCTTGGCAGAGATTTTTATTCTCCTCAAACTGGGACATCAAAGATACAAGAGTAAGGTAAGTATTAAGGATTTCCTTAGGTTTGCTGGAGCTGATGAGGTACTTGTGTTGTTTTTCTGATGTTGCTGCTTCAGATGGAACTATTCCTAAATCTCTTTTATGTAGGCAAGATCAAAACCAGGAGACCAGATCAGGGATATTAACATTTTACTAATATGTTTTACATGCCAATATAGAAGTAGGAAGCTAGGAATAGTGTGTGTATGTGGTTTTGTGCATTTAACATACACATCATCCTGATGGATGTTAGACATTAATATGAAATGAAATAAAGCTACATGCATCACACACGTGTTTTGTTCTCTGCCAATACAGAAGTTAGATTTGCAATGTTAGGTATTCTGGAAAAGCAGACCTGAAATGGTTCCCAGTGCAGGGAAATTATAACTTATTTTTTTTAAAGAAACTTTCTTGAAAAATACATTCCATATAGTAGAAGCCATCCCTTATTCCCTAAACACACAGAATATTCCATGGATTTGATTTGAGTTTTTATTCTTCTAGGCTGTGTTTACTTGTATCCAGTACCATTTCATAGTAATCTAAGAAATGAATGAGGTTCCTAGAGATAAACATTTCCTAATCCAGAGAATACTCAGAGTAACCTGAACACATGAGCAATCTCAGTGAACTCAGAGGGACAATTTACAGATATAAAATTAATTGGATGTTAACAATTTCAAGGTTGCTCGTTCTTTGCCTATATATTAACACAGACGGATAAAAAATACTGGCTTGGGTTCCTGAGTTCATTCCAACCTGGTTTCAGGTGGTTGTCCTCAATAGGTTTATTCTCTATTTTTTTCTAGTGTGTGATACTGAATGATGACCAGAGTCTACTGAAAGTGGAACTGGTGCATCCACCTTGCATTTCAGAATTTCTCCAGCCTTTCATTCATGTCACACTTGCATATTTATCATTAATGGGAAAAGGAAAGAGAGTTTTTAAGGAAGATGAGGCTGGGCATGATGGGCTGGGGAGCTTTCGTTGAAATGACCTTAGTACTTGATGCCCTAACATCCAGAATTGATATGTGCTTTACTGTGGAAATAAGTACCATTTAAGAAAAGTAAATATTATAACTGCATGTTTTCTAGACACTGTGTAAGAGTGCAAATCCTCAGTGGAGGGAACAGTTTGATTTTCACTACTTCTCTGACAGGAAGGATATGTTGGACATTGAGGTCTGGAGAAAGGATAACAAAAAGCACGAGGAGCTTTTGGGAACGTAAGTGGTTTATTTGGGGGGGGATAGAGGGTAAATGCAAAAGATAATGTGATTTTTTTTATTATGATTTCTTAAACTGATCCGTTTATTTTTATATTGGCATCATACTGTATGTTTCTCTCCTAAATTCCAGTCGTGTCCAGATGCTTCTGAAAGGGTCTATTGTGTTCCTTTTGAGTGGTGCTGGTGTCCCTTTTCTCTGTTTGCACCTTGGTGGTGTCTTCTTGTAGCCTTGTTCATTGGTCCTGTAACCTGGGTTTGCTTTATTTGGGTAATCTCTTCCCTGTTGCCACAAAGGACTGATCTCGGTGAGTTTAGTGCCTTGTGATATCGCACAAGCTCATGTTGTTTAAAATGTCATTTTTGGGGTTAACCTCACAGACCAATCTCCCAACTGATACCAAATTTTGTTGCACTGCATTATTTCGTTAGAGCTTCAAATTCTCAAGTAATGATCTTTTGCCATGTTAGCAGATGAGACATTTTGTGGGTTATCAGTTGATCCTTTTATTTTAATTTCTTAATGTGAATAGAATATGTTTCCCACTCTTATGTCCTGTTCTTTCCTCTCCACTCTAACTCCATTTTATTTTGTGCAGTATTACTACAGTCTTAGTTTCCTAGTGGTAACTGTATCTTCCTCCTCCTGGCTTGCAGCCTTGTCATCGAGACCCATCTCCCCAAAAAACACATCTGCACAGCTGGCTACATGCAGCAGCACTAAGAACCATTTAATTTACTGGAGCCCCTCTTGGCATTATCCGTGCTTATCTGCTTGCAGGACCAGTGCCACAACCTCTAAATTCTTAGGCGCAAGGATCCTGTCTGCAGTTTGCCATTCTCACCTGGCGAGTGTTTCACAACTTGCTGACTAAATAACAGTAACTCATAAGAACATTCTCTTACTTTAAGCATTCAAATAGTTTGGAACTATTCACTGAGAAGAACAATGCCCTTTGGCTCTACAAATGTTTGTGGTTTTGCAGAGCAGGAAATGCTTTCTGGCTGAATGCTATTGCTCATCACATGGAGAAGCAGCTGAAGATGAATTTGTTCCTTCCATTCTCACACTTACTTTTATTACTTCTGATATTCCGTTTAGAGGCAGGAAATGTAGCAGTGTTTGCGGCTTGCCTCTGTGTAGTCTCCCTGATGCAGGAGAAATTCTTCCCTAGGTTTTTCCCTCTTTTTTAATTTTTTTTTTATTTTTTTTATTCCACTGCGTTCAATGTGACAAAAAATTATCAACAAAATGCTTATTCTATTATTAAAGGCTTCAGCAAAGGGAAAGCCCGTGTGTGTTAGATTTACCTTAAAGTTATTGTTGCTGTTTATGTGGAGAGAAAATATTACTGTTGTTGCCTTAAGCACATCAAATTCACTAGCATCAAAACAGGATAATGTTATGCTAGATTTTAAAGACCGATTGCAAGAATAGGTAAACACCAAAAGCGTCTTAACAGGCCTTGTTTGTACAGCATAGAAACTTTTGACACCCCATAAATAATATTTTATGAAAGGTTCAAGTGCAGCCTAATCTTGAAAAGGATTCTGTAGGCAAAACAACATTATGAGGTGCTGTATTTATTGTCCCCATGATTTCCAAGTTGAGTTTTGAGATTTCTGGATTTCACACCGTCACAATAAGAAAGATCCTTTAGTAAAATGTTTATGGCCTATATTCTGTTACTACATACATCAGGGCAATCCAACTGCCCTCAAATAATTGTGTGGTTTAAAATAAAAGGCAAAATTTGCTGGATCTTAGTAAATAATCCTGTGGTCAATTCTTGGGTACAGTTAGGATTTGTTCTGCCCCCTCAGGGCAGTGTAGGTTGATCTGTCTTGGTTAGACCTTTAAATGTATGTATGTATGTACATACTTCAATAAAATTGAAGAGATGCACGAGGTGGAGTCACGTCTGATAATCTGGACTGCTGAACTTCTGTGGAATAAGATTTCTGTTAATTCCTTTCGACCCAGGATTTTGTGTAGGATGGATGCCTTAAGCCCCTGGAACATGGCTCTTCTCCCAGGCATAATTCGGTTTCAGGATAAAATATTGTTCTTGAAATAGGACCTGAAGGACCTGTGGAGACTATGGAACATGTACAATAAGAAATGTGTTGGACCTCTGGTACTAAACACTAACACCTGGGGCCTTTGTCTGCTTCTGAATTAGTAAGGAAACATTCGGTGTGATTTCATGTCACCCTTCTATCACGAAACAAACCCTCGCTGTCAGTGCACCTTGCAAGCTAAATTATTACATGCAGCCTACCTGCTTTCTCCTCAGATTTTCAACTGGATCTAGTTTCTTGCTTAAAATGCTGTGGCATTGAGTGGTTCAGCTGCCAGGGTCCGACACCAAGGGGTGGCTGTGTTCTGGTGCTGGATGAAATAATCCCTCTGTTTAGTCTGCACAGAACTGTTAGGAACATTTATTGAGTGCTTTTTGTATCCTCTGGGATAAGAGGCACGCTATAAACAGGAGATGATGTTAATGTGTATTAATAAACAAAGGTGTTAACGCATGTAGAATTTGTCCAGGCAGAGTTAAATTGTTTATGCCACATTGTTAGAAAGTGTTTCTGCATTTGACAAAGAGATGCTGCGAAATGTTAGATTTTTTTCTTTCTTTTTTTTTTTTCTTCACATATTTACCTCAAGGAAGAGATTTTACACAAACTGCTAGACTTAAGACCGTGAGCTATGAGATTGGAGCGCATCCAGTAGCTTTATGATGAATATCTCCAGGAAACAGTGTCTTTGCGACAAGAAACAATCCTTATTTTAAAGGCCATGCTGTTGGGATGGAGCAGTAGAATCCACTATGACTGCGTACAAACCTTTCATTTAAATTTCACTGAGCTATAGGAAGAATCAGAGACCAAAACTTATCTGTAGAATAAGTCAGAATAAGATCTTATTAATTGTCTCCTTGACACCTGTGGTATTTGAAATTCTATTCCAAATATTAATCATAAATGAATCTTACTGTATACTGTGATAATGATCCTCACCTCTTTTGTGAAGGGCTTTCAAGAAATCTGTAGGGGACAAAAAAATGACAATTTTGTGCGTGGATTTTTTCATATGTATTTATATATATTTACAGATACGTATCATAATTTGATGAACTGTAGATTGGGTAATAAAATGCAGCTCCATGATTACTGGTAAGAGGCTAAGCTCGGCACCTTTCAGTGGAATTTTGACATTTGATTCCCTGATCATGTTAAACAAGTAATTTTAAACCCAGATTTACTGTGTAGTGTTTTAAAGTAATATTTCTTTTAAAATTGAATAAAAATGGGGAGGAATTTGGCAGCTAAAGATGAGGGCTGGAAGTAAAAAGAACAGTCTTAAATGAAAACTAAAGCTGTGATGTAATCCTCTACAGGACTAGAGGTTAATATAGAGGTGTAGACCTCAATATCGATCAGGAGGGGGAAGGAAAGCATTTAATTGTGGTTAAAAAAAAAAAAA
Source organism: Thinocorus orbignyianus (assembly GCA_013400375.1). Classification (NCBI taxonomy): domain Eukaryota; kingdom Metazoa; phylum Chordata; class Aves; order Ciconiiformes; family Thinocoridae; genus Thinocorus; species Thinocorus orbignyianus. The sequence continues at coordinate 611,592 of VXBW01000458.1, forward strand.
AGAAGCAAGCAATACACTTCTGTGCACAATGTATTCTTTATTCACAGAACCGTGTCCTTTCTAGATCATGCATGTAGCCATGTGTGTGAAAGTATATACCTGGATTTTGTGTGCAAACCAAAAAGATAATGAGCAGAGCTATCCTATTCTGTGATAGGAGCACTTTGTTGAGAATTTAACTCAGGAGATCATTTGCATTACCTAAAACATAATCTGAGAGTTTTGTCCTTCACATTCAGATCAGGGCAACTTTGGAGCCAACAGTGGATTCCCTCCATTAGTGTTACACTGTGCCCATCACCATAGCTTCTTATTGCTTCCCTGTGAAATAATTGTCTGTAATAAGGTCTTGCTGATAGAAAGCTGAGAAAGTCGGAAAGGAAGAGTTTCAGGAGGATGGGGGAAGTAGTTTGGAAATCATTAGACTTGTTTTAATAGTGTGGAAACTGCTGAATTAATATAGTAAATTGAATGTCTAATTGTTTTACCAAGCTGCATTCTTTGTAGTCTGATCAATTATCAATTATGCTGTATAACCTAAATAAAACAGATTGTCTTTTTTTTTTTTTTTTTTTTTTTTTTTTTTAAGCCTTTTGCCATTTACAAGTGCAAATGTGGTTTTTCTTTTCAGTTTCTCAAAAGAAAATACAGAGGCATACCATCACCTTGAGTGAACACAGATGTTTTAAGGAAGTTGGTTTGCACGGAAATCAGACATGATTTGAGGAAGAAATGCTTATACTCCACCTCCTGCTGTTTTCCCCTCCACATGTGCATCCCTCCTGCCCCCACACCCATATACTCAATCTTTTCTTTGACCTTTGTCTAATCAAATTCTTTTAATAAGAGAAACAGTTCCAATTTGCCAAAGCAAGCAAGAATTATATTTAACTTTACCTTGAAATACTAGAGTTCTCTGAGGTTATCTATAGGTGGGAGATGCACCTTTTTTTTCTGAACGAATTCTCTTTTCTCTCTTACCCCATGGAAAGTTCTTAATATAAAAAAGCAAATGCAGCTTTTCCCAGTTGTGGACTGTGTTGAGTGGGTGGTGTATGAAATGCTGATGTGGGAGATGTGGCCTCTGTTGCCAGCTGAATTGCAGACCAGCTGGGTGACCCTGAGTTTTCCCCTCTCCTTCCTTCAGTTTATTCATCTATTAAAAAAAAAAAAAATAAAAACAACCCAAAACTAAAAACACTCAAGATAATGATACATTCCCCCTTTTACTGATACTTCAGGTATCAGTGCAAAACTGCCAGAGTCTGAGAAGCAGCCAAGGTGATGTTGACCTCCACTGTGGAAGTGATAAGGTCTTTTACTCAGATGCTTGCCTTTTTTTTTGTTTTCTTTTTCTTTCTGCTGTAACTTCTCTTGTCATATCTTTCTGAAGAGTCTAGGCGTAGCAATGAGCTTTAAATGCAACTTCTCACACTTGGAAATTGTGTTGAGAGGCAGCCTACGCACCGAGCAGTGTTGGTACTCTTCCTGGTTTATTTTCTTTCCCTTTCAAAGCACTTAAAAGCAGTTAATAAGAGTAAACTTGCAACCTGTTGTACGTTCAGTGCAGTGAATAGCAAAGAGTACACTTAAGGCAAAGTCATCCCCGTTGATGCTGGTCAGAAGAAACTTCCACAAAGAGCTGTCTTTTAATAACACGGAGCTACTGGATGACTTACAAACTCATCAGAGCAATGACTTTTACTTCATAACATAGCTTCTTGGCTTTTCAGGCTGAAATGTTTTGGGATTATTTTTTTTCACCCCCCTTAGCATTCACAGAAAATAGGCTGTTAAGAAGCGGAAAGCGTGCAATTTATAGCAGATGGGTATAAACCGCTCCAGCTCTACTACTGGAATGGGATCAATCAGGAGCACTACATGCACCATTTACCCAGAAGAAACCCACCTGGGGGAACCCTGTGGAATTTTAGCCTATTAAGACAACACCTTAACAAGTTTAGTTTAAATAAAAACTTGTCGGCAGGCATTAAGCGGTGCGAAAGCTCTTGCTCTCCATCATCCACTCGCCATCCCTTTGAGAAATGTGACTCCCCCTGCACTGTGGCAACAAAGCTTCTCCTTCCTTATTTTTGTTTTTCCCTTTTTCATCTGTAACTTTTGTTCAGTCTGTTCTTAAAAGCCAAGCCCTACGGAGGTTCAAAAAAGTTCCACTCCATTTACCGGACTGCTAAATAGAAGGCATTTAGCCGAGCCAAGTGATTAGGCTTTCTGTTGCATTTAACAGCTCCCTTCACATATAACTGGCTGTCTGGTGAGCTCTCTCTGCTTTAGCCCATCCTCATCTTTTATTATTGTCTCTTTATAAACCTTTCTCTCTTTTCCTCCTTATTTTTATTTTTTGGGGGCAAGTATCAGCTTAATGATACATATTATTGTGCCGGGGGTGGGAAGGGGACTTTTAAGATAATCCTTCCCTTTGGGAAATATAACAGTACTCTGAAAATGTAGCGTTAGTAAGGCTTGTAAAAGAGATTGGGGCATACAGTATAATGTAGCATAAAATGGAGTATGTGACTTTAAAGAAACTAATCTATTTTAAGCTAATGTTTTAAATTTTGCATTTGCCCTTTTTCTTTTCCCCCAGGTGAAATAAAATCGTGTTTCAAATCCATCACAAAGCACTAGGGGATTTTAGAGGGGAAGTGAGGCAGGCCAGACCCAAGTTTTCCTCCTGTACTTGCAACCCAAACCCTTTACCTCTGCTTACCAGTAGGTGAACCAGAAAGGAAAACTTGACAAATAAGTGCAATAGAAACTGGCTAACTGGTTTCCCATGTTTAATTTTGAGATACATTTTCTTGCATTCTTTCCAGCCTGAGCAACCAATAAGTTTTGGTGCCTGCTCGGTACTAAAATAAATATTCCTTGCTTTATATCTTTTTTCTAGCTCCTTTTTCTTATTAACACTTGACCGTGTCATTCTAGGTGCCAAGTTGACATTACTGCCCTGCCAATGAAGCAGACCAATTGCTTAGAGCTGCCTCTGGAAAAACAGCTAGCGTCCCTGCTCATGTTGATCGCTGTTTCCCCATGTGCAGGAGTGTCTATCTCTGATCTGTGTGTCTGCCCTTTGGGAGACCCCAGTGAACGGCAACAGATTTCACAACGCTATGTGAGTTCACTTTTTTTTTTTTCTTTCTTTCTTTCTTTCTTTCTTTTTTTTCTTTCCCCCCCACCTCCTTTAGTTTTGAAAGTAGTCCAAATTGCAGGGAAAAGAACCCAAGATTTATCCAGTCATAATATCATCTCTTCTACCAGGGAAAACTATTACACAGAATAGTTATTAAGTTTGGAATGATAAGGAGGTTGGCAGGACAAATAGACCCAAGCAATCTGGCTGCTTGTGTTTGTTGAGTTTAAACTAATACTTTTCTTTTTTTTGTGGTGTATTAAGAGATTATTATGGGGAATGAGAGACACTGAACATCACGGAGAGATGATAGTATGCTTAGCTTTCGTTCCTGCTTTGGGCAGGATATGTTTTAGACTTCCAACTTGTGGAAGATAAAGCCGTATGATGGCTTCCACACCTCAGTCCTGAAAAGCTGAGTGAGAAGAAATAATCTCTCTGAAATGGGATGCAAGACAAAGAATTTGAACAACACAAGTCAAAGTTACCTTTGAGGACAGTTTCCTCACTCCTACTTGAATGTGCTGACTTCCTGACCCGTGCTGCTTCTCTAGGCATACCTATGTCCCATTTTCTGTTTTAATTGGCTGTTGATGCCTGCATAAACATGCAGGGCTTCTTTCAGTCTCCACCATAAAGTTAACGTGTAACTTATGTGAATGGAGAATTTCCCTGGGAGCAGGTAGCTTGTGAACCTTAGGGTCATGATCTAGTGCATTTATGGGTGTATCAGCTTCTGAAATGAAACAACACTGGAATAGCGATGAATATAGAATTGCAAGCAACTTAGTAGTTCATTATTTTTTGTTTCTTACTGAATTACAAACAAAATATATTGTTATGCTTTCCTCTTTGCAGAGTATAAAGAATTCCTTTAGAGACATAAAGGACATTGGCTTCTTACAAGTCAAAGTTTTAAAGGCAGTGGACCTGTTGGCAGCAGATTTTTCAGGTATTTTATTTCTTTTTTTCCAGCATAAGATGCTAAAATATATTACGAGTTCTATAATATATTGTGAGTCATCCTTACACTTTGTGCAGTACTGTCAGCTGATCAAGGAAAAGTAAATTGTCTCATTGTTTCTCCAAGGGTGAAACCTACCTCAGGGATCTGAGAAACTAAATAGTTTTGACTCCCAAAAGTATGAGGAAAAGTCCAGCGGATGGAGATCTGAGTTCCACTTTAGATCTGAGGGCTGTGACCAATATCCTAGAACTTATCATGATGTGCTGTTGTATTGTCCAGCAGGAATATTTAAAATAAGAGTTGATATAAAGTGATGGTGTTGTCAAAGCAGCCTCTCCATCTTTGATTGGGTGCGTTGTGAGTATGTGAACAAGACTGAAAGATTTTGGGGGGCGTCTGACACGGTGCTGAGTGTGTAGGTTTGGGTGGTGCTGCAGGCTGTCACCCAAAAAAGAAAGCTTGCCAGTGATAGGGATGCAAGTGTGATGGTTTCTCTTACAGCTCGTTTGAGGCTTCAATTTGGAATGATCTTTGTGACATTCTTACTCCAAGAAAAGCATGGATTTTTTGTTGGGCTTTATCTCAAATTAAGCTTGGTCCTGACAGCAGTAGACACTAACACCATTTGAAAATACAACTTTATATTGTTTCTCCAGGGAAGGTGTAGGGAGTTGATACTTATCTGTAGTGACTGCCTGGATATTATTATTTTTATTATCATCATCTTCAGGATTCTGGACACCTTTTAATTCCCTGCTGTATCTTGTAGCAGCTCGTAATTCAAAGACAGAGCATTGTGTGTTGTATATTTGCTGACACAGTAATTTTTTAAGATAACTTGTTGATAAAGGCAGGAAAGATGGTACAGAGAAAGCACTCTTGCCCCATTTCCTGGTATTCATGAAGATGTAACAGAAGAGAAAGTTGCTCCTAAAATAAGGGCCAAAGGATAAAACCCAATGTTAGTCATGCTACCGTTTCAGTTTCAATTCACTGCTTAACCCTGCAGTGGAAAAAAACCCAAATGCTGGTGCAGACAGCAGTACTTTAAGGACCTGAGGAACTTAATTTGAAAACATACAAAAAAATCTGCCAATAATGAAAATTAGCTTGTAAAGAAATGCATTTCTAGATTGACGTAATGGATAAGTCTGCATGTAATTAGGCACGTAACTGCACCTTACTAATACCTTTAATAAGTGTACCTCAGCAAAGCAGAACCTTTGGCAGATGGCAAGGCTAGGTGGATTGAGAAATGTGCGAAACTTTAGTATAGACAGTGTCCAGGGAAAGAGCTGAGCCCAGAAGGTTACCAACCCTCTGGAAAACTTCACCGATGCTGATGCATTTGCATTTCCCTCAAGACTTAAACAGGAGTATGTGGGTGGGTAATAAACATTGGAAGAGACACGCAGGTTCTTGATTCTGAAATTCAAAGACTTTTCATACGGAGTATGTGACACACATTCCTTGTGCATAGCACAGAATGAAATTCTGCTTAAGTAAAAGGTTACTCAGTCTGTCATTATATTCAAAATAACCCAGGCTTTGAGCCTGATTCATGAAGCAAATGACAAATTGTTTTTCAATGGCAGTGCTGAAAATATCCTAGTATTATGCTGTAATAGACCCACCAAATTGCAAAAGGATGCAGCCATTTTAGGTAAAAATAGCATAATTTCTGATTGTGAAATGAGAGACATAAAGATTAATTATCTGTTCTGAGCCATTCATAAATGATTAGTGCAGCAATTATGGGCTTCCATAATAGAGCCTTCCTAGATCAGTGCCATATTTCCTGCATTGCCAGGGAGACTGCTCAGATTTATTGTTATTGATATAAGTAAATTCAAAGTCTAGCTAAAAAATCTGATAAAGAGAAAATCGCAGACACAGTAAGAGGTCCAAAGATTTCCAAGGGTTAATAGAGGAGCAGTAGGAGCAGGGAGAGTTCCCTCCCTGTCCTCTCCAGTAGCAGTCATGAGGCTTGTGTGGGTGAACTTCTGAAGATGATGTCATCTGATGAGAAGTGTAATGCCACCTTATGCCTTATTCCCATGATAAAGATTAGCGTTTGGTGCGATGCGGATTACTGTTGTCCGTTGATTATATGTTGATGTTATAGATTTTAATTGCAAGTTTTTAGCCTACTATAATAATAGCTATCAGAAAACAACATAGTATCTGCTTTGGTTTTGAACAGTGACTTGAAAATGTGTATTTTACCATTTGATGTAAATTTTAGGCTAGTTTCCACATGGCTATATCAAATATGTAGAAGCTCTTCAGCCACAGCTAGCCCAGTTTGAGCCTTCCATACTTCTATACTCCTAGATAATGGTTTTGTTGACGTGAAAATGACTTTTTCTGCATTGTTGGATGTTTTCTGTGTACGCATGAGAGTTCTTCTCAAACACTGCATTTGCTCACTGACCAAAAAAATAGCATTCAGAATACCAAATTATACAGTGGGATTGTTTTTGGCATATACCAGTTTGCATTTCAAGCAGTTTCTCTGAAAGGCTACATGCATTTCCACACTTAGCAGGGAATGGGCATGTAAGCTGAAAAGGAGAAGACAAATAGATTCCAATAATACACACAGTCTTTAAACTTTACCAATATTGACTAGTTAATACCCACTGTTTACATACTGAAATGATTCCTGTTTAGTTTATAAACTTCTCAGAGTGAGGACCTTAAAGGCTCTGCATTAATAATACCAAAAATAAGGATTAAGAAAAGACAGCTTTTGCTTAATTTTTTTTTTTTTTTGTTTGTTATCTAATCTCTGCATTGCTGAGCTATTTAGTTGCCTGCATAAGTTAGGCTGGAGTTTCTATGGCTGACTTACATGTGAACACCGACGATGAGAATAAATCAGATATTGAGCCAGACATGCTGATAAAGGGTACTCCGCTCATAATGGAAGCTGCAATAAGTTGTGAAAGCTACAAATATGTGTGAGTTATCCAAAAGTACATTAGGGATCATGTCTTCACCATAATAAATTCCACATTAACATCCTTCTTTTGAGAGGAGGTTGGATTTTGAGGGGGGGTTATTTTGTTTGTTTGCTTTATGTATTCTACCTGGTTTGTGTGCATGGATTTTTCCAGCTGATGTTGGGTTTTGTTTAAACTGTGGCGCTGTGTAGGGTCTTCATAGCTTCAAGGACTTGCTTACGTGGAACTAATCGAAGACATGCTGCTGATACAGACAGTGCTGTGCTTCTGTTCTCACGGTGCAGGTACTTAATCCTGTAATCAACTGAGGAAGACAACAAACTCTAAGCAGAGGATAAAATTGAGAGCTGCAGCACTGATGCTTATCTGGGTCAGAGCAATGGTACTGCTTTCATAATGTCTTCTGAGTAACTGTGGATGTACGCAGATTTTTCTTGCTATAAAGGCTCAGAGATGATTCACTCTAAGTCTCAGATTTCAGGTATTAGAGTGAAGCCACCTGTCTGAGTTGCAAGGTAAGTGCTGGAGTTTCCAGAACTAAGGATGTGCTGGAGATACTGTTTATTTAGCAAGTCATTCCAACAGAACGAGGCAGTTTGCAGTTGTCTTAATGGATCTAATTTTATATGACCAATCACTTCCTCAGCCCCACTGCAAAGAAGGAAAGTACATACCAAATACAGTAACTGGCCCATTTAATTTTATTTTCGTTCTTCCCTATCTGCTCTTTTCTTAGGTAAAAGTGATCCTTTCTGTGTGTTAGAGCTGGGAAATGACAGTCTTCAAACACACACTGTTTACAAGAACCTCAATCCAGAGTGGAATAAAGTGTTCACATTGTAAGTGGATTGCTTTTGAAAACATGCTGCAAGACCAAACAGTTAGCAGCTTACCTATGAAACTTATCGACTTTGGGAAAATACAAAGGTCAAGTTTAAGATATGTCATTTTTTCATAGTCAGAAGGGATATTGGAGAAATATCAAATGTAACTCAGTTAAAGGCTTTTGCCTTTTACTAGTTCTTGCATGGAGTTTATTAATAGAAGTCATTAAAAGAAAAATTACTGTGTTATTTATAGGAAGAATCATGACTAGACATAATGGAGTCATAGCTGGATCCAAGAGATAATATAACAGAAAGTAGAGACCAGATACTCAAGCCTACATTTTCCGTAATTTAAAATGAAATATGCTTCATTGAACCATAGTAGAATCCTTGTTTAATTTGTAAGAAAGCAGAAAATTAGAGCTTGTGTTGTTCCTGGTATACCTTCTGAATTTATACTAGCCAAACACAGCTTACCGCAAATTAGAAGCTTAAATTCTTATGAAAATCAAATTATTCTTTTTTGGTGACTTTATTAATAACAAAAATGATAATTTAGGTATTGCTGTTAGGCAGCACAATTTTTTTCATTTTGATTTATGCTTTCAAAGATTTTTATGAATTACTGAGGGAGTTAAATGTCTCCAAGACAGTAGGAGTCTGTGGCGAGGAAGGCAACTGTGAGGGCTGACAGTGGAGCGTTTATGACATTTGCACCTGTTCACTGGAAGAACAGCTTGAGAATGATGAACTTCTTGCAAGATTTGTAAATACTGGGCTGGATGGGAACACCATAAAAAGTTTCTGATCCCTTTGATAGAAGTACCTTGCCGGATTTCTATTTAATTCATGGCTGCAGCTGAATGCCTGTCTCTTGGAGTCCTTTCTCTTACTTTGTCTGTTCTCAAGAAGCTTCCACTCATCACTGTTTATTCTGAGATTGTGCCAGAGAAGTCTTGTCAGATGTTCATCCAACAAAATAGACCTAATAAGAATCCAAAATTATCTCATTTAAAAAGAAAGCTTGTGTCTATACTTCCTGTGGGTCTCAGAAATCTCAGCTGTGGACTATCTCTAACTTATTACTATTGCATGGCTCATCCAAGCACTAAATCTGCAGAACCAGTCAGGCTTTCACAACTTTCCTTAGATTTTTTGGCCATTTTTAAAAATTTCAATTAAGCACCATAAAAGCTATTGACGATTTAGATTTATTTTGGAGCAGAGTGGATTGTTTTGAGTGAATAAATCCGTTTCAGCTGGAGTGTTCAATACCAATAGAGAGCCCCTTCCATGATATTCTCATTTTATGCAGCACACGTATCTGTGTGTCACTGTGGGGGTTTAATATTTTTACACCACTGGTAGCTATATCATATGGAAATTGATAATGGCTTGGAGAGGAATGTGGAAGTCTGCCTGCAGAAGTGGCAGGTTTCAAAGTTTTAAAGCCATAAAGTCTTGAAAACAGTGCGTTTCATGGCGCTTTGGCTGCTGCTGGGTAACATAGAATCATAGAATGGTTAGAGTTGGAAGGGACCTTAAAGATCATCAAGTTCCANAGTAGAGGGGAACATCACAGAACATGCAATGGCTGCTAGCTGGAGACATGACTAGGTGGCAAAATCATTGAATCATAGAGTCATCTAGGCCGGAAGGGACCTCCAAAGGTCATCTAGTCTGACCTCCTCGCAGTCGCAGGGATACCCCCAACTAGACCAGGTTTCCCCGGGGCCTCATCGAGCCTCACCTAGAATATCTCCAGGGAAGGGGCCTCAACCACCTCCCTGGGCAACATGTTACAGTGTTCCACCACCCTCAGAGTAAAGAACTTGTTCCTAATATCCAATCTAAATCTGCTCTTCTCCAACTTAAAGCCATTGCCCCTCGTCCTGTCACTGCAGACCTTTGTAAGCAGACTCTCCCCAGCCTTCCTGTAGCCCCTTCAGGTACTGAAAGGCTGCTCAACGGTCTCCTTGGAGCCTCCTTCTTCTCCAGGCTGAACAGCCCCATCTCCCTCAACCTATCTTTGTAGCAGAGGTGCTCTAGCCCCCTCGTTCAGCCAAGGTTCAGACTTGCTCTGAGGAATACCATTGAGTTGCAGGCAGAGGTTCTGGGAGCAGAACAGCTCTGAAACAACCTTCTTTTGAGCAGAACAGCTGGACTTAGTTAAATAACAAACACATACTGTACCATGTAACTCTTGCACATGGAAAAAGGAAAAGAGGAAATAACGAGTGCAACTCCTAAGTCGTTTCCAGCTACCCATGCTTTTGCAGGCACACAGATATAACTTCGCTCAAATGAGACTGATTTATTGATGATCTAATAAGTACTTAGGATTGAGTCCCTGCTGCAACATCAGTAGAGCATTTGCACTGAATGGAACAAAAATATTGTACATTTGGCCTTTAATTAGGGTTATTAGGATTAACTTAAAGTAATTGGTTTTGTTAGTACCTTAAAAGGGGGATAATTGTTACTAATTGTTCAAATCAACTGAAGTTACATAAAGTTTTGCTTCCTGGATTATTTCTTTAATGTTCTGAAACCTGGTTTTGACTTCAGCCCTTGACCTCTCCCAGTCACCAGCTTTCCCTGTTGGAGACCTGAGTTCTACACTAGCATCAATATCAACACACAAAAAATGTCACTGGCTGGTAGTTATTTTCTTCACCTAGTTATGGGACTGAAACATGAGGGGAAAGCTTGGGGAATACCCATAATTTGATTCCTTTTTTAGGGGAATTTAATTAAATGCTAGTTTTATACTCTAAGGTAATACAAACTTAATTAGTAAAACAGTATTCTCAGATCTTTGTGGAGGAGATTACGTGCATGTGTATCGAATATTATTTTTTTATGTGTCTGCACTTTTCGTTCCAGTCCTATTAAAGATATTCATGATGTTCTGGAAGTGACAGTGTTTGATGAAGATGGAGATAAACCCCCTGATTTTCTTGGAAAAGTTGCCATCCCTTTGCTGTCTGTAAGTCACCTTTGCCACACATATCATTCAAACGTTGATGGTTTCGCTGGGAACAAGTTGCATTTCTTCTCCCTGTAGCACAAAGCAACACAGATTTAGAGATAAACAGGTTTTGTGATCTATATATGCCTTAGTTGGCAGTGTTTACAGTTCTCCGTAGTGTAACGAGCGTTGCCAACCCATTTTAGTACAAATTTGGTTGATTGGAAAGAAAATTGCAGAAGTGTCTGTACTTCATCAGTACTATATGCCATGTAGGTCTGAAAACATAATTGAGTTGTTCTGTATGTTTCCACATCATCTTCTGAAGGTAACATTTTAAGCATGTCTTTGTTCTGTCTTGCTTCTTTTTGCTCTAAGAAAGTAATTGCACATCACAGTAGGATTGACTAGAGATAGCTGTTGTTATTGGCACAGCTGAATAAAATTACCTAAAAGGGGTGTTTTCCACTCTGTAGTGCTTTTAAAGACTGGTGGCTTTTGTTCTGTAAACAAATATGTGAAGAGTGAGCGCTACCATGGGAGTATAAAATCAAAACTGGAAACAAAGCGAGCGCAGGGGAAAGTGGTTGCTCTGGAGATTACGGAGAGTTGAAGCTTTTTCAGAAATGGCCAAAAAAGGCCAAGCTAAAGAGAGGGGGAGCATAAAAGGGTCATTAAAAGACATTAATAGAGAAATGGGGGAAAGGCAGCTTTATGTTTGGTAAGACTGATTTAATTTTGGAACTGGTAGTAATAGAATGAGTAAACCAGATGAAGGGGATGTAAACAGCTCCATGTGCGTGTGCAGTATCGCAGAAGATTCTGGTAACTTTTGCAGTGTAGTTTAAGAAGAACTTTCTAGGCTGTGTTTTTTTTATTAAATCAATTAGTAGATGAGGTGTGAAACTTGACAGGAGACTGGTGCTTGTGTCAGTCAAGTCGTGCAAAGATGCTTAACTGGAAGCATGTGGTTTTCCTGGAGTTTTGAGGCAGAGGAGAAGGTGTGATGGGTTTTTACACAGTGGGTACTGCATTGAGCCCTTTATGAACATTGATGCTTGCAATCTGTACTATGGTTCAAGGGATACATGCAGTAGTATGATGCTTTCAGTAAAACGCAGTGTGATGCTGTGGGTAATAGTACTCTTGAATAGGCAGACGGTGAATCCTGATTGAAATTATGGAGTGAAAAATTGCAGTATTGTTTTGAAACATCTCTGTGAAAGCATATCCGCCTCTGCAGAAAGGCTGGCACACGTTCTTGTGGTTAAGGGAAGAGTTTGCCTTTGAGTTTTAGAGGTGGGCTGCTGCAGAAAAGACAGTATTGCAGTAGTGGTTTATTGGAGGTGCTGTTCCAGCAGTGACTGCAGAAAAGGGAAGCTTCTTGAAGGGATGCAAAGGTCCCATCTGATCAAAGCAGACCATATAAGCCCCACAGAGTCAGCATAGTTTAGGTAAGAGACCAGTCAAAATCAGAGAGGGGATCTGCAAATATTTGATGTTTCCAAATAAACAGTGAGCTGCCCAGAAAACTCTTAGAGGATATGATCCCAACCTAAGGAATGCTTTATAGTGGTAAAGAGACAGGCCAGTGTGCTCCAGTTTTGTTATTATTTTGTCTAAGGGTATTCCTTGTATATATGAATTAAAAGCAATGTAGCTTCTGAATCTCTTCATGAAAGTGTGTTTGTTTTCATCCATCACATGCTCTTTCCAACTTACACTGGAGTTCAGAACAGGGGAACCCTTGCAATTTTGGGATAAGAAAAGTCGAAGCTACAGAAGCTGAGGAGCGAATGCTGGGCTTTTGGTGCCTCACACACTTTGCAATCCTCTTCTCTCCGCTTCTCTCCGTGGCTCGGACTGCAGGTTCTTTTTCAGACTGGGTATATTTTAGTTTGTTTGTCTATTTTAGTGGCTTGAGTTGTCAATATCTCCAGTTTTAGCACAATATTAGAGTCAGTTGGGCTTGGAGGCTGATTTGATGTTTACAGGGAGGAAAAAACCTCTTAACATCTTTTATTCCATTTTTGATCACTTTGTTAATTTTTCCCCAAGTCCTCGTATCTCTGATGTTACTGGAAGAGAGTGGCTGGAGCAGCTGCTCTCCTGCAGATCCAGCACTTGCCAAATGGTCGGCCTGATCGGCAGCAGGCTGTGTGGGCTCACAGTGAGAAGATGTTAGATTTGGATTTTCTGTTGATTTTATAGGCATTTGTCAAGTATCCCTTAGGAAGCATGTAACAAGACAGAGGAGGGGAGTGAATGTGTGTGGTAATGTCCAAACTGTTCAGCGTTAGGTTTTTTTGTCCAAGGTTTGAGACGAAAAAATAAAATAAAAATTGTTTATGCTTTCCCTTGCCAACTGATCTTCTTCCTTCCCATCCAAACTTCTCTGCCTCCTATTTCAGTCAAATCTAGTGTAAATATATTAGTCTCTGCTTCTGATTAAAAAACATTTTGCACCTATTAACTTAGTCTGCTCAGACAGAGAACGGTAATTTTCTGAGCTCTTTTTCTTGAAATGGGAATTTTGATGTATGTTGTCATTTTGACTATAAATTTGAATGTATTCTTTGAACCATTTAGATAAATATGCTGAAAGAGAACAATAGTTAAAAGACTCAAGGAAACCCTGCAAATCATGTAGATTTAATTTCTCCTAGGTAATCAGGCCTAATATTTGCCATGCATTAAATTCCCTTTTGAAAATAAAGTACCTGTTTTTTTTCTTCCCCCTGTTAAAAATGCACAAGTTTGACTTGTGAGCTGTCAGCACATGTAGTAAGTTTACTTCAGAAATTGTTCATGGATGACTAAATTCTTTTCTTAATGAAAAATTGCCTTGAATAAAGTGTATGTTGGAGGGATATGAAATGTTTAATTAATTTGACAATGAATTTTGGTTTAATTGTATTCAGGAGTCTTACACTGGCGTTTTGCAAACTTGTGTACACCTTCATCATCACATTAACACACAAATAACCTTACTACACAACAATTCAGAGATAGTGAATTTACTCATGCTTCCCATTCATCCTTGACTGTGATCTAGGTTTACTTCAGTCACAAAATAAGAAAGATAAAAATCTGGGCAACTCGAGAAGAGTTTTAAAGTGTCAGATGATGAATAAAGCTGAAAACTTTATGTTCTTTTTGTAGGTGTGATGAAGTAATATTGGATAAATACAAAATTTGACTTGTTTCTCATACCTCTCTGTTAGTAATGCACTGTAGAGACACTGATTTTAATAGCATTGCAATGAATTTGGAATTTTCTCTATTTGTTGTTAGGCGGGAGGCAGAGGGACAGAAGTGGTTATTTGCTTATGTTTTATCTTTAGCTCCTTTGTGTTAATTCATCTATTGTATTTTTTGTCTCTTGTACTTTTTTCATCGAACTACTGTCCTTCTCTAAAACATATATAACAGACCTCACCTCAAATACAGATCTCATCAGCCACATACACAGAAGCAGAATTTAAACTGGAAAAGACAGATTAGTGCTACCAAGATATTCAACAAAATGGATCCCTCTCTTGCCAGAGGTGACCTGCAGAGTCTGGGGAATGAAAGAGGAGATGATTTACACCACTGAACAGAGCAGGCTTTTGTGCTAGACACTGAAGATGAACCTGGGGAATGGAGAAGTAGGGCAAAAACTTCATTGCTTCAAGAAAGGAGTTTGATAGGTTTAGAAGTTTTGTAGGTTTTGGGGGACTTGAACTAATTATCAAAGAGGTCCTTTCCATGTCTGTGTTCCTTTGTGCCCTAGATCTTAGTAAAAGCAACCGTGTTTCTCTTTGTGAGGGTCTGTCTTTTTTGTTTTGCTTCAAGAGACTCCTATCTCGTAGAAGGCCCCAAGTTATTAGAGACATGGGAGCATGTAGTGTGCTTCAATGAATTTGAAAGCAGAGTATATCAAATAACCTTGTGTAGAAAGATCTTTGAGTGAAGAGTTGTATCACAGAATGGAATGTTTTTTATCTGCTGAATTATCAGCTCAGAGTAGTCTTCAGCTGCACCCTTTTTTCAGCAAACAGGAAGAGATCTATGAAATATTTTCAAGTGGCAAGCAAGGTCGGTAGCCAACGATACAGTGAAAACAAGCAGTATGACTTTCTCAAGCTTAATTATCTAAACATGGCCTGGATTCAGAGAGCAGACACCTGATGATTGCAATTACTTAGCACTTGGCCGTAAGTGCACAGCCTTTTCCAGGAGAAAGCTTTAGAGTTTGAGAAAAGTGAAAATGCTGCATTTATTCGATAGAAGCAGCTGTGAAGTGGGTAGTTTATTCTGACATTTATCCCTATCATGAACCAGAAATTTTGGAAGGTGGAAAAAACCTCACAACCTTTCTGGAAAAAATGACACCTTGTTTTTGAAATTAAATCTTCACCTGACCATGAACTACTCACTGAAACAGAATCAACAGGAATGTTTTTCCCAAGTCCCACCTAGGAACCTTACCTTCACAGGGTTTTCAGCTCCTCCTCAGACTGCCTAGGAGCCCTCATGTGGCTGCCTGCTTTCTTTCAGGCCAAAAGCTCCATATTTATTTGGTCTTGAGATATCAATCCTCCATCAGAACCTAATTTCCATTCTTTGGGTCCCAGAGAAGGAAATGTTTGGGGCAAAGAGTTTTGGGATGCATGAATGGGCATTTCATATAAAATTGAATCAAGAGATATTGCAAGACTGGAGAGAAACAAAAAAACCTCTTTATTCATGTCCAGGTGGATCAAATATGTGGCTTGCTTTCATCTTTTCCTAGGGAAATATGTCCTTTGATAAGGGTAGGTGTGTGTCTATTACAAGACAGCTTTATGTTATTCAGGGCAAGTGGTATGACATTGTGCATCAGCAATGAGCTCAAGAAGGAATATCAGAGGTCCCAAATGCTTTAGATGAATTACCCTTGGAGAGTAGCCATTACCCTTTCCACACGTCACGGGTGTTGATGTACAGAGGTTTAACCCAGCGTTCTTCTGTCAGGTCATCAATATGTGACATTGAATCTGCATCAAAGCTGGATACAGAGTGAAGTTTTCTTAAAATCAATGTAAAAAAAAAAAAAGCCACTAAACCATATTTCTTTGAGACAAGAGCAATGAAAAAACACCCTTTGCTGCGTAAGGGTCCTGTCTTCTCCGTGTTTCGTGTCATATCAATCTCGGCTTTCGCTATTTCATTAAAATTCCCAAGCGGTCAGAAGGTTGTTGCTTAATAGATTTAGCATTGGCTGGCTACATCAATACTGTGTTTAGTCACATTTGTTTTACTGGGGACATCTGTGGGAAGAGTTTAGCAACTAATATTCATTCATCTGAAAGGAACCCAGTGCACTTTGGGCCTTGACTGTACGGTGGTCTCGCTTACCTGAATGTTTCCTTCGGCTAAAGCACTGCCAGAAGTTGCCTGTGTCTGAAGTGCCTCTGTAGGTCGAAATACTTAATGCTTAAAGAATTCCACCTTTACTTCCAACTGATAATTTCCTTTGCACGATCCTGTATGGAGAAGAAACTGTGATAGAGAATATATGTGAATTCTTCTGTGCAAATACCGATGCTGATATTTTATCTTTCTGAATTGACTCAGAACAGGGGAATGCCTCAAATATCAGAAATTCCCATGGGATCAAAATCCTGACTTTTTTTTGGATGGTGACCTTGCAAAGTGAAGCATGTTGGTGGGGTAGGCACTACTGTCCTCGTGTTAATTATGTGGTTATGGGCACTCTGGGTTGGTGATTAAGCCCCAATATGTTCTGTACTATTAGAAGCTTTCAGAGAACGCAGGCGTTAGTATTCATTGAGGATATAAAACACCATCAATAGAGAAATAATATTGATTGTTTCTTTAAGGACCTCACCTGCAGATATTTTCATGTTTAATTTGAATGTTTCTTTCCTTCCCTTTTCCCATAAGTAGTTGTAAACATTTGTGAGAAAGATAACCTACTTTAGACACAACTATCAGGAATACCTATTGCGTGAAATCCATGTGAGATCAGGTGTGTCTGGGTGACAGAAGGAATCTGATCTTTTTGACTTTAGGTTCATCCTAGCATCCCAGCCCTGGCTGCTCACCTTTTCCACAGCTGGAGAAAGGATTTAAGCAGCCTTTGCAAACAGCAGAGACTAGGGAAGAGAACCCAGAGAGGAGAAAGAAACAGATCCCAAATGAAATTAATACAACTGGTTGTCTCTTGAGATTGAGGGAGACGTTGAACAGAATCTGAACTCTGGCCCAGGAACAGCATGCAGTGAAAATGTAGAGTATTAAAAGCTCTTCTGGATGCTTTCTTCCGGGCACAGTTGAGACATGCCACCAATCTAATCTCCATGCAGTCATGGGTGTTAGAATTACTCTACACCTTTTGCTGAACCGCACTGGTTTAGCACGCTGCCAAAGCTGTAAGAGATATTTTTCTTTGGCCTTTTTGCAGGTTTTTTTCTTATTATCCAAATGCAAATGCAGTGGAGAAATACCATATTGTAGCCAGTTGTTCTTCTCTCTTGTGCTTTTTTTTTTTTTGACTCTGAAGAAGGTCAAAAGCTAGAATATTTGCATGAATGTTTAGTCTTAGGTGGAGTTATAATTGCACATCTTTTACCGTACGAGTCAAACACTTGAATTAAAGATGCCAGATGAAGCTGACTGTAAAGCTGCATTTGCACTGCATTACTTTCTGCCTGTTCGGTTTTAAAATAGCAACAACAACAGCAAATACACCATTTCAAAAAGTTTCCCAAGCAACAATCCCCATTTCTAAAGGCAGACAGAGGTGGAAGTTATTGTTGCTGATTTGAAACTTACTGTGCAAACACACCTGCGGACGCACCCAAAAGGTTTGATTCAGCTACAGCTTTTAAAACGAAGAGTCTTTTCCCCAAAGTCAGAAGCATTTTTTGAGTGCAGAATACCATGATATTGCATTTGGACTTCTGCAGTAATGACAGCATTTCCTTTCTTTTTTCTATCAATTGATCAGCATGGGACCTTTTTTCCTTGCTGATTATGCTCTTGAAAGATGTAAGAAGGAATATATCCCAAGGAATGTAAAAGGAACCTCCCACTAGTTGTTGATCCTAGGGTAATAGGATGAAATGTTATGAGAAATATGTGTAACTGAAATATATGGAAATTCAGCCCCTAAATTAATAACTACAGAGAATACAGAATTATGATATTGTGATATCTGTTAGACACCTACATCTCTGCAGACGCGGTGGGAACAATATACTTTGTGTCCTGTTGCAGGAGAGTCTATGAATCAAATCTCAATCTAAACCTACTGCTGGTGGCATCCCCTTGGACCAAAGGGGTAACAACTGCAAACCAATTCCTTAATACCCTGTATTCCTACCATCATTAGAGATTTTTCAGTTAATTTGGGAAATTGAAAAAAATCTTGAGTTTCTGAATAAGTTTTGTTTTGTTTTCATTCAGTAGCACTTAAAATTACATTTTACCCTTGCTTGAGGGGAGGAAAAACAAACTGTTGAATCCTTTATCATGGGCTGACAATAGTGTATGTGGCAGTTGGCCTGAGGACCTTCTTCTGATGCCAGTCTATTTGACCCTAGAAGAAGGGCTACCCACTTCAGCAGCTCTTCTGTTTTGAGGCTGCAGGTTGTCTGAGCCTGATGATCTGCAAAATAGGATTTTTTTTTACCTGCCCCTTTCTTGGGAACTGCAGGATCCTTTGCTATCAACTCTGACCCTATGTGTACTCACAGTGAAAGCAGAGTTCATTTGCTGGAGTTGCTGGTTGGACACCGCAGAGAATGCAAAGTTGGTCCTTGTGGAGAAACCTCTTCCCGTTAGCCAGAAAAGCTGTCTACCCTATGACAAGCTATTTGGTACAGAAAGGGTACATTGGGATTGGAAGTGACCTTTCCCTTGTCTTGTGAAATCACTTGGTTCCCATTATGCCTTTTTTTTATTTATTTTTTTTTTATTTTCACCCTTACTCATTTCTGCTGCAGTTTATATGAGTGCCTCTTCTAAATGCCAGACCAGCAAATAGCCGTTTTAAATATGGTTGCAATTTCATGCCCCCAAATTTCCTCCGTTATCTTTAATCTTTGATCATTACAATCCCTGAATGTAGCTTTTTGGTAAGCTGCAGTTTTTTATGTTACTGCTGTTTAGAATTAGCTGGTCTGCTTCCTAAAAAGCCAAATGTTTAATCAATACATATCCTACTGTGTATAATAAATATATTTCTGCCATCACTTTTTGAAGAGAGAATGCTTTTGATTTGAGCCAAATAGTTTACAAAATGGTGAGGGAGGATTTTTTTTTTTTTTTAATAGACGTTTAATGCAACAGGGCCAACCGGCAGATTAGAGCATAGAAATAGTATTGAAATCCAGGGGTGGGGTGGGGGGAGAAGTCTTTTACATGAATTAGTTAATTTTGAACATTTGCTACATTAGCATTTGCTCCACTTAAGCGGTTTAATTTCTTTGGATTGTGTTTGTTTCCTGGGTAATAATTTGACAACCTTGCAATAAACTAAGCGTTAAGAAGCAGGTTCGTGTACTGGAGTGTGCAATAGGTAGGTAAACTGTTGTTTGTAGCTCTTTTCCTGAACTTTGGAAGAAAAAACCCATTTTAAACCTGTAATAACGGAGGATGATTACTTCCCATCAACTCACTGGCTTCCAGGGCAGAATTTTCTGACTGGTTATTACGTGCACTACTCTACTATAGTAAAGTACAAGGTCTGTAAATTAAAGTTGGACCATAAGAGATTTAATCTGCAATTTTATAGGTCTCTAATCCAATGGTCATTTCGTATTTCAGGCTTTGAGTATATTATCAGGGTTTGGGGAGGGGTTGTGTTGTGCTTGGGATTTATTTATTTATTTGTTTGTAGTTACTTTATATTATATTGTGAATTACAGCTGGGAAAATATTGACGCTTTTTCCTCCCACCCCAAACTATAGATTAGAAACGGTAAACAGAGTTGTTACACGCTGAAGAATAAAGACTTGGAACGTGCTTCAAAAGGAGTAATTTACTTGGAGCTGGATGTCCTATTTAATCCTGTAAGTTGAATTGTTTTCTCTTTGTTTATTGCTGGTGTAAGAAACGTGTGAATCTGCGAGGATGGGGGTGGAGAGGTTGATCCTGTAAAAACCAGGAGGCAAACTGGAAAAGTCCCAACCTGGTGGTGGAGGGAGTGCTTCAAGCCATGGGTGAAGAAGTGTTGGGGCATCAGATCTCTGTGACGGCTGATCCAGGTGGGTGGGACAACGCAGGGATATTTTTGGACTGGCAAGTGACCACAGGCACCTTAAGGAGGTGCTGATTACTGTACACCACAGCTTCATTTGCAACAGCCAAAAAAGGGCTTAATGTTGAGATTATTATACATTACATTTTAACACCTACTTCCTCCCCAAAAAGCCGACCCACTATGTTCTCTTCCCAGGGTGTTGACAGGAAAATTAATGAGGCATGTACATGGTGCACTTAGTTTTTAGGTGGCTGAGTCAGTCTCAATTGTTTATGCCCTACAGCCTTTTACTGAGTTAAATCCTATTCATTAAGGCCATTGTGGGCTACACCACAGCTCTGCTCTTGCTAAAGTGAGTCCAGCCTTGCCCAGTTTAACTCATCCATGTTTTTCCTAGCAGCTTCTCTTAAGTCACATAGAGGCTGAAAAGAGTTTTAAAAATTCCAAATCAACACTGGTGATAAAAAGCTGAAACAATGCACTTTGAACTACATGATTTTTTTTTTAATTTTTTTTTTGTTTGTTTTTGTTTGGTTGTTGTTTTTTTTTTGTAGATAAAATTAGGTATTAGAACATTCAAACCCCGAGAAAAGCGCTTTACTGAGGAGAACCGCAAGTTTTCTAAAAAGGTGAACATTGTGTCTGGGCTAAGCTGTCACATCTGTGTTGGAAAGATTTGAATAGCTGTAATACAGTTGGAAGAACAAACCCTACTTATGCATAAAATGCCAAATGTGTAAATTCTATGTATTTCTGTATATATTAAAAGGTTTGTTTGTGTTAACATGAAATTGCTTTCTGATCTAGTTTGCAGGAGTAGTTCTGCTTCGTGCTTCAGAGCAGGGAAAATGATAGCTGTGGATGTTGCAAAGTTCACAGCATCTGAAGCTCAAAGAGGGTTTTATCCCCTTTGTTGGGGAGGAAGAAATCAGGTCTAAATTAGTTATATAAAAAGACTATAGGGTTTTAGAACAATGGCCACTTTCTTTTCTTTTTTTTTTTTAGATAAAGTTGCCCTATAATAAGGCTAAAATTCTGTATTTATTCTATGGAATAATCTAAAACATGTAGAGAAAATGTTCAGTGTTTTGATTACATTCTCTCTGGCCCTTTTCTTAAAACATTGCTATATTTTGAGAATTGAAGATGAATGAAGGTAGGTTTGTGTTACTGTTTTATTTAGTTTTGTCATCTAGATGTGCTTCTTTTTCTCTCTCCCTTTTTTTTTTTTTTTTTTTTTTTTTTTTTTTTTTTTCCCTCCCTTAAGGATAAGGAAAACTGGAAGGTTTGGGTGTAATCAGAAAGCAGACAGGAGCTAGAGTGTGTCTCTGAAATAGATGCTTTATTTGTAGTAAGTGTCCTGGCATGCATTTGTAGCTTAAACTACCACTGTTTCTGAAGCAATAGTAGGATATGAGAGTGTTTGATTAAACTCCTCTTCTCCTCCCTTCCTCCCACTCAATATTTATCAGATCTTATCAAGAAATGTTGATCGTGTGAAAAAAATCACCATGGCAATATGGAATACAATACAATTCCTTCGGAGCTGTTTTCTCTGGGAGTCCACGGTAAAGAGCGTGATAGCATTTGTGGTAAGTGGATTTCTTCTTTTATTGCATGAGGCTAAGTGGCATAAGATCTTGAGTGTTACCATGCCTTCCTCTCCACCAGAGTAAAGCCCTTGATCATTTGCTGTTACTGGTGTTTTGTAGCTGCAAGACTGCAGGTTTCAAGGCAGTTTGGGCCACGCTGGGCCTGATGGACATGGAAATTAGACCTTCAGGAACCGCCTTTCTTTGCTCGGTCCAGAGATGTCTACCAGCCTGGGCAGAGGATGCTCATGTCCATGGTGGGTGACACCACCCTCTAAAAGCTGTGACCACATGATGACTCTGGATTTTTATTTTTGTTTTTTATAACTGGGTGGTAGGAGAGGAGTGTGGTGGTGGCCAAGTGAACTGATGGGTCTTGTCCCTTCCATCTCCCATTGCAATACGGTGGCACTTTGCTGTAGATTATTGATGTCTGCTATGCTCATGCCCCTGTGGCATGTAAGCATCTCTGCTGATGTTGCCTGTTTCAAAGCTATTCTCTTGATGGTAATAATATGTTGCTTTAAAGGGAAAAATAAAGAGAGGAGGAAAAGGCTGGTTGTGGAGTTCTGCTGTGCTCTGAACAAAAAGCCAAGTTCTCCACCTGCCTGTCCCACTTTTCAGCTCTCTCCTTTTTCCTCTTGGTAGTAAACACCCCATTTGCAGTTTTCTCGTAATCCACTCAAGCACAAAAAGGTTTTGCCTGCTTTTTATTCTGCGGTGTGACATTTTCTTCATGCTTGAAATGTTTGGCATGCCATTAAAGGTTGCAAAATCGTTTTGTGGTGGTCCAGTATGCAGAAAGAAAGTTTTTGAGTTGAGTGTTTATTAAGCACAATATCAGCCACATCTCCAAGATTTTCTCCCTCTTTTACTGTCTGTGAATTATAAGTCTCTTAAAGGCTCTTTTCAGGAAAACACTTCACTGTGTATTTGCTACAGATGAGTAAAATGGACCATCTCTGATTGAAAGAAACTCCAGAGGCAGAGGAGCTGTCTTTCACCCTGCAGGTTGGTGAGAAGACTGGCATGTAGGAGTAGGTAGAATAAGAGGTCTTTTGTCTGTATTTTGTTTTTCTCTTGTTGCTCAAAGCTTATTTAGGTCATATCTAGAGTTAAGGGTTTGAGAACTGGTGGAGAGCAGAGCAGACAGTCCCTCACTGAAGCAGGTATGGTTGTACAAGGTAGCTCTATGGTTATGCACAAGGGAATCCAATGGTTACATGCACCGGGGCTGGAAAAGGAGGGACATAATTAAAATCCCGGTGGTGATGTCCTATCATCACAATTCAGCAAGAATCTAGGCATGTGTGTAAGAGATTTGCTCTTAAGACATTTTACATCAAAATACTTGTAAGGTTATAGCCATGAAGTTCAGTTTTCTAGATTTAGGAACCATTTGGAAGTGGTGCAGAGGCAGACAAAGAAAAAAGTAGGTCTACAGAGAAAGAAATGGATTCCTAGTGAAAGGGAGGATGAGCAGTTTAGAAGTTACTGATTATTAACATCTTTACTGAATACCATCATACTCTTGGTTTCCTGAAAGAAAATGGGTAATGGGAAAGGAATAAAAATATATGACTCGAAGAATAATTACCATGGTTTTCTTCTACAAACCAAAATTTAAGTCGATCTGACTTTTTCCACATGGAAGTAATTCAGCTCTGGTGCTTAAAATGGAAGTGCTAATTATGTATCTCTCTCTCTCTCACCATTTCCAGTGTGTGTGTGTGTGTTCATAGTTTTGAGAATATACCCACAGCATGGTAGGTGCAGCATCTCTCCCTGCCCTAATCTGTAAAATACACCTGTAACAGGTAAAATAAAAGGTGTACTAAATATCACAACTCTAAAATCGTCATTCCCCAGTGAGTAACATCTGTAAACCTTCAGTACCTGGTTTTGATTCAACTTAGCCTGTACCAAATTTGAAATTTGTCCTTACTGACCGCTTGCATGTGCCTGATGCTGACCACCAGAGATGAGGAAAATGCATAAACTTCCTCACCCATTTTTCAGAGGGGTTTGTGAAACCATGCGTCCTGGTTTCCAGCAGGGACGGGGTTGATTCTCCCCTGTCTCTATCCGGCACAGCTATTCCACCTCATCTATGCCAGGCCCAGGGGCAGCAGGGAGCCAGCCGGGGAGGGAGGGGCCACAACCGGAAGTGGGTGTGGTGACGTCACGGCGTAGGCGTATATATGGGCAGGCGGCGCCGGGGTGCATCTCAGCAACGTCGGTGGCGGTCGGGTCGGGCGATACGGCGCGGGGTCGGTATTGTACTGGTGTTTGTCTCCTGCATCTGTGTTACTGTTTCCCTGCAATACCTGTTGCTCTGGTAAAGTTTTTATCTCAACCCACGAGTCTGCCTTTTCTTTCTCATCCTCTCCACACCGCTGGGGGGCGGAGCCTAGGGGCTGCCACGTGGCGCTTTTGTTGCTGCCGAGGCTAAACTGTGACACCATGGCTGGTAGCTTAAGCCATAAAATGCCTTTTTTTTTCCTTTTTTTTTTCTTTTTTTTCTTGCAGACATTGTCCGTTGAGCTACTGCAGTAACTGTTATGACCATATTCTACATATTCCACATACCTTCACTGTGATCGTCCCAGAGATTGGGTGCTCCTAAAGACCACCCTCCCCTGTTGTATTGCCCCTTCCTCCAAGGGGGAATAAAGGGAGGGAGGAGAAGACAATCAGACAAGTATAATCACCCGAACCTCATTTTCTTAAGCAATCAGACAAAAACCACTGCCAGGCAGACGAAAATATTTGTGAGATCATCAGAGCATAGCAATAGGCGAGGAGGAAATCTTACACCTTCCTGGTTTACTCTTCATTACAGTGCACCTCCCTCCCCATTAGTGCTGACAGCTCTCAAGTGTGACAAGGACGTTAGCTGCTACTTCTGGGTGCACAAGGGAAAGAAAGGGACAGATAAAGAGGGAGGAAACAGAGGACAGCACGGGCAGGACACAAGTGAATGAGAAAAATGCTATCACCATGCCTTCTTGTTTGTAAGATCCACCATCCCGAGCTAAATTTCTTTTTCAGTTTGTAATGGCATGAGGAGGCAATCCAAGAACATGACAGGAGATAATCTTTTTTGTGCTATAAAAACAAAAATCATATTTTTCATCACCATCAGGAATATTCCGACATATGGAAAATGCTGCCTGTAGAGTTAAGAGTGTCCATATACCAGGGGAGATCTTAAGATACATTGTCTGTGTATTCTTCTCCATTAATCCAGGACTTGAGGGGGTTGTAGATTAAGACCTAAAACTCTTTAGGCGTTCTACTCTGTTTATTTAATTTTATATAGTTATCTCTGTATTCAACCCAGTATTTTGCACTCTGACTGAAAGGTGCCTCTCGAAAAGAGTTTTGTTTTGAAGACACCCAGACACATATTCTAGTACATCCCCATATGGTGGTTCTCTCCTGCCTGACATTCTTGATAGCCTACCCTAGACACTTCACCCCTAGTTTCCAGGGTAAATGTTGTGGTTTTAGCCTGGCCCTCATCACTCCTTCCTTTTGTCTCGCCTTTCCCCATTGAGACGTCACTCCCATACCACGTTACTGGTGTCCAAAAAGCAGGAGCCACATGGTAAAATGTGCCTACAGGAATGTCTGTATATAATCTGTGTTATTATAAGCATTTTGTTTTTCCCACTTGTGCATACAAAAACTTGTGTTCTTACCTTTCTGATGAATTTCTGGTCCTTCCTTCTACTTGCAAGCACTCCCTGCCCACTCTACTCCCTCCTCTTCCGTGGTCATGGAAGTTAAGTCCATAATAACTGAATCATTCTTACTGTACAATATGTATTTTTAAAATATTTTGCAAGTTAATTTTAGTCGCAGAATGATTTTCATGAGGAATTATGCATCATTGCACATTGTGCTTGTGATTTTATACAACATAATTGCACCTTCTATTGACAGTTTTCTCTGCATTAATGGTAATTATGTCATTTAATGAAATTACAGTAATTCCATTAAAAAAAACCCTATAATCTGGTGCAAATTAAAAGGCTATATTGACCGGAATTTTTACTATCATGTATTTTTTTTAAAGTTTGCGTGATAGTTACAAGAGACATTGACAAGATCAGGCAAATGACGGGAAACCAGCCACCATCGCACCTTCAGTGTGACTGGCAGTGCTCGCTGCTGATTTGCTTCGGGGTCCCTGCACACTCACCCATGCCAGTATACTTCATTTTTACTGGCAGCATGTCCCACTATATCAGGTTTAGGCTTCTTGCTAATCAAGGCTGCTGCCAGGGTGGGTACAGGTGGGAGCTATTTTTCAGGCTCAGCCCTTGCTGGCAGCCTGGGTCAGCCAGAGGAGGAATGAAGCACGTACAGGCAGTATTTATTTATTTTGTAGTGACATTGCAGCTCGTCTGATGATTATTTTGTGATGGGTTAATAACGGGAGGAAAGAAAGGAATATGTGGTGATGCAACGTAATGTGTTGGAAATGGGGGGTTTCTGGTCAAACTGACTGCCGTTATTTAACGGTGGGCAGCTGGGAAAATGACAGGCGTGGGATTGTTTTGGAGCAGTTTGGGTTTCCCAAACAAACAGCTGATGCAAAAGTAGGGAAGCCCTGGGATTTCTGGATGCCCAGTAGACCTGCTGGCAGTTTTGGATACAGCAGGAAATCCAAACTTAAGCTTTTGAGCTCCTCGCTGCAGGAATGAAATTATGACACCCTTCTCCATTAAGATCTCCAAAGGTTTTTAAATCCATAGAGGCGTCTTGGGTGCTGGGAACTGGAAGCCTGAGGAGTCACGGGGTAAGCTGGGTGAGGTTGCATGTACATGCATTACTGGGCCAGTTTGCTGCAGTGTTAATCTGGGAATAGCAGCAGGGAGATAGGTTAGACTCTGCAGCCTGTGACCTTCTGGGCATCTCTGCTGAGTGTGCCATTTAACACGCTGCCACTTAACTAGCAATATAGGAGCTGGATCTGAGCCCAGTTAAACTCATCTCATAGAGGAGACACCAACCATCTTATTAGACATGAACAATTTTTAATCCCTGATGAGCCAGGCTATATTTATACTGATGACCTGCAGGGTAAAGGCCATTAGCTTGTTGACAGTGTCCTCAAAAATTGCTTATTGCATATCAGTAAGAGGGAAATGTTCTTTTCCCTCTGGGAAGATGCTTGTTAACTCAAAACCTAAGCCTTCTAGAGTTTACTTGTGGTAAATCTATCATTCTGCATGTGGAAAAGTGTCTCCTGCATGTTATGGTTAGACTTTCCCAAGTAAAATACAAAATGTTCCAGTCCTGTTTGTTCTAAGCATAATTCAAGCCTGGACAAGACAATAATATATGGGTAAAACATCCAATTTAACTTTTGCATTGTTTTGCAACACAGTGATTTTTATTTTTTTTTTTTACATTTTTTTTTTTTTCCATGATGGGAGGGACTTACAGATCAATAAAGGGAAATTCCCGGGACAAAAGTGTAACAGGGAACATGAGAAATCCATGGAGAAGAGAGACAGTAACAGCTATGAAATCTGAGTAACTTAGGATAGAGACCAAGTCATCAAGAATCTCTTGGACTTCTGGCCAACCAAGCAGAGGGCAGAACAATTTTCACAAGACTTTGCTTGTGATTTGCCAGTAGATGGTAATAATTCACTTTTCTATAATTCGGGGAAGGAAGATGTGCTCTCACATGAGCTTCCCTAAAATCTTTCTTATTTTCCCTGTGAGTTTTCTGCAAATTTTGGACAAACAGTTCCCTGATACAAAGCACAAACCAGCCCGCCATGACTACATGTGCAACTGATGAGAAGGATATAGTGTTTTTTTTCTCCCCCTTTTTTTTTTCATCCTCATAGCTGAAGACGAAATATAAATCATTGTTCCCAAATTCTTTGGGAACAGCATTAAAGTAATGTTAGATTAAAATGTCTCCACATGAAAAAGCTAAATAAAATGAATAGATGTAATCCTAAAGAGAGAAGAATAAGTATTCTTCAAACACTGAATAGGGAACTTGGAAAAAAAAAAAGCTTTAAAAAGAAGAAAAAAAAGTATTAATGCAAAAGAGATGGTCTTTACTTCCACTTTACTGTAGAGCTTTTGCTAAGGGCTTTTCTCAGCCCATTTGCAGCTTGTGTTTTGCTACAGCTTTAAAGAAGACGCTGGAAAAGGGATGAATGCAGTTCCTATTTAAATAGGGAAGCTGTAAAATAACACTCTGGTACAAAAATTTGTTCATATTTAAGGAGAGAGGTAGTGCAGGGGAGCAGTGAAAGGCAAGGTTTCAGGAATTTGACCTAGTAATTCTTCAGAGCCCCTAACGTTTCCTCTCCTCTTTCCCTCTGTAAATCCCTGGCAAAGGCACATCTTAAAAATTAGCATTTTAAAACTCCAGTGAAAAGGCTGGATCAGAGGTCTGTTTTTATTTCAAGCTATTATGTCTCCGTAAAAGTGTTTTCCTAATGACGGAGGAAACATTTACATCCTCCTTTCTCCACACTGCTCATGGCAGCGCCTGTGAAAATTCAGTTTCTGAATGCGAAGCCGTTAGGAACACGTTACCTGACACATGCAAGTAACGGCTCAGAAAAGAAACAGGCTTCCCTAGACAATTAAAGATGGTTTTACCGTTCTCCCAGCAATTTTTAAATTTCCAGTATTCTTCTTCTGTGGTTGATGGGAATACAATTTAAGCTTGAGATCCCAGGCTTTGCTTTGCTGCAGCAGTTAAAATTCCTGGAATAGCAACAGTGATATTGATGATGCTGAGAGACACACAGCAAAGTAAACACATGTTATTTCCAGCTCTTTCAAAAATGCAAGAACAAACAAGGACAAAGTTAATAGGGAAATAACCACTTAGGAGCTTGACAACACGATAAACAAGATTTAAAAAGCAAAGTTTGAAGCTTTGGAGTCGGGGTGAGAGAGAGCTGAGCAAAGACCAGTACAAATATCCCTTTTAACTTTGAAAAGGATAGATGGTCTTATGTCTCCAGCTCAGGGGTTTCAGGGATTTACTTTTTACCAGGCAAATGTTCAAAACTAAAAATAAAACTCAAGCTATGTTTTGCATCTGAGAAGTAATACTCATTTCCTATGGGCCTGCTTAACGAGGCACTTACACTGTATAAAGAAGCCCTTACTTTTGGGACTAGGGAGTTTCCTCTTAAATTAAATCTATGCTGTCCTCATATTTTTGAGCAATAGCAGTGCTTTCTGTGCCATGTACTCAAAACTTGCACACATCACATAGGAATGATTCCTTCAGCCCTGGTAATGAGAGAAACCTAAATCACTGCCTCTCACTCTTTAATTGCATTATGTTGTTTTTAGCTGATGATAAAGCCTTTTAATACCTTGGCTGTGTGTGTTAAACTCTATAGACTAAGTATCCAGGTAAAATCCCAGTCATATTGGAGGATAAGCCTCTGTACCACTGGTCAATGGGAATGTCAATACAGGCATCCAGTCGAGAATTAAGGTAATGAGAAAGAAAATCAGCTTTGTTATGGTATATAGATATACCCCGAGAAGGTGCCTGCATTAAGCTACATGTATCTGTCTAGCAATCTGTCTGTCTCCAAAACTGGAGTAGAAATATATAGTTTTCATCTGTTTGGTTATCTAATGACAGCCCACAAAGCCAAGCCCAAACGTGCAAGTATTTTGTCTAATAAAACAAAACACCACCCCCACTCCTCCCCAAAACTAATCAAAAAGGACTCTTTATACCTAAAACCTGAACTAAAAGCATCCAAGCATCCACAAACAGTTCCGACTGCCTTTTTACTCGAGTTGTGACCTGTTGGAGAGCTCTGCTCGGCACTTGCATTTCCAGCTAATTTGATACTGACTTCTTTTTTTTATTCTTTTTTTTTTCCTACTTTTTTTTCCCCAGTTGAAGCTTTGTCATTTGTTTCGAAGCTGTCATTTTTATTAGTCTCCCTGGCTGATCTTTTTGGGCTCTCGTCAGGTGGTGTATGTTCTCCATTGTCTGCCTGGTCTTGGCAAGCTGTAGGTCCTTTTATTGCCATATGACGTGGGCGTGCTTGCAGCAGTAGCCTGTAATTATACCCACCACAGGTGACAGTTACAAGAGAGCTTTGGTAATAATTTTGGTTGCCTGATCTGATGTTTATGAAGAGCGAACCCTCTTTGTGGTCTGGCTGGAGTTTGCTATATTGTTTTGTACTTTAGCCGTTTGATTTATGAAGCGCTG
>VXBW01000458.1:642969-675876 GCA_013400375.1 Thinocorus orbignyianus
TTTTTTTATTATAAAAGGCAAATCCTTTATTTTTAATGCAGATCTAAGCTTAGAATAGTGCATTCCCTTGGAAGATATAGTCAGGATTTATTCTTCTAAAATGAGGGAATAAGTGGAGACATGTCTGTAGGTGGTTTAAATCACTGTAACTCCATTAACTTTAGCAAAACTGTGTTATTTAACATCAGTTAAAAATCTCCATCCTCATTTTGGGGCAAATCCTGTGTGAATAGGATGAATAGGAGTAGCAGGTTTGCTGAAGAGGAGGAAAATCCTGTAGGTGGCGATGAACCCCCATGAATGAGCCAGTTCTGGCATTCAGGCTTTTGTCAGATTTTGCTGGCAGGTTTTCTTTCTCTTGCTTGAACTATTTTATTTTTAATTTAATTCACCCTTTCTCTCAGCGCTAATCTAACACTAGTTGCAGAAATCTTGACAACTGGAAGAAATTTCCTATTTGAAGGTAATGCAACATTTTGGTTTTATGATGGAGACATGCACCTTGAGGGGTTTCTCTTAAGACATTCTGCTTCTCGTGGGGCTATTTTTGCATTTTTATTTTTTTTTTAAGAAAAAAATAAGAGTTGGATCCTTTACAAGCTCTGAAATAAAAAGGGATTAGTATAGAGGCTACAGAGCAAATACATTTTTAAAAAGTCTGTTGTCCTTTCGTTTGACTTTCCTTCACTAATAACTAAGGTGTGCTTTGACTTAGAGGTTAGTCTTAAGTAACCAGGAAATTCTTGGGTTGTTTAAGGATGGTGTTAACAATAAAAATGCCCTAAATCAGGATATGTGCTTTCCTTTTTTTTTTTTTTTTCTTCATCAGAAATCTAATGTTAAAAGAATCTATCCTATTAATAATAAATAAATGTGACTTTTGCCACAGTAAAGGATTACACTGGTAAAGTAGCATCAATAGAATTTTGATCTCTTCCCCCACCACTTCCTTAAAATTAAATCTATTAATATTAATTGTGACATCCACACTCTAGTCAAGCATATCTTGTTTTCAGATGCTTTTCTGTTTTAAAGGTAGTGCTGTGATTTTGAGAAGTTTTAATATATATGTAAAACATGTAGTGTTTTGGTACTAGTCTATTATGCTGATTATTTTTTTTTAAACCTTAACATTACCCATGTAAAGTCAGTATGTTTGCTGAAAGATGAGTGTCATATGTCTCCACTAAAGATCTATTCTGCTAGCTGAGGTTCAGAACTTTCTACTTGCTTTTTGGGAGAAGTCCTGTCTTCTGTACTTTCCTTCAGCTTTCATCTTTTAATGGAACAGGGGAGCTGCACAGCTCTTTATCAAAGCCAGTTGTCAACTTTCATTAGATGCAGTCTATTGTTTGCTCAGATTAGAAATAACTGCATTACACTTTGACTTTGAAGGCTTGTTTGTTTTTAAATATACTAGGTATATGTGACCTTTTTGTCATTTGTGATGTACTTGGCTTGACAAATTTGAGATACTCATTTAAAGAGCAGCAAAAACTATTTGTAATGCAGGTACTTCACAAAGGGCTCTTTCTGTACATCTAGAAAAGTAAAACAAAATCCTGCAGCTAACACAAAGCGCTAATAGGTTCATGTATTGTTATCTAACACTGTACCTCAAATACATTGAATGTGGTGGAAAAAACATTGATTAGTGAGGGTGCAACACCTAGTTTTAGCAGTGGGTGGGAATCCAGTTAGCTGTTTTTAAAACCTTAAAACCCTGTTATGTTTGTTTCGTATGAGAATGGTACAGATGTGGTCTCTGTCAGAACATGATGACAATTCCCTTTAAAAATAGCACTGAGAAAATTTTCTTAAAATGTTTAGAATATTAAATGGGAAATGCATAATTGATATAGTGATATTAGCTCTTTTTTTTTTTTTTTTTTTTTTTTTTGTTTGTTTTGTTTTATTTTTTAAACTGAACATGCCCATCAGGAATTAGATGATGACTTGTTCTGGCAGTTAAGAAAACTTCCCCAGATACTCCTGTGTACACATTTGGGAAAATTATTTGCAATGATATATTTCAATTTCCTTTATAAACTAGACCTGTGTTCCTAATTCCCTTTCCCTCAAGTCCCTCCATGGGGGGTTAAGAAATGAAGTCTTTTAAAATTATGATCAGATAACTGTTTCTATGTATAAACCCCCAATTTATGTTTTGTTTTGTTTGTTTTTTTTCTTTTTTTTTTTAAAATAGATTTATATTCCAAAACCGGGAAATAAATAGTGGAAAGAAAATATGAGATTAATAAAAATTAAGATGTTTTGCAGAGCTGCTCTGGATTGTTATAATCTTTTTTTTTTTTTCCCCTTTGTTTTTTTCTTATTTCTTTTTTTTCCTTCTTTGTTTTCTTTTTCTGGGAAGTAGTACTTCTGCAACAGCATGCATTGCATTGTTTTTCCTGCTTTCTGTTTTAAAAGTTGTATGACGGCTAGCAGAGATAGTGGTCCTTTAGTGCCCAATGAATACTGTCTTACACACTGATACCTATAGTAACACACACCAAGTGACTATGAGATCAAATGCTCTAGTTAAAAAGCCTTAGGGAAGCATTATGTGTCTGAGGTCTGATCTATTGTCTGGGAGGTCGGAGAGTGTTAATGCACTCTGCAAAGATTAGACTCCCTCTCTAATTGCTCCAACACTTCCTTAAAGGATTTAAACAGTCAGGAAAGGTGATGCTCCTTGTCAATTTTTGTCTTCTGACAGCCGTTGAAGTTTATCTGTCTTTCCACGGAGACCACTAGATCACATAAACCAGGCTGTGTCAAAAGCATGAACCCTGAATTAGAACTGAGAGCAGCAAATGCCATTATTTACAACTTCATTATTTCAGCTTTTAAATACTTTAACGATTGGGGACTGGATCGCTGTTACATGCCATTTGCATTTGGTGATGGGAAGTCCCACAGTTCCACCAAAAGTTTAGCTCACTGAGTTTGATGAAAAGGGCACCCTTTCGGTTTTTGAAGTGGATCATGTTATTGTCTGCATCCCTCAGAGCAGGGCTGGTGCTTCCCCGCAGCACCTCTGCGGTACCCGGTCAGGGCATGCAGGAGCCACTGCTACTGTGTGCGGTACAGCTGATGTATCTAAGTGCAGTGCTCAGTCTGGGCTACCGTGAGGCACTCTTGGTTATATATCCCCCAATTTTCCTTTCCCTCACTAAGTCTGATAACGATTTGATTTCTCCTGGTTCAGAGAGCCTAAATCATGTATGAAAAAACAGCTCAGAAATCTGTTCAAGCTCATGGAGGGAAGTTTTTCGGCTACTTAACCACACTGTCAAGAACCTGATCCCATCGCTGGTTTATATCCCATGGATCAGAACCACTTAAAAGAACCAGATTGATATTGTGCCAGCCTAGCTGTTTGCAAATCAGTTTGAAGCACCAGATCGTTTTGTTGCTGGTTTGAAAGACCTAAGGTATGGGAATGGCTTATGTTCGCAAAGGATGCTGCTTCTGCTTGGAAAAGCAGTTTAAGAGCAAGGGATGAGAAGGGGTGAATGTTACTAAGAAAGAAACAGCCCAACTCGCCCCCCCCACTCAGAATTTGAAAGGTATAATATTTCTGCAACAAAGCCGTGGTATCCTAATGTTGACAGTGTGGTAATATTATTGTAATGAGAGTGGAATTTGACCCATCTTTTTAAAAACGACCGTTCCTGTTTCACGGACAGATGTGAGCGTCCTGTTTCCCTGCAGCTCACTCAACACGCCGGGTCCTGCTGAACAGAGGGCCATCCTGTAGTTATTTTCTCTGATGGATCAGAAGCTTTTTAGTTTGAACTGGTGCCTGTGTTTTTGCTAGTCTTGCAGCATCTAAATGTGTTGGTGTATATAATCCATTTCACACGTATAAATGTATAAATATGACCTATATATCTATACATATATTTAATGCCTCTTTTCTAGACTCTGAGCGGATGACTAATGCAGCTGTTCAAAGGAGAAAAGGATTTTTTCTCTCTTTTTTTTTCTTTTTCTTTTTCTTTTTTTTTTTTTTTCCAGAAAAAAAGCCTCTTGGCTCTTAATCGGAAATTGAGGAGCAGAATTCATCAAGTGTATTCTGATCGTTCTCACATGGGTAGTTCCTCCTTCCCTTCCTGCATAGCATGTTCCTTTGCACTGTTGCTATATTACATGAAATGTTTCATCTGTATATAAAAATTAAAAATTCAAACAAAAATCTGGCCCACATGAAGAACAGGCCCTTTGGGCATATGGTTCATTATGCATATTCGTTTTAATTACTAAAACACTTGGGATGTCTCTACTGCCCTTGCTTTCAACTTGTAAAGTTGGATCTGTTCTGCAGCACAGAATATGTTGAACAGGCATGTGTCATAAAGGACTTCAGTTTTCTCCTGCTTAAAACTCTATATAATGTTCTTGGCTGGATTGTTAGAATTTACTGAATATTAGTTCAATCCATTGCATCAAAACAGCAGTTTGGGATCTCTTTTCCCTTAACACCTTCTCTAACCCCAAAAAGGCAAGTTTTACGGTGGTTAGTTCAGAGTTGTGTTTGGTATCAAAGTAACGTGAGACTAAGGATTTAGATTTCAGGCACATTCCCACAAAGCACCTGAAGTCTCACGTTGAAGCTGTATAACTTTTATTAGCTAAGAAGGGATTGCTGTGATAGTGTGACTTTAATTGATTTTCAGGGCAAACAGGTGGTGATGGTTTAGGCATCCCCTAGTCTCCTGCCATTCCTAATTTGGAGCTGCACATATAATCGCTTTATTAAAATAAACAATCTTCTGGCTTTAGTTTTACCTGAACAGCTGCCTGAAATTGCGAGAGTCTTGCAACTTTTTTTTTTTTTTTTTAATTTATTTTAAGATTGCTCTGTATTTTGGAAAGCAAGATGCTATAGGACTGCTAGTGGAAAATCTCTGTGACGTAGTCATGCTGGTTTAGGATTATTTTTTTTTTGTGTCGCCGCTGTTGTTGCTGGCTTACAATAGTAACGTATTTAGGGTATAATTACAGTTAGTCTCCCAGTCATCTTCATGCATTTGTTCTGTAAAGCAGCAATTTTGTCAACTCCAGACTATGAACCTGCAGAAATTAAGTGTACTGTGATTGCTCTTGCAGTTGTTGGTGTCCAGTGTGTTTCATTGGGCGTTGGAAGGGCTGGGGTTCAGTTAGGATTTTTGCTCTCCTCTCAGTTCTGGGAAATGGGTCTTGGGAAAATGGAGAGACCTTCTGGGCTCCAGCAGAGGGTTGTGGTGGGGAATCCCCCGTGCAGTGTAAGGAAAGAGAATAATCTCAAATTCTTCACCTGAGAGGATGTTGTCTTATTGCTTTATATGTGCTTTATAGGTGGTTTTTTTTAGATTTCTGGTTTTTTGATCTGAAATTACTGGGATTTTTTAATTTTATTTTAAATTTTTCAAAATTAATTTTTTCCTTCCTTCTGCTCTGTTTCAGTCTGGAAATATTTCTTTAGGACTGGAGGTTTTGGAAAAGAGGGTACCAGACAGTTTTGCTGCATTAGTGCGTACAAGCACCTATTTCTCATTTATGTGAGTTTACTGCAACTGGTATATTTTTTTTGTGTGCCGTAGCTGGAGACTTCCAGGGGAGTAATCTTATGCGTGATCCTCCTGCCACTGAACACTGAATTAAGTCCAATTAAACATATTTGCTTTATTAGTGAGCCCTTTTTCCTTTACTTACTCAGTTCTAGTATACACTAGGAACGTCAAGGAGGAAGTCATTAAAGTAGTTTAAACTTGCCATTTATGCCTCCCATTTGCTACTGATTGTAACCCTACGTTGAGAACCCAAAGTCAAAGAATTCTCCCACCAAATCCTCTTTCTACTCGCTGTACAATTACGTCACCACCTGACCCTTGCTGCTAATGTTTCTCACAGTGTTAACAAATATGTCTCCAAAGTAAGTGGACATTTATCAGCTCAGCTAATGATAAATTTTTTCGTGACCCTTTTAAGGTGTTCACCTTATCCAGAATAAATAAAATTAACCTACATTTTTGCCTCCTTTTAAATAGCACAGATTTTTTTTTTTTTCTGACACTTTTGGGAAGAATTATTTACTATAAGATCAGGCTTTTAACTTGCATAATGCTTGTCTTCCCTGCAAATGGATCATAACTTTCTTTATGAAAGTAATTCTAAAACTATGACCCTGCTGATAAATAAACCAAAACATTAGAGATAAAAATGACCATTTAATTTAGCTACGATATAAAACAACAGACTTTTTTATTATTATTTTGTTTTATTTTTTGGCATTCCAGCCCCTTTTGTTTTAGGAACTTTCCCCATTGCCTTTGTCTGTGATAGTTACCCCTTCAGGAATAACATGCAGATTTATTCCCCTGACCCACTCCCAGCAGATTACCCCAAAAGACAGAAAACTGTTGGAATATTTTTTCCCTGTTTTTTCAATTTTAAGCGTTATTGCTTGAGGGTCTTAACTGTATTTTACTTGGCACAGGAAATGTAAAATATGTTAGATAAAACATGAGGGAAAAATTAGACCAGTCAGCATGCTAGCAAACAGCTATTTCTTCAGTGTCTGCAGCCTAAAAGGATTTGAAGTCTTGGACTCTAAAGCTGTTGTATGTACATAAATATGGATCCCAAAACTTGTGGTGTTGTAGTTGGTTTTGTTTCGATTAACCTCTTTTGGGGTTAGGGATAACGAGAAAGTAGCAGCCACAAGAAAACTGGGTAGAGACAGCCTGTCAGAGTTGTGGTGGGCTGTTTGACTTCGGAAACGGAATGTATATGTAGTAAAGGACAAAGAGGACACCCCCAGATACACACCTTTTTGTGTTGAAAATTGTCACCCGTGTCAATTGACAGATAAACCTCAAATACCTGGAGTATAGTGTATAAATCTTAACTTATAACATGGGATAAGTTCAGTGAAATAAACTTGAACCAAGCAGCTCTTCCCTGACCCCTCATTAAAGAAATGTCTCTCGGGATTTTGTTTTTAATTTCCTAGGCTGACTAATCTCATTAATGTAACCAAAATAATAAAAATAAAGGAAAGCCTTCACTTTTTAGTTGCTTTGATTTTATTTTCTTGTTGTTTATCTCTCTCTGCGATTCCAGGCATTGTTTTCAATAAAGAGTAAATCCCAAGATCACATTAATGACAAAAGTAATTCAGGATCAGAGTGTGGGCATTTTTGTCAGTGTTTGCAGTCATGAGCATAGCATCCCAACCTTCCCTGATGAAATTACCAACTGCAGTGTCCCAAGAGGATGGTGGAGAACAGATTGTAATATTGTCAAGTCTTCTGATTTCACTGCAACTTCTGCAGACTAACATGCTTTTTCTTAAAGCGCCGTTTCTTAGAGTCCTGTGATTGCACATGAATCACAGCTTTCATTTAAAACACAAATGAGTTTCTACTTCCAAGCAGCAGCAAAGAAAATGAGATCGCCCTGAAGAGTCTAAACCAGACAGTGATAAAAATGGCCCTAACACATATTGACTTTAAACAGTATGAGTTTTTTCATATGTTCTTCAGGGATTCTTTTTTTTTCTCGGTTGTTTTATGTCTTATTTTGTTGGAGTGGGGGACATTGGGTTTTTTCTTTTCTTTTTGAATATTCAAGCTGGTGTTGAAGTTGTGACCCTGATGACCGCAGTTCCTATCCATCGAAGGCTTTATTCTGTTGCTCCTTTCCCCCATTGCTTCATCACATATAATGCAAATTGTCAAGCCCAAGTTGGGTGTCTTGGGTTTTTTCCCCCCTTAGCCTCATCCCGGGCCACTTTCTCAGCAAGCTGCAGCTGGGACAAGCAGGGACACGTGGGTACGGCAGCAGGACACGACTTTGCAGTTCTGTCATTTAGCCCATGCAAACAACTGAGGTGGGCAAACAGCACCAACTTGTTTTTGTTACCCCAAGCACCTTCTGGAAAAAACTCACCAACCCATCAGGTAAATCTACATAATCACAAATTGTACAAACATATCCTTTATTCCTACTTCTCAGTTCTCTGCAGCCATGCATGTAATACAGATTGAGTTACTCTGGAGCAGAACTGGATGTTTTCGTTTGGCTTTGTGGTGTATAGCTGGATTTTTATACATGTCTGTCTTTGGTTTTAGGTTCCAGTTGTATTTGCGCTTGCAGCAGAGAGCTTGTGTAGAAAAGCTGAGCTTTTTGCCTGTGGTACACCCTTAAAAAATTAGTAAGTTGTGTGCTGACGTGTGGAGCAATGCAGAGACAATTTGTAATGTGACATAAATATTTAAAGATCTCTATTCCTTCAGGTAATTTTTGATTTTGGTCATCGCCATTCAATACAGTGCACGTTTTGTACCACTGTTGAGATGCTCCGTGTTCTTTTGCTGGGGACACAGAAGGCAAATTCAATCTAAAGTAAATAGGTTTTTTCTGACGGTGCTGTTTTATTTAAGGATAATTTCTTTTCCTGCCATGTTCTTTGTTACTGCATCGCAATGAGGGAATGACTCTGCTCATAACTGACCCCTCCTTGAGCTCTGGCTTGGTGGCTATGAAGTGGCATAAGAGTGCTCTCAGCTGAGTGTGGCATGGTGACAGTGTCATATGGATGCAGGAAGGAGAGTATTAGTAAGAGTGATTCTGGAATCTGTCTTTGGAAGAGGATATCATCTGAAAAAAAAAAAAAAAGAATTAAAAAAAGCTTTAGGAGAGAGACTTTAGAGGGAAATGCATGCTACGTGACTGCCTCAACCATTCTTTGCCATGCCCTGAGGTGGGGCTATATTAGACTGATTTCCGTAATTGTTATAGACTTCTTTTAAAAAATATTCTCACTGGTCCAGTACACAAACCAGCCCAAGTGCAAGCCTGATTACTGCACTCACTCACTGAACCTACGCCATGTACTCTGATTTCTGTTAGCGTTGGCCCAATATCACTGTGTTCGTGCATCCGTACTGCCCGTATCTGGAAGAGATGCTTCTGCATATACAGATACATATACACAAATGTCCTGCTCTATGTTAGTATGTCCATGCTCTCCTCTACTCTTTCACTGTTCCTTTCTGAGGGCAGGAATAAGTATCTGTCAGAAATAATTTGCTGTCGACAGGCTTATTGCCTCCAAGGGATTCGAATGCCCTTTTGGGGAGCCAGTATCTTATGTTATTGGCTAATATCCTGTATTTTGTTTGGGGTGGAGGGATTGAAAGCTGGAAAAAAAAAACAAACACAAAAACGCTAGAGAGTTTGTCCCTGAATATTTAACTGAATAATTTTCTTCTTTTTTATACAGTCCATTTGTTGTGTACGTAGCAACTCAAGGCTGCATAAACCAGAGATAAGTTAAAAGTATGTAACTCCTCTCCCCTGTAAATAATGGGGAGTGTATCTTTGTCTCAAAACAAAATCAATATTTTGGTGTAATTCAAAACATAACTTGGACATTCAGGACAGTATCAGCTCAAGTTTTTCTCCTGGCTTTGTGAATTACATAGACAGTGCTTATAAATTGCAAGGAAACTTTTGACAAAGCTGTTAGTAGTTTAGAGTTCAGTTAAATTGTGTGTGGTTTTGAAACTCAGAGTCTTGAGTAGTATTTTTCACAGCTCTGCTGATGAGGCATTTCATTAGCATTGGAGCCTACACTGGCTGAGAAAATAACCTTTTACCATAGGTACCTTGCATGCATTTAATCTCCTTTCACTTTTATTTTTTCCGTCTGATGGAATGTACCCCCTCCTTCTCCTATCACTGTTGTTTTCCAAGAATTATTCTGTCCTGCAATACAGCATCTTTTGCTTGTCCACAAAGATGTACCAGGTCAAAAAGAGCCTGGTTTTTAGAGTTATAAAAGTTATAATTACCATGTAGAAACATTACACAGAAAATCCTATCTAATGCTGGGTTTCTAAACCTCTTAAAACTGTTCTATCTTATGACTGTGGGTTTGCTGGTGACAAATGTTTTATGGGCATACTTTAGTAGACACCCGTCTAAAATCTGTTCTTAATAGTCAAATCCTAAATTGGAACCAGAGGGGCAGAAAAAGCAGATCTGAAACGTGTTTCTAAGGGTTTGTTTTTACTTTCAGTTGAGACTGCCTTCTCTCATCTTTTGTACTGCTGTCAAAAGGGCCACTCTCATGGTTGTTCAAACTCCATGCTTCTTGACAGGAACAGTTGGACCCCTCTTCAATGATTTTCAGATGAAACGGCTTCCAAACCTCCAGAGCTTTAACTTGTAGTTATTAGGCCCTTTGAAATAGCAACACATTAATCAGCTGAAATCAAGTGGTCCTTTCTCCAAGGCTGTGATATTGCTGTTCTCTTCTAGGTAGAACTCTTAGTCTAAATATTAGTTTCAAGAGGTCTTTTTTTCTTCCTCCCCTCTAGATGTGTCTATCTCATTTCTGTTTCTGTTTTGATCGTTGTTTTATAGGGCTGTAAGTTAAATTGTTCAGTTCTAAAAATACCCTCAAATTGCATTAAAAGGAGGAACACAGAAAGCTAGCTTTCACTTGTTTGACTTTTTTTTTTCTCTCTTTTTTTTTTTTTTTCATTAGAAATTGGCTACTGTCCTTTTAAATTCTCTCATGCACGGTACGAAGTCCAGCAGAAAAGGTGTCAATGATGTAGTGGATTATGTCTGACAGTACTTGGTCTAACGATGATGTGAAACATTGAAAAACTTATGGTTTGTTAAAACTGGATCATTTGCAATGGGGGCTTGGATTCTCTCCCTGACTTCTGTAATATTGAGCAAGTGATCTGAACCTGTTAATGCCTTCTCTCACCAGCCTGTGGATTAGGCAGAAGATCAAGAAGATACTGTTCCTTGTGATAACCGTTGTATACATCAGTGACTGAACCATTCTTGAGTTTCAGCCAAAGGTATTGCTAAGAAAATAATTTAGGGAGTATGGTGCCAGAGCTTCTCTCAAGCATGAGGTATCAGTGGAGAGAAAATAAAAACATGCATGATTGAGAACCTTGTAATTTGGAGGCTGGGTGTGTGTGTGTCCTTATCATAGGGCTACTGATGCTATAGTCAGTGTCAGGGGGCTTCATGAGAGTTGATGAAATAGGACATGGGACTGTTTGGGGGCTGCTTTGAAAGCTGATACCGCAGAAAAAAGGCTGTTAGAATGCAGAAATATTTCTGTTCGCTTTATAAACACCCTCAGAACTTCTATTATGTACTGTATGTTCACAGCAATCATTTCCCATACCTCCGAGGCTAAATAATTTCTGAATAGCTAAATCAATTTGTCTTGTGTCTGTGTTGTGTCATAGTAATGAAAGTTCTGTCTGCTGTGGCAGTAGCAGGAAAGAAGACTCTTCTTAAGGGGATGTGGGAGCTCCATCAAAGCATCGCTGTTTGAGTTACAACTCAGCAACTGATTAACCAGTCAACATTAGAAGGGAGGTGACAGCATGCCTCAACTGCCAATGGAGACTATAGTGTGATTTTGTAATTGAGTTTTAAGTTTTATTTAAGATCTCAAACTTAATAAACACAAAATGTACTGTTGGATCTAAAATCACCAAGGTCTCGATTTTGTATCTTGCCTAAATGACCTGTGATTGCAAGGTTGTATTATACTTGCAACTGAGCGGAGTGATGTTCATATAGGATGGTGACAGATGCACTAAAATTGGTTCAAGTCCTGCAACTGAATGAATGAAGAGAGGTTCCTCAAGAGCTTCATTGACTCCTGTAGGACTTTGCCTAGCTGACTGCCAGTGGAGTCTTTTTGCTGCGTTAAGAGAAGACTGAGTTTGCTAGTACCCCGGGGGGATGATGTAAATGCAACCTCCTCCAACAGGCTGAAGCAAATGTTTTCGATTAATACCTGGCAATATGAATCTCCATGAAGGAGATGACATAAGGATCATATATATATTTATATGCATGTCTATTTTTGTCTGTCTATATATACCTGAGATAAATATCTGTGTAGATATGTACAATAACAGGTCCTTGTTCTTTAGAGTGATGTTTGAGGTAGGACAGGAGCTGGTATCACCTTCACTTTGTCTTACAAAGCAAGTAGAGATTCATCCAAGGGAGTTGGAATAGCTTCAGAGGAACTTGTTCAGGTTAGAACTTTTCATTTATGGAAGACTTTTTAGCTTGGAACATCACAGGTTTTGAAGTCTTTATTAACTGAAGCCATGCATGACTCCTGTAAGCTAGATCAAGTACCATGCCTTCTTGGCCAGGACTCTTGCATTTCTGTGGCTTTGCTTACATATGAAATGTGGCTGTTGCAATCATTATCACTTCTAATTTCTTAGTATGTTGAACAGCAAGCTCAAAAAGAAAAACAATAACTATTAAAACCAAACCTTTTCCTAACGTTCCTATGCTGCAAATCAATAGTACGGGGATATATTGTCTGGATGTC
Source organism: Thinocorus orbignyianus (assembly GCA_013400375.1). Classification (NCBI taxonomy): domain Eukaryota; kingdom Metazoa; phylum Chordata; class Aves; order Ciconiiformes; family Thinocoridae; genus Thinocorus; species Thinocorus orbignyianus. The sequence goes on from VXBW01000458.1 coordinate 655,358, forward strand.
AGCCCATTTTATAAATGAATATATCTCAAAGATTGTTTTACTGGCCTACAAATGCCAAGAACAGGATGACGGTCTAATTCCTTGCATAGCAACAGCTAACATAAAATCAGGTTCGCTCTAGAAAATGCAGCTGCTGTTTGGGCAGGGTTATGGATACAGTCCTTGTTTCTTGGTTTATGTTTGGCCCCTGGTAGATATTAACTGTCCATTTGTCCCGTGTCAGACAAGTCTTTTTGTTGAAAAGTTACAACAGCTGCTGTTTTGTAGGGGTATAAATTCTCACCCCACTGAAGGTAGTGGGAAGTGCTGCTTTAGTACAGTGTGGTTAGACTTTCAGGTCCATAACACAAAATACATTGCTATAAATATCCCATTTTGCAAGTGTCGGCGTTGCCTTTATGTGTAGCGTCTGACAGGCCAAGGATGAAGGAAGGCAGAGATTTAGTTTTCTGATCACCCATAGAGTTTTCCTTTCGTTGCAGTTTGAGATACATTAACTGGATCTGATTCATTTTCACCTACCTACGTTATTCTAAAAGATGTATTTTTTGTTTCTGATCCTTCCAAGGTTCCCTTGGGGAAAGAAAAATCAGAGAAATGTGTTTGTGCCTTGTCTTTAAAGGAGACTGTTTAAAATAGCTCTAGGTTACTACCAGCATTAGGCAGTTCTTCTGGAAACACTATGTATGAGTAGAAAAGGAAATGGGATCACAACATGCATTTTATGGCAGTTCTGGATTTAGTTTATTAACTTTGCATTGCCAACCACTCTAAGTTTGGAGTACGTTCAGGTATCGCTGGTACTTGTAAGATAGGATTGCAGTTTGGCTTGGTATAAATTTTTTATGTTTTTTTTTTGCTTTGTTTTGGTTGGTTGTTTTTTTTTTAAATCCTAAGTGGTTTTTAAATCTCTTTTGCATTAGTTAAGTGTTTGGCTGATCTGATTTTTCAGAACAGAACTTCAAAATTTGGCTTCTGGCTTTGCTGTTAGTTGATTTTGTCATATACCACTCCAAAGGCACAAACTCCTACCGTTTCTGGGCAGAGAGACTCCAAGTGACTAGTGAAATCAGAATATGCTGTGCTGGAAAATGACAAGGGTATAGGAATGGACGTGAGGCTTGCTGGGATCCCTTTCCAGAATAATGCATCACATGCAACCTAGAGTCTTGTCTTCTGGAAGGTGATGGTCCTTCCTGTGGGCTGCTATGCGAAGAACATAGGTGGATTAATGGCAAAAATGCATTTGCTGATCATCCCTCATGAGGTGATGAAGGAACTGGATGGCTCCTGTTGCACAGGAGGAAGAAACTCATGAAAGACCCCTTGGTAATTAGGATGTGGTAAAGTGGAGTGGCTTTACCTCTATGAGTGGATCTGTTATAGACTGGCACTAAGGTCAAAGGGCTTTCAGAATTCAGGGGGTGGCAGAAAGGAGTGAATAAAGCCTTTGAACTAACCTTATGTTCACGGCCTTGTATTTCACCAGAAACAGGGGAGGAGAAGCCAATAAAATGGCAGCCTAATGGATTCAAACAGAATAGAAGAAGAGCATGCGTCTTTTCTTTGCCAAAATGATAACGTGGATGAGGTTAGCAGATTCAAGGATGCATGTGCATAGGGATAATGACTGAAAGGCTTCCTTCTATGTCTTTCTCTTTAAAGACTTTTTTTGTATTCCCTTCTGCTGTTTTATTTCTCCCAGGTATTTGTGGTCACCGTATGGAGTGTGGAACTGTACATGGTGCCCCTGGCTCTGCTGGTGCTCTTTGCATACAACTTCTCCCTCGTCACAACAGGGAAGGTCAACAACACCCAAGATGCCCAGGCAAGTAAAGTGGCAGTAACATTTCTGGCAGTCCCCAGCTTGAATTTGCCCTTGAGCAAAATGTCATGCATTTTCATAATATTAAGCTAGTTGTGTAGCTCACAGCATTCTTGTTTTAAAGTTACTGAAAAGAAACCTCAAGCCTCTCGGTTTGCATGAGTCAATTTAAGCCATAAACCATTCAGAGTAGTAGGAGAAGACGACAAGAGTGTGTAGGAGGGGGATTTCACTTACTAAATAACGACAAACGTTTTTAATTAAGTTGAATTAAGAAAGATTTATAAAATGACAAGTTCCTAAACCCCATGCCCTTGCTGCTCTTACACTTTGCATCTCACTGATGATTCACGGAAGAGGAAAGTCAATAGAAGCTGAAAGAGAAGTTAGGTTTTTTTAAACCTTGTCCTGTCTTCTGAGACTTTAAGAAGCCCTTATTCCTTGTCCCCACACCCCACTTTCAAATGACAAATGCTTTTTTCCCCCCTAATTTAACTTCAGTTTTTTTAACTTGATCTGCGAGAAAAAAAGATTAAAAGACAAAAATAATTTCAACATGTGTGGCAAAGTGCTACTGTTGGGGTGTGAAATGCTGTTTGATGTTGACCACTGTCTTTACTTGCATAACAATGGCAATTATAGTTAGAAATGAGAGCAAATTAATGGATGCCCATAATATACTGGTTTCAAATGTGTAACAAGTACAGTAATGAAATACAGGCCAAATTATAGCTAACTTTTGATAAAAAGATGATTGACATTTGTCGCCATGAAGAATATATTTACCCAAACAAACCACATGGATTTTATATAAAGAAATAATATCCTAGAATTAAAAAGGTCCGTAGCTGGATTATTAGTTTTAACAAGAAAAGTTTTTTCCTGGTTCAGTTTTCATCCATTCCCAAGTGGAAAGATTGTTGGAAAATAGGGAAAGTTGCATTGTGCAAACCAGGACATAGGCTTGATTTGAAAACAAGTGGTAAAAGAAATGCTTTTCTCCAATTTCAGCCAAGTCCAGAATAACGTAGAAAGATAATCTGTGTCTTCAGTGACTACTTTATTTCATCAAGAAAATGAGAACTTCCCATGTGGGAGAATCACAGGCAGTTTTTTGGTGTTGTGTTTTTTTTTTTTTTTTTCTTGTTTTAATACAAAAGACGAGATAAAATAATAACTTACCCAGAAGAAAAATACACAGAGAACACCTTCGAGCACCCATCACTCATCCTATGGTGAGTTTGTTGCAAGTTCAAGTGAGGAGAGTCTCACATAAGTCAACAAAATTGAGCAGTACATCATTTTGGTGGATACCACAAAAAGGCCATATCTGAAAATACAAGTTAATTGTAGTGACGCTGAAGAAAAGTCCATCAGAAAGTTGGCCCTTTTCCCATCACACATCTTGTGAGCAATGCGATGCTGTGAAATTCAGGGGTATATTTTGCATAAGCAAAGTTACACATCTGCCTAAGTGCTTTGCGGGATTGGGATCATATGGAACAAGTAGTCAAAGTGCCTTTAATATTACCTGATTTCTTTTTTATGTGGGCCTATGATTCTAACCATCTGTAGGTCAAAAATAGACAATCAGGTGCTACCCCTAATCACATCTGTTCTGCAGATGAGAAATAGTTTACTTCAAAATACTGATGCTTTTTACACAGTCATTTATTTATTTTTTGCTTCTTCAGACCTTGGTTGCATGTGTACTGCCTTCGATTTTTGTGTGCCAGTGCACACATTCCGTGTATATAGAGGAATGCAAGCAAGAGTCTTTGCAAAAGTAGACTTCAAATTCTCTCTGATTTCTGTGCTATAAAATGAGAATAACAGTATTAACCTTGTACACATGATCCAGTTGCCAAGAGGCTAAATTCGTGAATATTGGTAAAAAGGTTTATGATTTACAGATGGGGAGCTTCTATAGAAACGTAAACCATGATGGGTATTAATTCCACTGCTCAGGGTATTCCAGAGAGCCAAACAGTAAATTTGAGCTCTCAATACCTTCTGCATACTAGATGCAACTGCAATGGGAACGCCCAACCCCCAAAAAAAATCCAAATCCCAAACATCTTTTATTGTGATTTTTCAAATTCTTTGCATGTTTGCTGTATTTAAACTTGTAGTACACAGATTCGAATGTCTCTATTAAATAACCAAGAAAATCTTGGAGGCCTAGTTTATTAAATAGCTGAGTTGAAGGCCAAGTGCTCCTCATTTCAAACCTTAGCTAGGTCTTTTGTTTTCTCCCCTACTTGTCAGCATAGAAGTTAAAGGGAGGAAATAATACAGTGTAGAAATCTGACTGTGATTCATGAGATTACGTTCATACTAATGTATTTTCTGAAGTCTAATGGTTCAGTAGTGGCCCTAAAGGGAAGGAGCAGTCATTGTAGCAGTGAGGATGGGACAAGCCAAGTATAGAGTCCTCAGCCTTAACATACTAGCTCGTTCATTTGTCAAGCCACAAACAAAGCTATTTACAGACAGTAAAAGTTGGCAATGAATTTGAAAGACTGTTGCCTTCCAACTACTAGATATAGCCACTAATTCTTTATTTAGACCTAAGAGTTACATAGGGTATTGCATACTTTGTTCAGAATATCACCAAAAAAAAAAAAAAAGTCCTTGAATACAAATTGTTATTTCTGAAAGGTGAAAGCGGTGTGGGTTTTTGATGACTTGCAATTGAAGTGAGAGAAAACTGTGTAATGAAATGTTGTGGGAGTATTGTAAGCTTTTTGAACATTTCCTGTCACTGAAAAATAAGTAAAGTTTTGTAATATGGACATCTGCTTTTGTAGGAGCTCATGGGCTTGGATGAAGATGAGGATGAAGATGATAAGGTAAGCAAACCTCGCTATTGTGTTGGCTAGAATCAGAAGAAATGTAAGGCAGCACAAACCTACCATCCTGTCTCCATGTGATCTTCATTTCTTATCTGTATTAACTGGGAAAATAATTGTTACCAGTTTGTTGATTGGCAAATTTGAAAGTATGAAAAGATTGGTTTGTATAACATTCAACAATGGCGTTACCTATGGGACACTTCTGAGCACCAGTTGAATTTGAGTCCCCAGTTTGTGCTTGAAATCACAGCAGGCATGTGTTCATGTATGTGCACTTACTGGCGTGTGTATGGGTGGACGAGGAGCAAAGACATGCATGAGTATGTAAAAACACCCATCACTTCTATTTGAGTGCTGGATGACATTCTGTATGAATGGCTTTCCCCAAATGATTTGGCACTTCCATTTCTGTGGGCTGGAACTGGTGTTATTTGTGGAGGACTGGTTAGAATTTTCTCAACATTTCTTTCAAAGCCTGAGGGGGGGGAGAAAAGTTTTAGTTCATGGGATGAAATGTAGAAAGAATCGGAATTGGCAAGGCCTGTTTCTTATTTTATTGGAGTGTACTTACTTATTCCTCTCACTATGAAAAATTCATTTTTTTTTCAAGTTTATCAAACCACAGTGACAAATGATAAAAGGATTAGAGGGCATGACATATGAAGGAAGATTAAGAGAACTTAATGTATACAGCTTGGAAAAACATAAGTAAGTGAAGGAGGATCTGATAATCTATAAATACTTTAAAGCTAAAAGGTGAGGAATTATTTAACAAGTAACAGCATGCAAAGGAACATTAGCTGTTAGGAAGAAAATGTTCACAAGTCAATGTGAAACTTTCAAATTGCATACTAAGTTAATAAGCCTCTTCTTGAATATTCTGTGTTTTAAGACTGTTACAGTGAAGTTGTTGATCATGGAGAAGTAAATCAATACCACAGTTAGCAAGTGCACCTTAACTCTTCTCAGTCACAGACACTGGAATTGAAGCCCAGCAGGCTAATTGATGTGAATAGTTGTTTAAATTTAACCCGCTCTTCTGTACTGGTTATATTTTAATGAGCAAGCAGAAATCCATCAAAGTTATAAAGTGAACTTTAGGCAATCTTATTGAATTACAGGTTTCTTGCAACACACAATAATTGTTTAAATGTTCTCATTTATAATGCACTCTCTGCATTGTAAAATTGCTCAACTAAATGGACCAATACCTGGAACTTGTCAGAAGGTGCTAAATGAAAGTTGCATGTTTTTCAAAGGAATATTGTTTATCTCTGTAATTTCTGTTATGTGGGTGCCCAAAGATAAACACCCATAAATGTTGAACCTACATCTTATTTGTGTGATGCCTAAAGTTGTAACTTATTTGCTGGAACCAATCCCATTTACTTTCCTGTTTTTTAGCATTCCTCTTTTCATTTGCAAATGCTGAGGTGGAAAAAAAAAGTAAAAATTTATTAAATCGGTATTTAATCCTGTTTCCTGTGCTGTGGAAAAGGTTCATTGCTACAAAGCTGAAACATTCTGGGTCAAGTTTACCCTAGATATAACTCTGATGACTTTGGTTCTCTCTATAAATACAACTGAGTCGCTTAAATATGGATCTAATCACTTTGTATTTTTGCCACCCCCTCGCCCCCCACAGCCCAAACCAAAGAACTTCACTGTAATTTTCTTGGTTTCTTTTAACTACTTATGCAGGTATAGGAAAACTCCTGAGAGTCCGCATTGAACTGATGATGACTTGACCTTACCAGTTTGTAATCAGCATTTCCTCTGCCTACATTTCATGACTTTTTGAAATGAAAAGATGATAGAACTGGCTAAAGCTACTCACATTAGACACTTCCAGTGGATTTCTCATCAAGATAATGCTTTATATCCCAACATTACAGCAATAATCACAGAATGGTTTGAATTGGAAGGGACCTTAATGATCATCTAGTTCCAACCCTCCTGCCATGGGCAGGGACACCTTCCACTAGACCAGATTACTCAAAGCCCTATCATGATGTATACCTTCTATTAATGAATAATAATTCATACTTTATATTAATTGATTTGCTACTGTTACGAGTCTGGGGGATTCTGACACAAAATTACCAGGAGAGAGACTTGCCAGTTACTACATATCCCATGTCAATGCTGTGCAGAACTACCTTGATGTGTCCACCCTGATGGACATATGCCCTTTGCATCAGTGCTGGACCATGCTTGTGTCCTGATGACTTTCATCTTTAAGTACATTAGGTCATTCTGAGTGACTTTTCCAAGTCTGAGGGTGGCCAATGCTCTCTAGGGAGTGTAAGAAAAATGTAATTTCATGACATTATCTCATGACAATGTCAACATTTAAACAGACAACTATACTTTAAAAAGAAGTCTGTGTATTTTTTTTTCCCCTCCCTAACACAAGAACTCCTAAAGTTGAAATCTGCTTGTTGGGTTGTGGTATACAAGGTCACTGTTTCTGTTTCCTATCATCGTGGTGTATCAAAATACTCGCACACATAGCCTTTCTAGGTTCTGCTGCATGTTAGACATAACAGACCAGGCTTCTGGGAATTGTAACGCACCCTCTAAGAGATGAACTGTTTACAAATTATAAATACACAGACGCTTAGTTCAAAAACCCAAGAGCAGATTAACTCCCTCTACCTAAACTATCTGTCTCAAATGTCAGGGCTTAATTGCCAGCTCCCCCTTTCTTTCCCTCTCTTCCCTCCCCAAATACCAGCATGGAGGACTGTAAAAGATAAGAGAGTTCTGTCCCTTTGGCACAAGCTGTTTGGTGGATGAATGCCTTCTCGGATTTGTGCCATCTTGGACAGAGAGTTCAGGCTGTGTCGTGTCAGCTCTGGGGTCTGTCAAGCTGTCTGAATAAAGATTGTTTTAAAATTACATCACTGAAACATCTTTCACCCGCCAGTAGAAAGGTATAGATAAGTTACATGCAGCTCAATGTAAGTTGTCTGATCATTGACCATTTCCAATTATTTTACTTTTTCTTTATTTCTTTTTTGACAATGACTGTAGAGCCATAAGAGCAGCCAGTTGTCCTGTTGAATGAGTGTATCATAGCACCCAACTGGAAAGGATCTTGAGGTCTTCTCATGAACTTAAGTTGTCTGGTTAAAAGTTTGCAGCTACTCCAAATCAGACAAAACTTAAATTACTGCTATTTCCAGGTCTGCTAACTGATTCAAAAGAAAATCAGAGACAAAACTTAATCAACAAAAATTCCTATTTGTTTGTTTGTTTGCTTTTTCTTTGGAGGGTTTCTATCCAGTGGTGAGCCAATGTATCCCTGCTTGGCTAGTGGGATGGAATAGGGAAAGATCAGATGACCGTCTGGCTTTAAGGCAAGTTATTTGGCAGCTTCCAAGAAATGTTTAGTATCTCATATATTGGAGAAAAGAAAAGTGGGAAAAAAATCCTCAAAGGGAAAAATCCAAACTTTCTAACGTGGGAAATTCTCAGTCAAAAATAGGTAGCAAAAATATACAAAGTTTTCTGAGCACAGTTCAAAAAGACTCCAGCCGAACAAATTAAAGTCAAATTCATCCAGTAGCAAACAGCTGACATTTTCCATTTGAGTTAGATTCAGCATGTGGAAACCTTCCGTATGGATCTTATTTGTACGGGTGGATTATGATGAAAATTGCATTAATTTTCTCCACAGTAAAGGTCAGTAATTGAAACATGAACCAAGAGTCTATTGTGTAAGATGCTATATCCCCGTACTTAGGAAAGGTCATTGAAGACAATATCATCTCATTGTTTTCTTCTCTGGAAGTATAAATAATTTCATTAGTTTTTCTTTTTCTCCTCAGTACAACAATTGCAATATAATATTTCAACATCTCCCATTAAGATTGCTGAAAAAAAAGATTATAAAGACTTGAAAATATCCCATGATAGACAGGACATGTTCAGACTAACAAGGGGCACCCATCTTCATGAAAATATGGGCAAGATCATGTCCTAAAAAAACTCACAAGGTGTGTGTTTGGGTAGGCATGGACTCCCTTAAACTGCTGCTCTTTCTTCAGTCTTTGTGGCTTCACTCTTTCAGCTCTCTGTGGCTTCTTTCTCACTGCATCCTAATGAGTCTATGCGCAGAACAGGGATATGCTAGTGATGGAGAAGCCTAAGGGACAGATTTGGCTACTTGCCTGAGCTGTGATAGGGTGCAAAGCTGGAGGCTGGAACACTTAATCATCTGGTCTTGCAATCGTCTTGACTAAAGCGTTTCTAGGTATCACTTAAGACACAATTATTGCTTCTCTAAGTTTTCTCCAAGCTTCTTTTTAACCTGATCAACTTCTGGTTAAGATAGAGTGCAGGAATTGCTCTGTTAGTGCTTTTCTCTTTGTTTGGGACCCCCCTGTGTACAAGAAACTGGAAGATAAATGATTAGTTGTTATTTCTTACTCACACTGCAGCGTTGTTTAGGACTGCTCTTATCCATAGGCATCTCATAAAGTGGCACAATACTTGTCTCACCACCATGACCCACCCATTCATATGTTTAGAAGTGGTGGGAAAGAAGCGGTGAAGGGAAGGACTTGCAGAGGGCTTTTAGTTATCCTGGGGACTGCTGTATGATTCTTTTTCCCATACAAACCTTAGTGGCCCTATGACAGTCTGAAGTTCTCCCTCTTGTCCTTGGAGGTAGGTAACGGCACTGTAGCTTCTCGAAGTCTCTAGAGAAATATAAAGTAGCACTAAGCAAGCCACTGCATCAAGCACATAGTCCTCAGGGAGTTTGCATCCCTTAAAAATTCCAACTCTTTAAAATGTTGTTAAAATTTATGTTGAATTGTCCAGATGTATGAATAGGTCTATCTTTCTTCTGTACCCGAAATTGCTAAAGATCATTACCTAGATTACAGATGATGATCCAGTAGTTTAAGTCTAATCACCATGTGGTTGTTCTTAGGTCTCATGTATTTCCAGGAGAAAGCACTTATTTTGACCAAAGTTGTTTTCTTTCCCCTTCCCTTTTTTAAATCAAAGATGACTGATGACTTTTAATCTCCATTCAGGCTTCTTTCTTGTTGCTTCTTAAGCACACGTTCCTCACCCGAATGCTGTTTCATTCTGTTGTGACTGCTGGTATTGCTTTAAGACTTTTAGCAGTACCACCAGCCTTTGAGTTACTCTATATCCCTATGCAAACTTGAACAAGTACAGAAAATGCTTCTTAAACCCCCTACATTTCACAAAGGGAGAGCATCAGAATTATGACCTAAAGCCTTCTCCACATAATCTTTTTCTTAGGAGACTTTTGCTGGTCCTCTGTGCACAGATGAAATGTGTCTAATGTAAGCAAAGAAAGTGTAAGCATCGCTGAACAAGGCGTGAAGTGGTCATCTTCTACCTTTTAGCCAGTGGTCCCCCAGCCTTAGGTGTAGGGTAGTGTGCCTTGCTTTTAAAATGTGTCCTTTTAAGGCTGATGGGGCTCTCCTTCATATCAGTCTGAAGTAATTCAATTGGCTCTGGTGGAATTATTCCAGATTTCACACCTTTTTAACTGAGAGCATAAATTGACCTGTATGTGTTGCATTTCCTCTATTTGGTAATTATTTCAAGTACACTCAGATTCGCTAAATTTCCACGCCAGGCAAGAACGTTTGCAGCATGGTGTTAATAAACAAAAAGATCCTGTGATGCACAGTTTGGGGACTGCACGAGGCAGTCGCTGAAGGGTTTGGCAGCCGTCCTCTCTGGGTACCCGTCCTCACTGGAAGTGCTGAGAAGCCCTCCTTGACCCGCAGCAGACATTGCAGCACGGGACGAGACAGTGACTCAGCAAGGCAGATTGCTGGGATGGTTTCAGCCGCCTTTGGCTCCCACCAAAGGCAGGATCATCCAGTTCAAGGTTGCTGTGGTGACTGTTTTCAAAGCTCTGCCTGGAATTCATTTTAGCTACCAAGAGACTGTCTGTCACTCCATGGCTACCACCTCCCACAAGAGCTTCGTTCTGCTGCTAGACTGAAGCTGTTAGTGAGCGGTTCCCTGCAGACAATAGAGACCAGTAGTCTGCTGTTTATACCAAATAAAAACTTTTCGGTTTTGGAAGTTCTTAATCTATAAGTATTTTGGCCTTAAGATGTTATTTGGCACAGGTTTTGCTGGATGTTGGTGTGTCAGAGTTTCGTATCCTAGCACAGAGCACGTTGCAAGTTAAATCCAACTTTGGCTAAGCCTCCTTCTCTCTAAATTTAAACTACAACATGGATTTGTGGTTGTTTTTTATTTTTTTATTTTTTTATTTTTTTTTTTTAAACAAAAACAAACAGAATAATAGTGGAGCAATAAGGCATGCCTGCCTGAGCTTTTTTCCTTTCTTTCCCCTTTCCAGCAATCTTGATTGTTGCTAATACACAGGAAACTCATATCTGGTACGTGGGATAAATCCTGGTAGAAGATTGCCCTAATATACTTCTGGCATCGGTGGCATAATGAGACAGCTACTGTAAAAAAAGCTAATCCTGAAAGTCAGGCCAGCCCAGGGTTTAGGCAGACTAACTCTTTGAATTCCTGCAGATATTCAAGATTTTCATTCCTTAGTTGTCTGTATCCTGCTTTTTTCCTCTTTTTGGATTAATCCCTATTTATTTTTTCTTCTCTTTTCCTCATCTTTGCCCCTGAGCGTTCCCCAGCTTTATACATCGAGTTTCCCTTGGCATGCCAAAAATCTGCTGATGAATACCACTTGTTTGAAAGTTTCCTGCAAGTTTTCTTTTTGTGCAAGTATTTTATATGAAATCCAAGCGAGGAAGTATTTAGAACTTGCTCGTGACTTCAAGCCCAAGTCTTTAGTTGTGTGCATACAATATTTGCAGTATACATCAGAAATACACTGAGACAATAACATTAAAATTTGTTTATGTGTTTGGAGTGCTGCTAGATGCTTTGGATGTATCCAGATGAGGAATATCTGAAGAATAGATTTAAAATGTAGGGAACAGTTTTTTGTAAAGATGAAAGCTATTAATCATTGAAGCAAGTGATCACAAGAAGTTAGATCTCTGCCATCCAAGTTTTCAGTTCAGTAATAGATGCTTTGTTAAAGCAGAAGCAGTAACTGGTGTTATTTGGTCTTTGTTGCAGAGCAGATGATGGATAATTTTTGCTTTCAGTCTCTTCCTCCACAGGTCTCATCATTTCTCCTTGCAAGCCCAGCTCTGACAATTGAAACTCACCTGTCATGAATTGCCAAGTTAATGATGGAGATGTCACCTCCCTCTGCCCCATAGTTCACACACGTTCAGACTCTTCATTGTTGGAAGTACCTCAACTTTTTAGTCATGTGGCAGCTTCTTTTGCAACTGTCTCTGAATGTCTGAGAGCAGCATAACGTAGGGAAGGGAAGGAATATCACTGAACTGTAATAACCCTTTGAGTGTGTTTAGATGTTCTGGTTATTAACTGTTACGTCTTTCAGAAATAGAAAAATCTAGAAGCACTCTTCATTCAGTAGAGCAGAGATTTGGTGTCTTCACTTACACGTTTCAGTTGATGAACGTTAGTGGGACACAAAAGATTTAATTTCTGAATTTGCTGGGTGTTGTGTGGTGGTTTTTTTTCTTCTTACCTTGACATGCTTAATCTTTTGTAAGTCCCTTTTTGTGTTTTGGTTCAGGCAATTAATGTAGAAACGAAGGTTTCTCAAATCAGGATATGCAAGGAGATTTGAAGTAACACACTGATTATATAATTAATTCTCAGTTGTAAATTCATTTTGATGGAGTTAATTCTTTCCCAGAGGCTGAAGAGATGTTTTGGTCCACCCACAGTGCTCTAATCAGCTAAGAAATAAAGAAGAAAAAGGCCTTGAAGGAATGGAAATTTCATGAACAGGGGAAAAAATGCCGGGAACAGGCAGGATATTTTACTTTTAATTCAAACAAAAGCTCCTGAGCTGTGATTTTGAACCATGGGTGTCCAAATCCTGCTTTTAAGCAGCATGATGTGATGGGTCCAAAAGAAATCAGAAAGGAATGATAACTGAGGAGGATGGAGAAAAATTATTCAGGTGGTGGGACCTTGCACAGTTATGAAAGTGTGTTTAGTGGAAGGTATATTTATGGTCATTTTTTAACATGCTCCACAAACATGGTAACATTCAAATATAGCTTTCTGCATGACAGTTGTCCATTCACTAATAAACATGGACCAGTGACTGTTGTCTCGATGGACTATGAACTCTCTTACTACTTTGGACAGTGTTTTGTGAGGTGCTGACTTCAGAAAGCATAAACAGCAGTCCAGAACCTGAATAATTTGGAAAATCCCATTTCTCGTACTTCATTTGTCTGTTTCTCTCTTGCTTAACCAGTGACCTAATCATCCTGTAGATGTGATTCAACTGCAGGTTTCCAGAACAGAACAATAATAACAAAGAAAAAAGGTTGACAAATTTCCAGGATCTTCAAATGATTCTGCACACATATTGCAGTGCATACTGCAAGGACAGTTGCTAGCCTATTTTACTCTCTAATAACTGATTTAATTTACAAGACTTTCTAATCTCAGTCTGTCTCTGCCTTTTCCCTGGTTGGACCTATTTTGTAGTATGAATTGAAAATGCTTGTGTCTAAGGGTGATTTTAGCATGCATGCTAGGTAAGAATATGCATGCAATCATCACTATATCCTAGGAACTGGTAGTTTCTTTTTCATTTTCTTAGTCTGCTTGGTGGCTGTAGCAGAAGTTATGTTGTATTGGCTAAAATGCATTATCACCACACTTCTAAGCTCAATCGAAGATGTGTAAATGAAGTCAGCGTGATGCAAGTGGAGCTGAAAGATGATCTTCCTTGCAGCTTTGGGTAGCAAGAGTAGGCTTGCCCTGGAATATCACTTTAGATACAGTGAGGGTTTTTTTTACTCCTCTGAATTTGGACAAAATGAAATTCCCACTGGCTGATTTTCCATGGATTGTTCCCCAGATTACACTGCCAAGTTTGGTGCGAAAAAGCCAACAGTGCTAAGGGACCGTCGTACCATTCTAGTGAGTGAATAGTTAAATATAATCTGAATGTGTCATTTACATTTGAGCCTAACAAGGTTATAACTGGAGTTGTGTGCAAATGACTTTTTGGTGCTATTTTCACATAAACTGACTATTTATTTATTTATTTTGTTCTGGGGTTATTTCACACCCTAAGGGTTTCATTTTTGTTGGTTGTTTTATTAATGTAAAAATACTCATTTTCACACCCAAATGTGTGATTATTTAAAATGCTGCTTCTATTCATTGTGCACTCACTTGCAACCTAAAGGCAAATACTCAAATGTCTGGAGCTTGATAACTCCATGGTGGTTTTGGCTGGCTTTTTAAAAATCAAAAATTACTGTGAAGAGAAATGGGCAGTAAGAAATTCAAAGGATTACAAGAGTTGTACTGTCATGTCCCAATCTTAGCATTTGAGGATGGTTCACAGGTTATTCCAGCACACAACCACATAGTTTTGTGCCCTCTCTAATGCACCCAAGCCTTCCCACAATGCAGTGGTCCCAAAAAGCTGTAGCCACCTCCCTAGCCCTGCATGGAGAAATAACATGGGTTCACAAGACAGAAGCAGAATTGCAGCAACATTTATCCTACTGTCTCTGGGCTCTGCTTACTCCCACCCACCCTTTCCCCAGCCAGTGAAGACCGTGAAGAACATGGATGCTACTTGCGTTTTGTTTTATGAGTATCTATCTGCCCTCTCTGGGCACTGACTGGTTAAAACACAACTTAAAATGTCTTTTTTTTCCTAAATTGGGCCGATTTTGGAGAGTCTAAATGTGATGTAAAATCAGTGTCCAGGGCTCTGCATTTTGTAATAAGTGAATGTTTTGCTGATTTCTTGCTAGAATATCTGCAACCACACCAATTTGCATGCCTGTATGTGTGTTAGATTGCTGGCAAAGAAATGCTGAATGCTGATAATTGTATACTGATTTCCGAGGCTGATTTAAGTCATTTTGATTTTTTAATTCATTCTGTGCTTCCTTTTTATTTCTGCACATGTGTAGTAATGTCCTGTAATGTTGTTGCCTAAAATAAGCAGTAAGAAATGAAGTTGTGAGATGGCTGCTGTAAAAGGAAAATGACATTTTTCCCTTTGATTCTTGGTTGTTTTTTTTTCTTTTTCTTCGCCAGTAGAAGAATAGGTCTCTGTGTACAGAATGTTCCAAAAAATGTTGCATTCACTATCTTGCTGCTAATTTATATACAGAAAACAGCATGGCTGTTAGGAGCCTCAAAGATCAGAAAAGTCACATTCACAAGTTCTGCACAAGAATATTCTTGTTCTTGAGAAGCACCCTACAGGTCAGCTGGACTCAGGGGTGCTCAGCATCTCTTCTGCTTTGGCATGCTGCTGGGTTCTTCAATGAAACCCTGGTTTGAGATCCTGCAGTTGATTTGTGGTAGAAGATGTAGAAACCTCTGCCTGTGTGCTGAGGAAGAAGAGGGAAATGTAGGGAATTCTATGACTTTGTGTTGGTTGTATGTGGTAAACCCAGAGTGTGTGTTCTCTCCTTCCTTCAGTGATATACGTTGAGTTCATGGATGTGTCAGAGGTCCGGGAATATTAGTCCATTCATGTGAACATGTTAACAAATACTGAATGTCTTAAAAAAATTTGGTTTTCCTTTTTTTTTGTTTGTTTGTTAGGAATCTGAGAAAAAGGGGTTAATTGACCGAATCCACATGGTCCAAGAAATTATCATAGCTGTTCAAAGCATCCTGGAAGAAATAGCATCATTTGGAGAGAGGATTAAAAAGTAAGTGCTAATTTTTTTCTTGCTTAGCCATAATTTGCAATGAAGCAGAGCCTGGAGGATTTTTTTAGAGTGAATGTCTTGCTCCAAATATGACTGCTAGGTGCAGCAGGAGAACCTGCCATGTCCCACTGCTACTTCTTCTCTGGGAGTCTTTTACTCCAAATATCTCTCCAAAGCATAGAGAAGAAAAGCCATGTTCTCTACTGATGTAGCTCTCACATTTGCCCAGATTTCTGGTCATGTCTGTTTGTGATGGGGTAGGGAGTTATGACACAAGGGAAAATATTGCTTGAAGATATGGACACAGAAGTATCAGGGATTTCTTTTCATTTCCTTCACAGAAAGTAGGTAGGGATGGATGATTGATGTTGCCTTTCCCACGCCCTCCCTACCCTGACCTGGTTACAGGGGTTATCAGTCACTTATTTCCCTGCCCAATGCATTGATTTTGATCTGTCTGCTTCCTGCTGGTGCCACAAGGAAGCCCGAAGGGGGTTTTCTGGGTCCTGTTGTAAGGGGAGGCACATGGGGTATTCCTGACCTTACAAAGGAGGGAAGTGAAAAGCCTTAAAAAAAAAAAAAAAAGAGAAAAAAGCCACACACAAGCACACACAAACTTTTACAACCCAATCTTTATTGGGGCTTCATTGACCCACATTGTTTTCTGTTTTGAGCACAGTGATGGTTTGTGATCGAGTCACACTTTAATGAGGAGCTGGGTTCAAGCTAAAAATACAGCAAACGCATGTGCTGTGGTTCCATGCTGGACACCCCAGCTGGGGTGGAAGTGGCCCAAAGATGTATTCCAATCTATGAAGAGGGTACTGTTCTGCCCAGCTGCATGGCAGGAAGACTCGGAGTGCTTAAGCACTGTTAATTCTTGTATTCATTTTGGTAACAATGGTCTTAGAGAACACATTGGGTATTAATGTGGATGCCCGATGTAATTTCAGAAGAATTCCATTGTAACTCTACAGTAATGTACCATTAAAAAATTGCCACCAAATTTTTTCTGTAAGTGACAGACTGAATTGTGCTACAGTTTCCGTCTGTCACTCTAGTTATACAATCATAGGGAGTTTTAATAGTTTAACTGAATTGAGCTGTTTTGCTATTTTTTTACTTTAACTTAAGCTACTTTGATTGATAATGATGAGTCCCTTTCCCACCTATCTTTACTTAATATTTAATACACCTATTGAAGCTTAAAAGTAATTCTTTTAGCTTCCTATTAATTTTATCTGTCAAGGGAAGTTTCTTATTTTACAGCCTGATAAGTGGTCCATGTTCATTCTCTCTTCTTCCTGCTCCTCATCATTATGATGTGATGAAGTTAGCAGGCAGATTGTATGAAACAGATGCCCAGATCTGTAAATCCACCTGTGGGCTAATTGGCATTCATTGTAGTCCAGGTATCTCAATATTTGGTGCATACTGTAGAGATGTTACAAGGGCACAGAGAAACAAAAGAACTTCAAAGATGTGTTAGCAATAGCTGCTCACCTTAAGTCCATTGTGGGCTTACAGATGAGCGGTCTGAGGGGAAGGAAGTCCTGTTTTGTGCTAAAATGCTGCAAAAGTCTGAATGACTGTGGCAACTGAGCCTCTTGAGGGTGTTCGCCTTGGGAAAAAGCTGATGCAGGTTGGTGGTCTGGATTGCTGCTGGCATGCTGTAGCTTACCCAAGACAGCTTCCTATGTATAGCGTAGTAAGGAATTGTTGAATACAGAAGGTAATAGAAGCAAATATATAAAAATTAAGAGATTTGTATAGAACATTGTTCCCTAATAGTATGCAGGGAAATGACTTTAACTGTTCTTTTAGGTTTAGCATCAGTCACAATTAATCCAGTCCAAGTTATTGACGGGTTTGAGTCTGGGCTACCTGCCACATTTGAGTCATGCACGGACACACATGCCATGTCATCTCCACTGTGGCCCAGTGGAGCCAGCTCAGGTGGCTCACACCTGCGACATGGCCTCGTCTCCGGATCAGATAATCTGCCCATGAATAATGGAGGGCTGATTGGTGAGCGGAGATGTGTAACAAGTGTGACATGTATAAGAAGAAACAAAAACAACTTGCTACATGCCCAACAACTTCACTGAGCTCCCCAGAGACTATTGTCTCTCTCCTTATCATGATATCTGCCTCTCAGATATCTCCCTTAATCCATTATAGCATCCAGATGCAGCAATCTGCTTATCCACCTTCCAAGGAGTCTGCAATTTACAGTGCATTTGAAAGAGCCAAGTGCTGCAAAGAAGTCATTAAGTTATCATTGACTTGCGGAGTACAACCAGCGTCCAAGAGCAGAAATGCTAAGAAGGATTATTTTTCTTTACAGCACATTCAACTGGACGGTGCCTTTCCTCTCTGTCCTGGCCTGCTTGGTCCTTGCAGCAGCAACAGTCATTTTGTATTTTATACCACTGAGGTACATTGTTTTAATCTGGGGTAAGTACTCCACCATATCTCATTTGCATGCAATGAATACAATATATATCTACAGAATGAAATCAAACAAACTTTAAATGACCTGTTACATGGGCAATCAATTGCTGTTGCTTAAAGGTGAATAAATATGCTATGAACATCTCAAAATTACCCTTTTTTTCCCCCGGGTGATCTGAGGATCTGCTTTTCTCAGGGTTCTGTATACATTTCTAACAGCACCACAAGAAGAGTATTAGTCTAGGTAAGCTGCTTTCAATATTAGTATTATTCTGCAGGAGAGTAATTAGCTTCCTCTTTCTGGAATGCCCCCAGTTGCGAAATGGGGGTGCACAATATGTGTTTGAAGAGCTGGATCATGGAGGCCTGGACTCCAGGGTCCTTTTTGGTCTTAATTTCCCTGAAATCAGGAGGAGCAGTGGACCCAGGACCCCATGGTCCAACAGGACTCACTGAGATCTCCTTGTATCATAAGTTGCAAAGTATTTGCATGAGGTGCTTTAAAATAGGAGCTTTTAAAGATGGAAACCTTCCTGGTTGTGTTATGAAGAAGAGTAAGATGGTTGTTCACACAGGAGGTGACATTCCACCTGCCGAAGACTTTCCTCATCTCAAAATGGCCTTCTATCTTATTTAGGGTGATGACTTTTATCTCAGTAGTGGCTGAGAACATAGTAGAGGTAATCCTCACTGAACCACTGAAGCTCAGCCCCAATGTGGCTCTGGGCTGTAGGGACCCCTCCATCACCCTTCCAGGGCTGAGCCGTCTGCCACTGTCTTAGCTCTCCTGGATGCAGAAAAAGGAGGGAATGTGGCAGTACAAAAAGCCACTCTTGGGCAAAAAATAAATGAAATAAAGGATTAAAGCAAACAAAAGAAAGGGCAAAAAGGAAGGAGAGAAATTGCTAGGAGTAAAAAGTTCAGTAACAACATATTGCCATTCTTGTATGGAAGACATGGTGAGTACATGAGAACTATACATCCGTTCAACATCATCTAGACTGACAGGGCCTTCAAATATGATACATGTTAAACAACTACCCTGTGGCAAGGCCTCAAAAGACCTTATGGTATTTTCTGTTTTTTAAAAATCAGGTACACAGAAAATTGTGTTGGCATTTTGCTACAAGTATATGGCTTAAAAGCTGAACCTCAGATGTGAAGCGGGTACATTTCAGAGAAAGGAGGCCATCACATTCGAAATCACTTTCAAGGAAACTACTATGAGATTTTGGACAGGGGCATGATGGAATTGAATGCTGTATTTTTCTCCTCAGAGGCAACCAATGTTGTACACGGGTAGAGCTTGGAAGGGTGCTCAGGTCTCTTGCGTTCCCATCCTGGTCCATGGAATAGAGGTGGCACTGGCTGAGGGCTGCTCATTACTCCCTTTTCTCAAAAGCAGGAGATGACAAGACCTCATGATCTCCACAATACTGTGAACAATGCACTCCTATGAATCTTCTCCTACTGGGGACCACCTCTGATAGCTGAAGTGTAACTAAGTCCATAACTAAATCTGGCTCTGCAAAGAGTGGACAAGCTATAATACATGATGGGGAAGGGAAGATTTAATTTTCAATATAAATGGAAAGAAAAAAAGCCTGTATCCTGCCCAGTTATTTTCAGAGCTCTGCAGTTCCCTGAGCAAGACGAGAGGGAATGTCTTTTTGGTTACGTAGAATAACAGGTTTAACAGTAGTCTCAGCTGCAAATTTGTGTATTCTCCCCAAAATATCCTCCAAAATGAATATATGCTGCAATCTTTTTTTGCCATGTCGTTGACAACAGGTGATCTCCAAAGTAGAGGAATACCTTTAGAAATAATGCCCTCAGCTTCCTGCAGGAGGCACTTGTGAATGATTCCCCATGGCAGGGAATGGATGCACAGTTTTACTGTTTTCACGTAAACAGAGGCACTGTTTTCACATTAATTTTTTCTTGTGAATTCCTCTTCCCTCTTTCACCTTGCCTGAGCAATTTAGGAGAGAGGGAATAGAAAGGAGTTGTATTATTTTGTTTGCTTTTTTATTTTATTTTTTTTTTCTCCTAGGCATAAATAAATTTACTAAGAAGCTTAGAAATCCCTATGCCATTGACAATAATGAGCTACTAGATTTCCTCTCCAGGGTACCATCTGATGTTCAAAAGGTAGGTAATGAATGGTCATCGCCAACAGAGGCGACAAGCGGCACGGAGAGCGGCTGGGTGCTCTGCTTGGGGAATACAATGCCAGCACACTTTTAAATAACAGAGATAAGGAATTGGGGAAAATCCACAAAGGGAGGAGGGGGATGGTGTTAGAGGAGAAGGGAGCCAAAATCCTTTGTCAGAAGGATAAAATGATTGCAGAAAAATTATCCTGAAAATACCTACTTAAAAATGATCTGGAAAATCACCCAGCGTGGTTACTGAACTATGGTTTCCGTCACCTTTCTGCTCCAGTATTTGTACAGAGGGAAGAGAAAAATAGTCTCTTTGATAGAGATAACTATCCAAAAGGATTTGCTGAATTCTCACTTTTCTCAAGATGGGGAAGTGGGCATTATTTCTGTGACTTTGTGCTTGCTGTGGTTTTGGTTGTGTTTTTTTTTTTTT
>VXBW01000458.1:675906-717490 GCA_013400375.1 Thinocorus orbignyianus
TTTTTTTTTTTTCACATCAGCTGTTCTTCAGAATTCTTCCTCCTCACCTACCTTGAGCTGCAGTCCTCCCCTGGACAATGTTCCTCATCTTTTTCTTTCAAGAAAGCCTTGGGATGTGTATAAAATACTCTGTGGTCGGTCAGATCAATCTTCTACCATTATGGAATTATAACTTTCAATCTAACCAGAATCTATCCTCCCTCAATTTCAGTCAAGTCTCGTCTCTTCTCATACTGCTTTTAAACAGCAACACTGTCTTCAGTAATCTTGCCTATCTTCCTGGAAATTATTTGAACAATAAGTCCTTTAGAATGTCAAGATCTGTTTATTTCTCTTGGAGGAAGGAAAATAGTCTTGCTGGGTAACGAAGCCACATGATATAAAGGATTCTTTCTTTTGTTTTAATCACCTGGAATCTGTGTCCTCAGGCCCTGATCCCAATGTCCTGGATCCCACTGACATTGTACCTTCCTCTGTGAATCATGGTACTTTCACAGTGAGGTGCTGCTCACTGTGAATAAGGGGATCACAATCTTGCCAGTAGTGTTTTCACTCTGTTGGAGACAGAAAAATAATTGCCCCCATGCAGTGTCGAGGCATCTGGTAGAAACAAGGTTGGAAAAGGCTCCTGGTGACTTTTATCTCAAGAGACCACCAGATTGGTTGGTGGCAGCCCGATTAACTTGAGAGAAATCTTGCCATAGACTGGTGGGAGGAAAAAAGCTAAACAGAAACGATCATAGAGACATTAAGCTTCATTCCATTTTTATTTTTTTGTCATTGCTCTGTTAGAGTGCGCTGGATTTGTGGTGATGGTTTGCATATGCCCTTTTAGTGTTTATGTTTAAAGATAAGCTGCTTTTCTATTTATGCCTTATTTAACATTTACAATTATAACATTTCCTTGAGTGGTTTCTATCATTTTTGAGCTCTCTGCAGAAAATGATAACCATTTTCTACGAGGGAGGAGTGATAAAAGTTCCTAGAATGGGACAAACCTCAGACTTTTCCACCACTGCTAAAAATAGGGAGCCTGTGGCAGCCACACTCTCTAGTGAAAAGTTGTCCATGGCAGGTCTGTCTGCCCTTCTGTCTGCTTCATTTTATGTGCTATCAATGCATCATCATTTCACTGTGGTACTGCAATGCGTTAGAAATTACCTCTGTCTATACATTAGTCATTGACAATCCACATGTGTTGGACAAAAGACAGAGGAGTGAAAAAGATGGCATGTTCAGCAAAAGTTTACCCATGATTTCAATGGGAATACTTTTTTGAAGTAAAGAGACACTTTGGAAATTACGCCATCCTTGTCAGTTTATCACATATGTTTTAACCATTACATTGTATACAGAATTTTTTTTGAAAGGTGAAGGCAGCTTTGTCTAGGTTCTATTTAGGAAAATATTTTCCTTTTTTGAAATGATTAAATATGTCAGCATCCCAAGATCTGTGTACAGTTTTGACAACTGTCATCTTACTGCATATTGGGATCCTCTTGAGTTGAAACTCCTGAGAGAAGTTTATTAAACTTATGGGTTAATGCCAGAAGAAGAAGAAAAACACATCCTAAACCAAAACAAATGCAAAAGATCTATCCTACATTGCTGAAATCAGGTAGAACCCCATGTATCTCATTAGAAAAATCTGCTTTTAATATTTTCGTTTCAAGAAATGATGCATGACTTCTCAAATCCTTCCTGCAATTAATCCCCCATGTTCCTGTGTTTAAAAAATGATTCATTACTTTTGAACCTTCCTAGTTTCCCTTGGTTTGTCCTCGGGGAGCCATTAACACACACTGTAGTGAGCTAGAGTTACCTAACTGCAAACGTCATGTCTATTTGTTTTTACAGGTGCAGCACGCTGAATTGAAACCATACAGCAGCTCCAGTCCCATTAGGAAGAAGCGGAGCGCGCTATAGGATGCAGCGGGATTTTGGAATGCAGCATCTCCCTCCGTACCCCCCATGTGTGCACACGCGCTGCTCCCCTCCCCTCCTCCTTGGTTCAGAACAACACTATAATCACTGCCACAGACTGTGTTGTTTTTCATTTTGTTTTGTTTTTTACCTGGAAGACATTTTTTTTGATAAACGCCTATCTTGGGTTGTCTTTTAGGCATGGAGTCATAGCCCAAAAAAGAGCAAGGTGGAACATAAGAACTATTTTGTGGGGTGGGGAGGAGAATGGGAGAGGCTGGTGCAACTGCACCTTTTTTTTTTTTCCTTTTCCTTTTTTTCTCCCTTCGATTTTAGAGGCAAGGCTGGATGTGGCAGCACTCCCCGGTTTATGTAGGAAGAGATAATTCCGCTTAGTGTAGCAGATCAGCTGAGCTGATGTGAGGAGATGCTCTGAACCAGTTTTTAACATATCCAACAGATTTACATTAAGATATGAAAGCTATTCTTTTCTGAGTTAAATCACTGTGCCTAGAAAGGTTTAAGCACTGAATTAACGAGTCTTTGATACCCATCTTCTGTTCAAGCGGTGTACATTTTAAAAAGTTTTTTATCATAATTAGCAGAAAGAGCTAGGAGCTCTGACAGTATCTCAATATTTCATCCAGCACTTGTGCGTTTTTCTTTTTTTTTTTTTATTTTTTATTTTTTCCTACCACCCCCTTCTTTCTCTTTTTAAAGCCCACCCTGGGGCTAACTCTTTGGATACTGGAATCATCGGAGATCCATTGCTGGCAATGGATCTGGCGTGAGAACCTTCTGCCACAAAAGGATTAAGAGACTGTAGAAAAGCCTGTCTCACTGACCTGGAAAGACTCTGTTGACTTGCCTTTTATAATTCCATCTCATCAGAAATTTTCAGCATAGCTGTTGTTTTCCTGTCTAAATCCAGAAGGGGTCAACACTACAGATCCAAGAGAAAAAAACACTTTATAGCCTTAAAAAATTAGTGCTTGTGCAGACATAGAGCATGGTGCTGAAAGACTTGCTTGTGCAATAGTGTTCAGGCTTTGGTCCACCACTGATGTCTCACTGGAGTCTTTCCAGGTGATTCACAAGGAGAGGATCAGAAAGTGAGGTCATCTAGAAACTGAGCAATGAAGAGACGGAAGAAAGGACCCCATTTTCTGGTCAGAGGAGAACGTGATTTCTTGCTTGCTTACCAGTCTTTTGGCTATTGTGCTTTTGCTTTATATAATTCAGATAACCGGTTTTGTTATTATTTGACTGGGGAAACTGAAAGATGGAATCATGTGTGAACCTGCTTAATTTTGATGAGAGAGTAACCCTCAGTCCTGTAGGTGCTGCAGAACGTTGTGGGAGCGACTTGCCACCACAAAAAGTCATTGGTAGCACGAGACCTGGAGTTGCTTCTTGTGATTCCCAGGCAGGGCTGCCACTAGCATCCCTTGGGATAGTTCACAATACAAAGAAATAGACAATCCAGAGACACGGGGGTTTTTTTAACAAAAGAAGACTTTGAAAGTCATCTAATTAAAGGTAAAACCTTGCTTACGAGTTGCTAATCCAAATGAAGCCACACTGCATAGTTCAGCAATGCAAACTTGTGGGCCTGTTGCATGCATTTGAGGAAGGAAAACTTAACACCAGAGTATCTTCTGCTGGATTATTAGCCAGATTCAGTGATTCTTCGAGAAGCATATTTTTTCAAAGTAACAAGCCCCACTGTGACTTTGAATAAAGAGAGGCACATTTTCATAGACTTGATTGGCTAAAGAATGTATTTTGCTCATGCAAAGCAGTTTGTAGCTGCAATGGAAATACAGAAGAAAGATTACCCTGGTTTAAAAAGCCACAAAAATGTCTTTGTGTGCACGTGTGTTTTGTGCCCATGCATATACAGAGTTGTGTATAAAGAAGAGTATATGTATAATGTATTTATAGGCGAGTGTGTGTGGGAAAATGGGTGAATATACAGATTTAAAAACCTTGAAAATGTTTATGAAAAATGCCAAAGATTCTAAAGCTTATCATCTTGCGTCTGTTCTTCTTCATTTTGTATCTTTCCCGGCATGTCTCTCTGGCTGAGCCAGATCTCTGCATGATTTGATTTACTTCAAGTTAATGAAGCTGGTTGGAAAGAGCCTTGTAGAAATTATAAAATCTCCAGTAAATCTCCTTCTTGTACATACAATAGATGTCCGCGGACCCCTTTTGTTAAACCAGTTTCTCAATCTTCTGTGTAAACAATGCCTCATTGTCTTGCTTTAAACTATCATCTGGTTTATCATACTGCAGTCTTGTCATTTTGTAAGGACCAAAGTCAGACATATTTAAGCAGGCATGTGAGATCTGATTGTTGATTTGAGTGAAAACATTCAACTGCAGGAAAAATGGTTTATTTATTCAGAAGTTGGGACTGATACTTTAATTTTTATTTTTTTTTCCCTATAGATTCTTCCATGTGGAACTGATTTTGGTTCAGGAGACAGGGTGATGTCTTTTTTTTCTTTTTTCTTTTTTTTTCTTTTTTTTTTTAATGTGTAGATATGTTGTATTTCACAATAATTTGTAATAGATTGTTATGCTGGAGACATACCAAATGAAGGGGTTTGGATGGTCCAGTACCTATATATATTGTAATGAGCTCTGTGTTTTGATAAATGCTGTTGGAAATGCAATAAACATTTGAGGTTAAGCTGATGCTTTTAATTTATGTGGATTAGGAGATGTGTTTCCCATTTTTTGCAAAATATTGTGCTATAATATGTAGTATCTGACTAGGCCATCAAGTCGAGGACATCACATGACAGGGCAGTGTAACAAAAAACACTGGAGGTTACTTGAAGTGGAGACACTGCTGCAGTAGGAGATGAGGTAAAGATTTACCCCACCTGCTTACAAATATTTAGTAGGATTTCCTCGACCCTACCTGAAGGAAAGGAGGGTTATGTGCATTTATTGCAAGTCAAACTCTCTATTCGGGTTTCCATTTGATTCTTAAAGCAAGGATACTGGTTGATACATATGTTTGTGTGTCTCTTTGCCCAGTTTTTACTTTTTTAATCAATTCACTGTGTAACATGGAAATTATAAACTTGAATATTCAATTTAAGGTCATAATTTCAGTGCAACAATCTGTGTTTGTATTCTAAAGTGTGTAAGACCAGAGGGCATTCAGAAATTTAAGTCTAGCTATGGGTCTTTTGGATGGCTGTGGATTTACAGACTCACGGAGCTAACAGAATATGGCTAAACATGTCCACTACTTGTACAGTGTGTAAATAACTGGATTTGACATACATGTGCCAAATGCAGTATGTACTCACATATGCCCAAACGTAAGCTGCTGCTGAAGGTTGGTTTCTTGAATAATCAGGAATAGGGCTGAGGACTCAGCTCCCCTATGGGTCGCTGTCAGTAAAACTCAGCCACTGAAACGCACCTTGTGGAAAGCAAGAACACAACTGAATAAAGCAAAGTCGGTGGAAATGTCATGTACCTTTTTTTTTCTTTTTTCCCCCTCTTTCTTCCTTTTTGCTTGCAAAGCTCCAATTTTAACCTTGAGCTGTAGCTGTTCCTCCCTCTGCTTCCCCCTCAGTCTTCTCCCAAACCACCCACAAAGCGGTGGAGAGGCCAGACTCTGCCCCGCTGACCGGATGCTCCCACCGGAGAGCGCTGCCCAGCAGAGCAGCCACCCTGCACCCCTCTGCCTGGGAAGGTGCTTCCTCCCTAAAAATCCAACTGCTGCTGCTAATTCACTGCCTGGGGTAAGAGCACTAACAGCTGCTCCCTGAACTGGCCTATCCCGCTTGAAAACAGAAACTTGCCATTTAATTTCCTGTACTCTACATGGGGCTACGTTTTATTTTAGTTTTTTAATTTGGAGGGCCTGATCCTGCAGACATTGCCACAAGTGGAAGCGGAGTTGTTTTCCCATCAGACTGGTAGGTTCAGACCAGGAAGGAATTTGGTGGCTCTGATGTGTTAAGAAAAAAATTGACAAAATACATTCTAATCAAACCTTAACCTTTAGATTCTCCGTCCTTTAAACTTAGCTGATAGACTATTTGGGAAATATTAGCTTTGACTATAGAGACTATGGCATGTGTTAGAAGTGAATCTGGTTCTGACTTAATATTGTACGCGTATTTTATCTGCAAAGCTACATGTGTCGGGGCCCTGGTGCATCTACCCCTTCAAATCACACAGGGACATAATAAGAATATCTGCTCTTTAGCATCCTTAAAGTTAGCAGCTCAGAAGGAAGCTGAGATACTACAAGTGATTGTTAGCCTGCTGTATTGCAGATGGAGTGTTTTAATCATTCTCAAATTGGGATAAATGAAGCCAGACAAAATTCCATCATTTTGGGACAAAGTATCTGCCTGACAGTTTATCATTGGGGAAGACCCTTAGCAGCAACAGTAATTATATAGTTCAAGAAATATGTGAGCAAAAGATATGTTTATGATTAATGTAAATATTCGTAAGCTTTTAGAAATGGAGTGAAAAAAAAAAACAACCAACCTCTTGAGATTATATCCTTTTTAATCTACTTTTTTTTCCCTGTGATGCTTTGACTTAAAACTGCAGCGTTTCAAGAGAATTTAGAAGGTCACTTTGTTTTGAATAAAAGACGTGCTCTTCTGACATGAATCATGAAACTCAGCTTGGGGAAGCAGGAGGTGGCATTCAGGTCTCGGTGTTCGCAACAGCAGCAGCACCTGGGCGGGCATGAGTTCAAGTTCTCAGTGTGGCTTTAACCTGAGGGCTGGTGATTCTTGTTAAATTTTACGTGAAGGAATGTTGCCAATCAGTTCCTGCGTGTTGGATTGAACACCTGCAATTTCCCTCTTGGCTGAACAAGACGATATGCCTCTTGCAGGGGAAGAAAGTAAGAACTGGAAGACATGCTGGTATAAACTTCATCTGAACTGACGTCCTAGGGCACTCGGTCTTCTAACCTTTTGTGGGCTTCCTTGCAGGAGAAAGGCAGGACAGGATCATAGACCGGACATGTAAATCTGATTCCAACTCTTCTAGGGCCAACCATGATCAGATTTAGATGGTCAACAGATTGTGCCTTCTCCTGGTGCTCACTGGCTGCTCAGATGGCTCCTTGAAGCCATGTGCATTTAAAGAGTGGCCTTCAGCCCATGAGGGAATGACAAGGCACTGGTCTTCAACAATTTGAGGGGTAGGTGGGTGGGTATGAGTAGGGAACTTGTGCTAAGGTCTGCTTCCCCAGGGCATCTGGGAGTGCTTAGCTAAGGATTTCTCCTCTACACCTGATTTGTTGTGACCAAATTTCTAGCAGATGAATGAAGAATGTTTCAGCTCTTGATCTCTGCATTTTTGGTAAGTTATTTTTATGACTGGAAAGGATATTAAACATTTAACTATTATCTACCTACTGGAGATAATAAAACCAAAAGACTTGGGACTTGGACTTACAAATGCGTGGTCAGCCTAGATTCTCCTTCAGCCCCAAAGGCATGTGGGGATAAAATGGTGCTGGAACCAAACTTCTTCAGAGAAGTGCAAAGACTGCTCGGTAGTATTGTTGCAGTGGTTTCCAAGACTAGCAAATACTTCATTTGCATCCCCTATAGGGGTAAGTGAATAAAACAGGGCTTTTTTTTTTTGTAGTGACACTACCCTTTATCCCTATCGTTGGTATGTATTTTATGGAGATCACTTTAGAAAAAAAAAAAATAAAAGAGGTTTATTTTTGTTTCTTGTGCAAATGCATACTGCTACTTCTATTCTGGCTACTGGAAGTGGAAGATGGGATTGGATTGCTTCTAAGGTCCTGAGTCTGTGCATAGCCAACCGATGCATTATTCACTTGATCAGTACCACCACCTCCCAAAGCAGAGTAAATACCTTGTCTTCATTTTCAAGTGGAGATGCACAGTAGAAGGAGCATATGTTCCTACAGACCAAAAAAAAAAAAAANTTTCAGTGACTTGTGTGCTGAATTTTGCTTTGATCATGGCTGTCTGATTTCTCCCTCCACCTTCTGGCTGCCTGTGGTTGGCTCGCTCCACAGAGTGAGTATCTGGAGCAGCACAGCAGCTGCAACCTTAGAAGAAGGGGCAGGAAGGGGGAGAAGTCTCCTTCCATCTCTGGCAACAGACGACTTTACTGAAAGTCAATGCCATCCCCTTGCATTTATCAATGCCACTCTTGCTCTGCATATTTTTGGTATTCGCCATGCATTGTTAGCAGTGATTGTCATGTAATTAAATCACTGCTCATCACAAGAGCCTATTTTTATGCTGAGATAAGCATCAGAAGTCTGCTGCAGCGTCCCCCAGATCAATAGAGATGTTCCCTGTAGGATTACAAATAGTCTGGGGTTGTACAGGGCACTAGAATTAATTAGGAATGATTTCTCTTTTTCTTTCTTCTTTCAATACATTTTTAATTGTTTATCCATTTTCGATGGGCTTGTTTTTAACTCTACCATGATGGCCCGGATGCTTCTGTTCAGACCTTTTGAGTATGATATGGTATCAATTTGAGGAATACCACTTGCTGTAAGCAGTTACTATTATCATCATCTTTCTATAGTCATGTGCAACTGTTGCTTCAAAATATGTTTCTGCATGAGGTGTTTGCATCTTAGGTTTTGCACCTGAGATTACGGTTAAATGGGTTTATTTAAGCGGATGAACTTGGAAACCCAAATACAATGACTAACCTTCAGGTGCTATCCTGGAGATTTTGACATTTTGATCAGAAGGCCAGAGGACAAGTGGAGAAACCAGCCATTTACCGAGGAAGCATTTGCCCAAGGTCACAGAACAAGTCTATGGCAAAAAAAAGGACTAACACCCTGGATGACTGTGGTTAATACTTTGCTGTTCTAAGCTGCTTACTTTCATTTGCCTTGTTTTTAAATTTTGTCCTACTTGTGTGCCAAACTGGTTTCCATATCCTCCATGAGGCATTGATCCAGCATCAGGATCTGCTGCTCCTCCCTCCCTGCTGACCTGTCCTGTCCATGGAGAAGTCCTGGATTAGCAACAGCTTCATGTCTCCCTGTCTTGCTGAGCCAAGTGTGTGTGGACCCCAGGAAAGACCCTCGAGTCCCATAGTTTGCTGTAGAGGTAAGAGCAGCTAAAAGTTGCAAGGGGATGAAGAGGGATAGGACTATTCAAAACAGTTCTTTGAGAAAGAGGCTGATGAGAAGAAAGTCAATTAAGGTGTCTGGGAGCAGGGTAAACTAGAAACACAGGCTTGAAATTATATAGTATTGACCGAGTGCACGAACAGAAGCTCTGGACTGTCTATGTAGGACACTACAGTGAGACAGAAGTTTCTGGGGAGCTTCTGAAAACAGAATGGCAGTGTCCACGAATAGATGAAGCATAGGAATCATTTTCAGCGCCCTTCCGTCAAGTGACTGAGAGGCATGTCCTCATCCAGCATCATCCAAAATGGAAACGGCTTCTTCAGCTGTGATGGGGAGGAGTGTTTGCTCTCTCAAAGACTCGGGGGAAAGGTAAGTTCCTTTTAGGGAATAGAAGCGGTGTCAGGATTCCTATATGGAAATATAGCCACTTCTCTACATGAAAAAGAAATTAACAGTCGAGTGTTTTGCAATTGCCTTGTGTACTAAAGTGTTGTTCTTTATGAGCTGCACCTGAAGTGCACTGAAGTCACACTCCTGCTGAGCTCAAAGGCTTTGGATCAGTCTGGATAGCTCTTTGAAAGGGATGAATAGTGGCCAAATTTGCTGTATTGGTGATAAACTAGGTGCACCCAATGCAGAGAGGATGGTGATGCCCTGGAAGAGCTTTCCTAAATATACTCCTTAGAAATGATTCTTCTAATTGGATCATGACCACTGCCACATGAGGAGGAGCAAACGTTGCTGTAATTAGCTCTCACCTGGTTGTCTGCGCTCTGTGTGCATGTCAGCTTGGAGTAGAGGGACGGAACTTGTGCTCTGCTCTCAGTTGTTCTGTCCACCTTATGCTTCACTGGGGTGAGGACTAATTGGCTCTCAGTGGCCAGCCCTGCTGACACTATGCCAGGGTATCCCCATGTTCTGAAAAGCAGAAAAACTTTGCCTCAATTCAGCAGCAAAGAACTGGGCAGCAGCTGTGCTTCAAAAATCACAGGGATGCTCAAGAGCTCTAGGTTTAGGAGCTGGGGTTATGAAAGCAAGCATGACATGGCATGGCATGTGCATGCCACCATGCCCACACAGAGAAGTTGTCCATGCCTAGAGTGTGACACGATGCAGGCTCCTGTCAGCCAGCCCAAACCAATCTGCCCAGGATTTGTATGTGGCAGCAGCACAGGAGAAGAGCCAGGAGCCCATTAGCACCTTTGGGTTAAAAACTCACTGTGAACCCTTTGAATAAGCCCCTTCTCATGTGATC
Source organism: Thinocorus orbignyianus (assembly GCA_013400375.1). NCBI lineage: Eukaryota > Metazoa > Chordata > Aves > Ciconiiformes > Thinocoridae > Thinocorus > Thinocorus orbignyianus. The sequence continues at coordinate 686,229 of VXBW01000458.1, forward strand.
AGCTGGGATGGAGCTGCTGCATAGCTCTAATTCTGCAGGTGTGGTGTGTTTTCTCTCCCACTGAAGCATTGTGCACTATTAGTAGAAAGGACTGCACCTCTCTTGCTCGTGCCAGCAGAGTCCTGGAGATTTCAGCGCTTGGTCCTGGCCTACCTCTGTACTACAGAAAATTCAAACTTGCTGCTTTTCCAGTTGTCTCCTCCCTCCTTCCTGGGAAGGGGCTCTAAGTGGTTATGTTTGTCCCCTGAAGCTCTGCAGAGTTGCTGCTCACCAGAGGCAGAGCACAAACATGCTCAGAAACTGAGGAGCCTGGGGACGTGAGTCAGGTTTCTGCAGCTTTTCTGTTGCACCGACGTGGTGTTAGGCTTTTTTTTACAGGGAATTTCTTTCCAAGTAGTTCTTTTCCATTTTCCCATGTGTTCAGTCTTTTCCATCACCACAGTGTGACTTGGATTAAAACAATTCAGAACAGGAGACTCCTCCTATGGAATATGTGCTTGCCCCAGAAGTTTTTGACAGAAACAGTTCTTCCCATTGCCAGTTTGCTTGCCATCAGCCTTCCCATTTTTTAAAATTACTTATATTATTGCTATCATTATAGTTTAAATGTGTACAAGATAAAATTAACATTGCGATACATTTTGATTGACTGCAGTTTTGGGAGGAGATGACTGGCATTCATGCATTGTCAACATGTGCAATGTTATAGAAAACTGGAATACCTAAGCAAAGAAGAAGTACATTGAGATTTGGGCAGGTGCCTTAAATTCATTGGGCACCATCCTACTCCTGCTGAAGTTAGTGCAACTCTCCCATTGCTCTGAAATTAGCCCGTGACAGCATTGCTGGGTAGTCACCTCTGTGGCACTTGCATGGTTGCCTCATAGATAATTTGCAAATTGTCTGTGAACCATGTGTACAAACGTGTCTGGTATGGTGCTAATTTACTGGCAAGGTCTGGGGTACACAGATCCAACAGGCTGCTTGGGCAGAGCTTCAGCCATGCCCAGCAGCCGGTCTAGAGGTTTGATTTCTCTGCAGCATATCCGGGATAGCTGACGGATGGGCTCAGTCACCCCTTCACATGTGTTTAGAGATCTCCAGCCAAGACAGGATTTGCCAGATGACCATGGTGGGGAAGGCATCAGAAATATTTCTCTAAAAATCACCTCTCCACACCCCAAAAAATTTATTTAGTTCATGCATGGGTGTCAGGAACCCCTCATTCATGGCTGCAGGACATGGTTGGACGTTATCCGTCTTGTGTTCCGGCTGGGTTTATTTTGGGGTGGTCAGAAAGGAAATCCCGGCCTAGAGGCGAGTGGAATATTTTTGTGGAACTAATGTGAAAAAGAAAAATACCTGAGCATTTGGAAGGGTTTGAACTCTTAGCATAAAGCTCTGGGAGACGGATGAATGGTGGGAGGGGAGGTGACGGGGGGTGGGTGTCAAAGGTCCTACGGCATAACTCATGGCTGCAAGAAGTCCCTATCTCACAGTGAAAGTACGAGAACTGGCTGGCAGCAACGTGACCCCGAGCAGTCAATTCATCAGAAGGATTTCCCGTCTGAATATGCAGATGTGTGCACGATTATTTTACCTATCTTCACAAACATGGTCCCACCTCCCTGAACGCTTAAATAAATCTTGGCGCTGTCCCTTTCAGAAGGCATTTTCAGGTTCAGCCTGGCTGCCTGCATCCTGCATAGTTTTGTTCAGCGGAGTCCTTGCAAACAGCCCATCTCCTCTTCCCTTTCCGCTTCCCCTTCCTCCTCCTCCCATCCCACCACAATCACTGCTGCCCAGACCCATCCTTCACTCGCACAAAACTGATTTCTGTTTATGGAGCAGCTGGCAGCAGCAAAGCTCGAGCGCTGAGCGATGACTAAGAAACAAGCCCACTTTTCCCTTAGCTGTCAGGAGCTTTTAGAAATAACACCCTCCTCTGAGGAAGTCAGAATAGCAACAGGAAAATAAGTAAAACCTATTATAAAACAGTTGTCCAAGAACTTAGGCATGGCGCGGGGTAGAGATCAATATGCTGTGAAGGTTAAATCTATTTTCACACTGTGTTCTATTTCACAGTTTAATGGTGTTTTAATGTGTCTGTCACTGAGCCCCCTTCATGTTATGCAGGTAGAGCCTTTACAAAGGAGAAATAACGGTGGCTTTACAAGCTTCACAGTAACATCTTATTTACCAGCTGAGATCTGACGCTTTCCTCTCTGGAGATATGCCAGGGTTTGACTATTTTATTTTGCTCTTTAGAAGACATAATGTGGTGTTGAATTTACAATAATTTTTAGGTGGCTTTTGGGGAACGCCTGTAGGGTGGGGAGCAGTGGGACCATGTGTGTGCCGTGTAGAAGGGACAGAAATATCTACTGCTGTTTGTACAAGATGAGTACATGGAAGATGTGCAGAATTCCCAAGCTTTAGTTTGCATCCAGTCCAAGATGGTATGTTTGAACGCTTTAGTTTGAAGTCCTCTGGTGCTAGGATGTGGCATTGGGCTTGGGAGAGCACAGAGGCTGAAGCCAGTGGACGAAGAGGAGTGATCACAGCCCAAAGAAAAGATGCTGAGGGAGTGTGGGATAGAGGGAAAGCTGATTTCAGTCTGTGCCAGTGGAGAGGATGAAAGGAGAGAGAGGGAGCAAAAGCAAAGAAAGAGATTCGGTGTAAAATCAAGGTTATGTGCAGTGCTAGAGCAGACGTAAAAGCCTGTCCCCTGTGTTTGGGATGAAGCAGTTTGTATCTCCATGGTTCAGCTCACACCTTTGCTTAGAAGTCAAAGAAGGAAAAAAAGCCCTGATCTACTTTAACTATATCTCTTGAGCTTCAGCTAGGTAAGGGAGAGGTTGAGTCACCCTAACTAAAGGATACTGCTGGTTCAGAGCTCCAGATATGTAACTGGGTGTGCAGATGCCTTGTGTTGCTCTTGGTGTGCTGACCTGCTCGGTGAGGATGCTTTGACAAACCTCCTGCTGCTGCCTGAGGCTGAGCTAGCACTTGGACACAGCCTCCAACCATTTACACCTCCCTGCAATGAGCTGGGGCCATGCAGAGCTATATTTTCTCCTGCTGACAAGGCTGGGTAGACCATGATTGAGTGTAGCTCCTCCAGTTTTGCCACGAGTGATTCTGAGTAATCCAGAGGGACTCACTCCAGACATCCTTGCACTGTAATTGATGTGCAGAGTTAGGGGAGGACAACCTGCTTGTGCCAGTGGCTTCTCTTGCCTGAGCTCTCTCCCTCCCATCTTTGCCCTCAGCAGCTCCCTCTCGTAGCTGGGAGAGTGCTCTCCTTTGCAGCCGCCTTGCCTTCCTACTCTTCGCATCTTTTGCTCTCTCAGTTGCTCTTTACCCTCCTGTTACTTTGTCTTGCAGCCAAATGACTTAACTCTGTGCCACCTCCTGGGAGGGCTTGGCTGTAGGAAAGGAATGCGTCAGAGAAGGAGATATAATGTTAAGTCTTCTTTTGAGCAACTTATTAAAAACCTCAAGCTTCCCCTCTACTGGTTGCTTCACCAGAGTAATAAGCCTTTGCACTGTCAGGGCTGGTACTTGCTGGGCTGTGAGTTTTTAGACTTGCAGAGCGTTGACTTGGCTTAACCTGCGTATCCCACTGTAGCAGAAATGCCTGCAATGTGTGTTTTGGCTTTTGTGCGCTGCGTGCTCCCAGTTCATCTCTTCCCCCCTTCCGTTTTCCATTGTTGGAACAACAATCTTCAGCTGGATGCAGAATGCAACCGACCCTGTATTGTGAGGCCAAAACAGACTCTCTGCTAGCGGGCTTTCCATCCTCTGCAAGGTAAAATACCAGCCCTGAGAGCAGCTGACCCCTGGTGGGAGTCTATTGTCTGGAAATCCAATGACTGACTTCAGGGGGCAAAACTTTGTCTCAAGCAATATTGTTGAGAAATGAATTTGTATCCTTTGGGAGCTGGTGGATCAAAGGCTTTGGACCCATGAGAGGGGGTGAATTACCTTCTGAGGGAGGTAGAAGTTCCCTCCCCAACTCCACTGCCCCAAAGTCCAGTCTGCTCCCTTAGAACATCCCCAGCATTCTGGACTGCAAACCACAGCATTGCAGCGCTTGCTTTGCCTGTCCTTTCCAAATGAAAGGAAACCTTTGAGAAGATCGCAGGTGGGGGTAGAAAACTTCAGGGAGCCAGAGTCCCAAGGTGCTGGCAAAATACATTCAGGACATTTTTCTGCCCTGATTTTGCAAATCCAAGGGAGTCAATGAAGGCTGTCACCCAATACCCTGTGTACACAATCTGTAACGCATTCACATCTGCCCTTTGTGAGATGGTTAGAAAAATATTTTCTACTCCTTAATAGAGACCGAGGGGATTCACTTCTCTTTACTTATAAGGGCTGTTTCTCCTACTTCAACCACTAGACTAAGTCCATGAATATTTGAATTACAAGCTTGGACATACGTGTTGATGAACACTCAGCCAAGTGAGGCCACCTTTTGGAAAACAGAACTGGATGCTTGTTATGGTCCTAACATTTAGGGACCAAATTTATGCAAGTTTGTTTCTTCAGTCCTAGAGTTATAGATTAAACTGAAAATTTGAGAAAGCTGCCCAATTAAGTGGCTTTGAAGTTTAATGCCAGTTTTCAGAAGTGAAACTTTAGTGCTTTTGGCAATACGAGGCAATGTGCCTTGCATGAGGCATTGGAGTTTGGGGAAAAGTGACAAGAAGACCACTAAATAGAATGTTTCAGTGTTATGTAAGTCTCTTTCCTGCTTTACAAAGGAGCCCTGGGGAATAATGTTTGATTTTGTCTTGCTAAAAAAAAAATAATAAACTCCTGAGGTCATTAAAGCAATAATATAACTTGTTCAAAGTCTCATATTTAATGTGAGTTTCCTCCTGAAATATTAAAAACTGAAATCACAGAATAGAAGAAAATGAAAGATTAGAGACAGGAAGATGTCCAAAACAATGTGACTTTTAAAGAACTATTTAATACACAACGATTTGATTGTTTAGTATCAGCTAACTCTTATTTATTGAAGAAAATGGATAATTTTATATTGCAAGAGAATTAATGTTTCTGGTAGATGAGAATTAGAAGAGTTTTTTATCTCTTGCTGCCAGAAATACAGTGGGATTAGAGAGCTTCTCCACAACCAGGTGGTGTCTACCTTCCTCAGTTTTGTACAGTTGAATAGTTTTGTAACTTGCTGGGGCTCACCTGCAAGGTGACACTGGGAATAGAGAATGGTGGCAGAGACAGACTTCAGAGACATGAACACCACCCTGAAAAGGAATGGGTCTCGCTGCTCACAGATGGAAGCACAAGAGAATTATTGAACATCAGCCAAGGCAGGGGTGGTGTTACTGTCTAGAGAGAGAGAGAATGATGAAGTTTTGCTGGCATGCTCCACAAAAACAAATGCTTAGAATATAATTTAGATTTTCCTTCTATATTTTCTGTTCATAAAGCTTGGGAAATATTGCTCAGAACTTTTTCAAAAATCAACACTTGAAAATGCAGAATGATGTCACATGGAGACTTCATCCCAGTGGATTGTCTCTAGCTGCCTGCAAGGAGATAATTGTCCTGGACTCTGAGGTAACAAAGTTCTTGAGAAGTTTTCAGACAGTTCCTCTTGTATTTCATATAATTTCCAGTAAACTCTTACCTGTGGAGCTTTCTTGGCTTCTAGAGCATATTTGTGAAGTAATGTTTCTGACACAGCCATTAACTTATGGTTGCTCATATTTGCCAAGTTTCTTAAGTTTCCTTACTCCACATAAAATTCTTTCCCTGTAACACCAGCCCTACAAAACACCAAAGAAGCATCAGTACCACTGAAGAAATTCCACTTAATTCAAATATCTGCAAAACGTTGTTTAAAAGCCTTACCTATGCCTAATGCTTTGTGAAATATAATGGAAAACAAATGTTGAGGAATCTCATCTCTCACTACTTGAGGCTCTTTTAAAGAGCTCCTAGTGACATGCAGGCATTTTCTGCTAGAAGTTATCTCTGTGTCTTTATAGTTATAGAACTTGACTTTATTTCACATAGTTTTCTCAGAAATACTTCTAGCTTTTTTCTTGTCCTTTAGTCCTAAGTTTGCAGGTGTCCAGCCAGTTACATGAAAGAGGCAAATCGGTTCATAATCTGATAGTAAGTGTTGTAATACTAATACAAACTTATGCATTGCTCTGAAATTCCAAGATCTTTTTGCTGTTGCCAAAATGGAAAGTGGCAAACTGTCAGTTAAAATTTCTAGTCACATTTCATATGTTTTATTTAAATCTCCAGCTATGTTTCATTACAAGGTTTTTGAAAATATTTTGTAACAATGCAGTAGTTCTCATAATAAGTCAACCTAAGGTAGCATAGAAAAAATAATTCTCAACAATTATCCTTCCCACCCAAACCTTTTCTTAGAAGCCCTATTAGGGATTTTTAATGGCATTTTACTCCCACTATTGCCAAAGAGAGTTTTATCATTGACTTGAAGGGAAGCAGTGTTTAACCCCTTAATTTTTGCATTAGCAGAGAGGAGTAGTTCAGTTGTTAGTGGATCTTGGACTGAAATGTAGTTGTTATAAATAAGCTGAGTTCCTTTTAACCTGAACTGGGCAGCTCCCAGTTCACCTCAGTGAAGGTTCTCGTCCTCTGCTTTCACCCCCACTTCCCCTAAAAATCTCTGCTCAAGTGCCATCATGATGCAACGAAAAAAAATAAAAATCCACTGATTATAAAGAAATTGCTACAATCTGCTTCAGGCAATGCACAAACTGAAACGCGATAGTCATGGCCCTGACACAACGCCGATGGGAAGCCAGGAGCTGTCAGAAAGGTCAGAACTTCAATAACGTGTCTCTGCATTTCCAGTGCTCATTGCATTCCCTTCTCCTGGTCTGTTCTTTCCTTTCCATACCCCTCTGGAGCAAATGCATCCTCTCAACAGACCTTCCTGGACAAAAATGTAATAAGTAAATAAATGGGGAAAGTTTTAAAGTCAGAAATCTCCTTCAAAACCTTATGGAAGGAGATACATTTTGGAGCATGAAGACCACTCTAGGCCACTGAGCTATCCTTTCCACTCTGAAAGGTTTGTACCTGCCCTTTTTCTGAAATGATTTGCTAATGTCCTTCTTGTCCTCTGTGTACCTGCCAGTTCTGCTCACATGTGTTGCTTAAATTGAAGAATTTACAAGGTGCGATTGACCAGGTTTAGGTCTGAAATTTAATCTGCTGCATTTAAAAATTTAAGAGTTGTGCTCTGATTTGTGTCGGCAAAATTATATCAACTCCAGTGCAAATTAGATAAACTCAGGACACCGGTTCTCATCTGAATTTCATCCTTACCTGGAACTGTCAAATTGTTATTTACACTTCTGCTGTTGGAGCTCGGTGTAGGCTGCAATATCTGTCTGAGGAGCTGGATACATAGCAGGGTTAACTCCTCCTGAACGAGGTCTAATCCACTCGTCTGTGGCCATGCAGGGATCAAGTTGTGGTCTCCTGACAGTCAGTCCGGAGCTTTAACTATGACACAATCCTTTTGAGAAGATTGCTGATCTTTTTTTCCAGTTATGGACCTACAAAACGTTAACAGTGGAGAGGAGGATAAATGTGAGACTGTGAGAACCAGCTTGATCTTCACAACAACCTTCAAGCTCCCTTCAGCTTGAAATATTCAATAGTTTATTTGAAACTGGTTGCACGTTTTTTATCTTTGCCTTTAAGGAAATGTTTACCTTCCTTCAGTGAACACAACAGAGTCACAAGGATTCATAAACAATTAACCAAAGCTACCGTATCCCCAAAATCTGCACGCGTAGCCAGTCATTCTGAGCAATGTTTTCTTTCAGACATAGCATTTATACAGCCTCTGTGGGTTTTTTTCCACAGGTCCAGTTTTCAGATCAAACTAGGACTCCACTGTGTTCTGGTCCCACCTTGCAGCTCTGCCTCATGATGCACAGGAGTGCAACACAGCAACCAGCTTCTGCCTTGGGAACACAGACCTCACTTTGACTGGAACCATTTTTATTCTTCAAGTGTACAACGATGTGCGTACAGTAGAGTGAGACATCTTATTTTCATCCTTTATTTTTGTCTGGTTTTGTTTGCTTCAGAACTTGACAACGATTGCAAGGCAGCCGCTAATACAAGGAGGATTTTAACTATTGCTAAGGTCAAAAGAAGCTCTGGGCCAGCTTCAAAGAACTCCCCTGCAAAACTTCAAATGGCCAGTAAGAATTAAAATGGCTATTTCTTCTAACAACTTGCAGCCCTGCTTGTGTGTGATCATGCTTACATGTATCATGATGCACAGAAGGAAAAGTCCCACTTGCAGGAGGAGTCTTGCTAAACCAAGTAAGCCAAAAGGTGTGGAGAAAGCTAATACCTTTTATTTGAGAGTTGTGGTTGATGAGAGAAGCTTTCGGGTATTTGAGCCCATAACCAGGTCTGAGACAGCACACTGATTTTCTGGTTGAAGCTCTCCCATCCAGCATTGGTAACACCTAATGCTACCTCAGAGGATAAAACCACTACCAGAAACTGCACCTCTTTTTTAGTGGGCCTTTCTACTGGAAACACAGGATTTTTTTCTTCCATAAAATTCTTTAAGAATGAAGAATTACTCACAGCTACTGGATTTATGAACTGGAAACAGAAGCTGCATGTACTGTATGGCCTAAAAATGAAGCTAACTTTGACTTTCAATTTGTTTCTTAGGAAATTGGCTGTGTGTATTCCCAGCAGGATTGCTGGAGAGAGACAGTGTCCACTGTATTCTGGCCCAGTGTAATCTGCATTTCTAATTAAGGCTATTCGCAAGTCCACTTATCTGACGTATGCAAAGAGCAAATAATAAAGAAATGAGAAAATGGCAATTTGCAATGAAATCTTTGTTTTAAAATTCCATCTTTTATCTCTCACCCGTATAAATGCCAAGTGCAGATAGCACAAAAGATGCCTTGACAATGGTACTTGCTGCTTCAGAGGGTTGTGACAATTTTGTTGGTTTTGATCTGCTTTCCATCTCCAGGGACTTACCCATCAGAAATGTCTCTGTGTGCTTCTAGAACCTATTGATTTGGGGTTGGCTAGCACTAGTTTCCAGTCTTTGGTATCTCTTATGGAAGGAGAGCTGGATTTTACATCGCTTAAAACAACTCATACTTCCAACCTTTCCTTTGATCACTTGACACTTTTTGCAAACACCTTCTCCTTTCTCTTGACTTCGAGCCTCAGTTTGCCAATTTTCTTGCTTGATATCTTGGCAGTTGACTTTGGCTGTGGTGTTTGCCGACAGGGTACAACACTCCTGATGAAGCTCCAGACTAGGTGAGACAGTTATCCAAACTCCCCCACTGACTAGGATGGTTACCTCTGACTTGGGAACTGCTCCAAAGAAGGGAGAAAATGGAGTGGAAACCAAATTTCCAAAAGTATGAGTTATCAGGGGAAAGGTCAAACCCACCTCCTAGGATATGAGTTGCTGATAATTCCTCTGAGAGTTTATCAAAATAAGTTGCTCTGGGCCAAAACTTAATTTAATTGGAAAACAGTCTCTAATGCCATTTTGTTTATCTTTTCAATTTTCAATATGTAGCCATACAGGAAAATGCTTTAATGGGTTTAAACACCACATTTTATCAAATTGCCTGGGGAAACTGAGGCTGTCTTTTCTGGTTTTATTTTTCCTATACAAATGTAAATGGAAGGCAAATTTTATTGTTTCTTTTCAGATCTCAATTTCCAGTGCTGAGGGAATACAAGCCTTGAAGCTGTATTAGCAGAAAAATACTCTGAGATACCACAACCGTCCTGTGTATCTGTCTGTTGGATTTAGAAGAGTCCACTTTTTGGTCTAGTTTAGCTCTTGAGATTTCTGCTGTTGCTGTCAATAAAGGCACAACCTGCAACCTTACATCGCTGTTTCACTCCAAGAAGTGAGAGCACAATGACAAATTATTCTAAAACCCCACTACTCAGTCCTTCTCAAGTACGTAAAGTAGCATGGAGTATCTCCAGTGTTCAAAAGTTGTAACAGGTTTCTCTAAATCATGGATTACTTTAAAAAAAAAGAGAATTTAAGGCTCTGTGAGGCTTCTTTTAGGCTCCCTCTCACTGCTGAACCTTTAGCAGGACCTTCTTTCTATTTTTCACAATTTCTCTACTGTTCTCATACTAAAATGTTGATACTGTTTCTTGCTTTTAGAAGCCAGTGCTAAAAAAAATTTAAAAACATCAAAATATCGTGACACTTGTGATATATAACCACAAGGCTTGGCAATACTTCATTTTCCTTCAAATTTAGCATCTTCTTTTTATACACAGGTTTTCTCAGATTTCTTTTACTTGAGAAAGCAGCCTGGAGCTTCAATTTTTGCTGGGCACATTGTGGATAAAAGAAGATGGGAACAGTGGGCCATTGCCATGATTGGGAAAACTAATTTTTATTTCAGTCCATCAATGAGTCAATGCTGGCTGGATGGAGGAGCTTGTTCTCATGACCAGATGGAGGAAAGCTGGAACTGGGATGTGTAATTGGAGAGGTCTTTTCTGTGAAGATGCAGGAAACATAACTGGAGGGAAGAGTTCAGAAAAGAGGTAAATAATTTGTAAAGTGGTTAATCTTCATCCTATTTGGGCTGGTTTATGTATTCATCATTGTATTTCTCTACCCATCCCTCTTCGTTGGAACTAAGGTGTACTGTGTATATCACCATTTATACCTTTCATAGTTTCCGCTACCTTTGGTCTTTGGCACTGCAATTTGCAGAACCTTTTGGTGAGCAGGATGGGAGGCAGACCCATTTTGGTAATTTCTCACTTTCTACCTCTTTCTGAGGGTTAAAATTCATCAGGATCTTGTCTCTGGTGTGATTCATAGCCTGGAAGACAAGAGCACAGCTGGGAGCTGCAGTATGCAACAGGTATGAGAAGGAAGGGAGATACTTTATGCTGCCATTGTCACCAAAAATAGATCTTTAAGATCAATGACAGCAACCCTCAATATTAAATAGAAATGAGAAAGAGCAGAAGTGAATCTTACTTTTTGCTAGCAGCAGAGGAATAAATGTTACCGAGGTACACATGCTTCACAGATAATCCCAGCCTGTAGTATGCAGGTTTTATTTTCAATATAATCTTAAAATAACAGCACGCAAAATGAAAATGTCCTGCTTCTCCAATCCTTGCAGAGGTCCAAACCAAGCCACCTCATCTGTGACCCTTGGGCTAGGAAGATCAGGCCCGAGTGAGTCTTACTTACTGTGTGTGAGAGCAGTGAGAACCCACCTCCCTCACCCATCGCAGGCTGTGAAAATGAATGCACAGGGGCAAAGCGCTTTGAGATCCTCAGACTGGGAGAGGTCAGGAGAGCATCGCCATCTCTTCCAGGAGCTCCAACACCAAGGGGAAAAGTAAATCACACAAAGCTTAAATAGGAAACCGCAGCTGCTGTCAGATTAAATCTGTTACAAGTGCATTCCACTGCCTTGCTGAACAGTGTTTTATTTCACACCTCAAAATGTGAGGCCCTGTGCCACAGACTTGCTCCTTTTTCCTTATTCCCCCTAGATGACTTAACAAGCTGAAAGTGCAGCTGGAAATTAATGCTTCCTGTCTTTTTAAATAATGTGACATTGAAATCCCGGTATTTAATGCGTTGGCATTTAACATGCCACAATATTTCAGTTACTTTGCACTGGTTGGGGTGCAGAAGTGTTATTACAGCTGTTCTGAAATTCTGACAAAGAGGTGCATTTCTCTTCTCTTTTTTTTTTTCTCTTTTTTCTTTTCCCCCCTCCACTATGTCCTACCATAATTGCTTTTTGCTGCATCTCTGAACCGTAACCATGGCGATCCGCCACATTCATCAGAGGACCCTCTTGTTGTTTTGCTTGTGTGAATGTAAGAAGGGGAAAGAAAGAAAAAAAAAAAAAAAAATAAAAAAAAAGAAAGAGGGAGCATAAAATATTTGCAGAACTTTCCAAAAAAAGCAGATTTTTCCTATTTTCTCTTTCTCTATCTTCTTTTTTTTTTTTTTTTTTTAGTTTTCCTAATGACAGAAGCTGTATTGGAGAAGTGGCTTGGCCAAAACACCGAGGGCTTGTTCATAGGCTAAAAAAAGGAGAGGAGGAGTCTGGTTGTGGAGGTACTGCTCTTTGTTGAAAGCGAACTTAGATAACTGCAACTTTCAAACCATTCCTCCCTGAAAGGAGGAACTGTTATGTGTAGAAGGGGCAGGAGAGGTTGACCCTTTTCCATTTCTGTCTGATGACAAACTGGTCCTTGTTTGGTGAACAAGTTAGTGCAGAATATCATTACCATATTAAAGTCATGCTGTTTCTGATTAAGGAGGGAGAAACTGCCTGGTTTTGGACAAAAATTTGGAGTTGCCCCTTTCTGGGTTTGCTGGGTTCATGGTCTGCTACTCATGCAATGGATGGTGAGGAAGGAGAGATGTTGAAACCGCTGACTCTGGTGGGACAAGCAAGAGATGAAGGGGAAAGGGAATGTTCTTGCTCTGAGATGTTTTTCAGTGCCTGCCACTTCTCTTTTACTGCTTAAAAAAAGCTTCAAAAATTAACCTGGAGTCTTTCACATTGAGGAACTTGGGCAGTTCATCTTCGCTCTGTTTGTGTCCTGGAACTGCTTAGAAGAGATGGAAATGATGCCCAGTGCTCAAAGTGTCCTTTGATCAGCTTTACTCATCCAGAGTAAGCAATTCCAATCTGTCAGCCACTGCTGGTGGATTTTCCAGGACACAGGGAAAGAAGAGCCAGCAGAGCTTGATAGAGGGTCTGGCTGGGATTCTGTACTGTGGAGCATGGGCATGGTATGACTGCCACTGTCCAGTACGTCAAGTGAGATGGCTGGAGACGAGGGTTTGGTGACCTGTAAAACTTGGCTGCTCTTTCCTGAGGAGCTCTAGGAGTCTCTCCACATGCATTCACACAGCATGATTTAGCTGTAGAAGAGATTTGTTTTCCTGTAAAGGCAGTACAACTTATTTCCGTAAACAACTAAGTGATATTATTTTACTCTCCTTTGACATGACAGCCAGGAGTGGAGTGATGGAGCTTTTGTGCTCTGGATCCTTTGGCAGCACTCATCAGGTGAACTTGAGAGATTCCCCAAATGTCCTTGCTGTGGCAATAGCCTGTGGCAGTATCTGATTGCCTTCTAACACGGTAGCTCTTGACCTAAAACCTCATCTGAAAGAATAATTATATGTCCCAAGGCTGTAAGTTGTTATAGTTAAGGACTAGGTTTTGGTTTGGCTTTACAGGTTTCGGCATGAGGACTCTGTCTCTGGGTTTTCTGTGCAGCAACAGGCAGGCGCTGTTGCAATTAACCCCAAATTCCGCTTTGAAACTTCTTCATGTGGAGTCTTCTTCTGTTCCTGCTCTGCAATGTCTGTCTGACAGCACCATCAAGCAATGATCAAGGAGCTGTGGAATTTATGGGAGCTTTTGCTCTTCCTTATTTACCCTCCTTCAGCTGGCTACACCTCTGCCCTCTCTACCTTCCTCACTAGAAGCGCTGATGGATCAAAGCCTATGTGCTTGCCACCAACGGCCCAGTTCACAGGTTGGGATCGCAGTACACACCCCTCCTGTGTCAGCTCTTCCAGCCAGCTCGCTGGACCATGCATGGTGCTGACTGAGGCAAGGGCATCCATCTCCTCCTGCCATCAGCACAGAAACCCTAGAGGAGGAAGGTTCCTCAGGCAAAGCTACTTATTGATGTGCCTCAGTGTGGGCATTTGCTGGCGAGGCAGAGCCACCAGAGCATTGCTCAGTGACCTGAGAGGTATTTGGTTGGAAAATGTCTGGTTCTGTTCTCGTCTGGGAGCCATTTGATCTGTCCCCAAAGATGCAGCGTAGCAAAGGCCCTGGGGCCCTCCCATGGGTGACATTGGATACATTGGGGTCCGCAGAGCAAACTGGGTTGTCTATAAATCAAAAAGTCTTAGAGACCCATTTCTAGGTGGGATTGTCAATATAGAATAACAAAGCAAAAAGCACTCCAGGCTAAATGTTATCAGTGATTATTTTTAACTTTATTTTTACTGTTTCTGATGTGTTCTTCAGTCTGTCTTGTTGATGTTTATTTTCCCATTTGTGATAAGGGTCAGATGTCATGCCTCCCTTGCATCAGGTGCTATACAACCATGTACTGTCCTTCCCGCAAACGGTTCACAAAGTCTTTCTCTGTGGATGAGTTTCCACTGGCACTGTGCTCACTGAGTTGCACATGCTCTTTAACAGGAGTTTTTTAAAGGACGTAGGACCCCTTATTTCTTTTCCCCAGAGCAATGAAGAGGTATGAACCTCTTCATTGGTAGGAAAACAGGACATATAAAACCCAATAAAGTTTCAAAATATTTTCCATTATCAAAATTGTCATTTATTCATAATAGTTAGCAATACCTGAATATTGAATTATTTGGATATTTTGTATAATGGAACCTGTTTGTCCTTGGGTTCTTTTCTTGATTTCTTGTCCATTTTCCCATGTAAGGAAAATGAGCTTCTTACATACTCCCTAAAAACCTAAATGTACCTAAATGGTAATCTCAGAATATCTTTTCAACTATTTATCAATCATAACATACAGCTTCCAAAATGCTCAAAATTCTCTGTTAAATTCAAAAGAAGTGTCTGTTTATGGAAGACTGTTGTGTATACTGATTGCAGTGTGCAGACGTCAAAAGTAGGCCTTTTTTATGAGCAGGACCTGCACTAAAGCCTGTTCCAGTTTTGTTTGATTAGGGATTCACTAAGTATATGTCTGCATATGTAGAAACCTATTAATGAAAAAGTTACATAAAAATACTCACACTGAATAAACTTAAACAGGGTAAATTAAGTGGTAATTAATAGTGAAACAGCAACTTTTCACTGAGGAACCTTACCTCCTTCGGCAAGGAAAATAGCATGCTGAAGGAACTATGTAAGGTCCCACTGGACCATATGAGGTCCCGCCTGGGAGGCTGCAGGAGCTCTGGGTATTCCCAACATCTCATCTCAAGAGAAAAGGCCATAGTATCAGCTAGACTCTGGACCCAGTTGTCAAATGGTGTATGCTACAACCCTCAGGTGCCAATTGAAATTTAGCTTATTTTTCCCCTACATTTGACCAATACCCAGAGTTTTCCGTCTCCTGTGGATGAAAAACAATAAAGAGGTTCTCCAGGGCTGCATCTTGGTGAGGATAGAAAGATGCACTTTCCATATTGCTAATCTTCAAGTGAATTGCTCTAGTATAAGGTAGGTTTGGAGCCACAGAAGATTTGGTTTTCTTTTTATCTCTCTTTTTTGGTTGTTACAGCTGAATGCAAAACGGGGCTCGATGGGGCCATTTGATGGAGCTGCCACAGGCAGAGGAAGCTATTTGAGGTTTCCTCAGAGCAGCATTGCAGTAGTCTATGATGAGCACCAGAAACAGTAATACCAGGTAAGGTAAATGGAACTTGGAGCTGAAAATAAAATATGTTTAATTAAAATCCACATCTGTAAGCCGCTCGCTGGGACCCAAGATTTGGCTTTTAAATTATGCTGACACGCTGGGATCACCAGTGTCAGAGACGGTAATCCCAGAGAGGCAGCCAGCAGATCTCACTGGTTAATATTTAAAAAGCTGCTGGCGCCTGATGGAGACCCTTTTGTGAAATACTCCATCCAGGCTGGTTGTTTCTGCTTGTGAGTAGTGTCACACGTGGGTAGCTTAGCTGTCGCTTCTGTCTGTGGGGCAAGCCTGGCTTTGATGCAGGTTCCAAGAAGTCTTTAAAATTTCAACATGATGCCCTCTGAATTTGGTGTTATGCCAGCAATGTGCCGTGAGCTCAAATGAGGCCACCCCCTAATGGGATTCTTCTCGATTGCTCCCACTGCTCTTTCTGTGGCTGCAGATAACATCGCTTGACCCTTCCATCTACTCTGCCACATATTTTTAGGCAGGAGGAGGCTGAAGAGGGATGTCCAGCACACTTCTAGGGTTAACAAGCTGGGGGATTGTCCTTCATTCCCCATGCATCTCATTCTTCTGCTGGCTCGTACCCCTTTGCTTCCCCAGCTGCTCCGTTGGCCACCTTGCAGCCATGACCACAGTACCCCCTGAGAAGGGGTTTTGTCTCTGTGTGGTCTGAAGAAACACTCTGGGGCTGGAAACAACGTGCCAGGAGAGGTTTCAGTTCATCATCTTTTTTTTTGCTGTTAACAGAATAGCTCTGAATTGGTTTCACACAATCCTTCCTAATGCAACTACTGAGGGAGGCAAGAGCCGAGGTGCAGTTAATTATGTTCCTCTGTACCACTGTGTATGTTATAGACTGTGAGAGAAAGGGTTTGAAGCCTTTTAGCAATCGTTTCAAAGCCAGAGAGTAGAGCAGCACATTTATACCTGGTTAATATGCATCAGCTCTCACCAGCATTTAGCAAACCCCTGCCTTGTCTTTATTTCTGTGTCGGTATTCTGTGCAAAGGGATCTAATCACATGTTTTTCATTAAAAACAAACAACAATAAAACTTGTATTCTAACATCTTTAACAGGAAAGGAATAACGTAAAGTGGCAGATTAAGAAAGAGATACAAGAAATATTTCAGAAAGGTTTTTGGAAAGAGAAAAGTTGGAGCTTTCTGGTTCAGCTCCTACATTTCAGATTTGGTGTTTGACTTTCTGTCTAC
Source organism: Thinocorus orbignyianus (assembly GCA_013400375.1). Taxonomy (NCBI): domain Eukaryota; kingdom Metazoa; phylum Chordata; class Aves; order Ciconiiformes; family Thinocoridae; genus Thinocorus; species Thinocorus orbignyianus. The sequence continues at coordinate 702,921 of VXBW01000458.1, forward strand.
TTCAAGGGAAAAGTAGGGGTGGTAAGAGAGAGTTGAGAATTTACAGACATCAAACATGAAGATTGCTGCAAGACAAAAGCTTGTCACCCTCATACATCTTCCCAATCAGTTGGGAAACAAGACTTAATCAGTTGAGACGGTCTGAGCAAACAAGGTTATCTTTCAGCTTTCTCTAAAAGTGGCCAGATTAATACTTAATTCTGTCAAACAAGAAGTGAAGTTGGGAGAAACCAGCCCACCCTGGAGAAAGGCTGCTGTCAGTGCCATGGAGGAGGCGATGAAACGCAAGTGGTCAGGTTCACTTTTGTTTAAAATCAATATAATTCGCCCTAATACAACCTGGTTGTGTTTGTATTTTCAGTAATGACTGGGAATAATTAATTCTCCTTCATTTAACATATCCCTCACTCTCTCTCTCATCACTCCAAAGAAACATCCAAATTATGTTAAAAAATGACTTTGACAACAAACGCACTCAAGATTTTAAACCAGCTGTCAGTGTCCCTTTAAGTCAAATCCTCTTTCCACTTATAGCACAGACGCATGAAAGAGGAGGCTGCTGTTCCTGAGCAAGCACTGAGGAAGATTGAGTTGTGCGTGGGAGGACAGAACAGGAGAAAACTCCAGTTACTTGGGCCACTCCTCCAGCAAAATTATTCAGTATTGTTAGAAAGTACTTTGCAGGGGGAAAAAAAAAGTTAATCTCCTAAGAACAGTTGAATGATGGGGCTGAGATGGCAATAACAATAATTAAGAAAAAAAAAAAAACTTTATTGAAAATAGTTGGCTAATTTTCTCTACCATTCAGCCTTATTCTGGGAAAACAGGAGATAGGGTTTTTGTCACTGTTTCCAAACTGGATAAATCACCCAATCTGCAAGCCATAAGAAATCCTTCTTCTGTTCCAGCTCTTTCTGAAGTTATTTTTCCTCCAGAGAGAGAGAATTGCAGCCTCAAACTTGATTCAGATGGGTCCAGGATATTCAAGCTTTCAAAGGTCATTCAGACACAAGCTAAGACAGACCATCTAACAAACATGTGGGGACAGAGCTCAAAATCAAATCTAGGTAGTACAAATACCCAGAAGAATTTTCTTTCCATTTTCTATTTTGCCTCATCGCTCATATATTGTGCTATTGAGTTATCTAAAGAAATAAAGCATGTTTATGTTGTCTAGGTATATTCAGCAAACTTTATTCTACTCTCAAGAGTTCATCCATCAGTTCCAGCCTCCATCTAGAGTGGGGACGTGTGGATCTGTAAGTATATCACTGCCTCTTTCCACACTCTGTTCCTCAAAATGGTCAATCAGCAACACTTCGAAGAAAGGCCATTGAACTGAACCCAGACAAACTCCATAAGTTTGTCAGAAGACAAAAAGGGTGAGGGAGAGATAAATCTCTCTTGCCCTCCAGAAGTAACCACAGAAACTTACTTGATGGATAATATAAATGCAATGCAAATAAAGAGCAATCCAGTCTCCTTTCAATCCTTTGGGGATCTACTGGCACACAGGATTCATGCCTCCTTGGCTATACAATCCCTTTCAAGAGCTCATAAAATTCCAGTTCAGATTCCTTACTCTAACTGCCTAATTTTAGAAAACCATAACACATTCAATGCTCAAATAATCTATACTTGTACTTTGATTTTCATGGTAAGATTATTCATGACCAATCTATAATTAACTGATCTAGTTCCAATAGTGTCCTTCAACTTAAATATTCTCTTTCTTTACTGGTCCCCTGGTCCCAGCATCCTGAACCTTGAATACATTTAAGAAATATCATCATAACCTCTTTTAATCTTTAGCTGTTTCAATGAGACAAAGCCACTAAACCTCTTCATAAGGGAGCCATTGCATTCATGTTGCACATTTACACCCTTCTCCGGACTTCTCCCAGTAAAGTGGTTGTTCTTAAATACAAGCACTAAAAACTTGATTAAACATTTTCACAGGTTTTTATCAGTGCTTTCAATATTGATACCATTATTTTTGTTTTTACCAAAACCGCCTCTCCTCATGTATTCCAGTCATTCCTTGGCTAACCAACGAACCAGACTCTTTCTTTCCCCTGTGGCATTTAATGGATTGCTTTTTTCTAAGGCTTTGACATTCCTCTTTCCAGAACTTGGTGAATCTTTGGAAAAGTACAGCTGTGGCAATTCCTGTTCGATGAAGCCAGAGAACTATTGACCTTTGCTGGTTGATGAAATCTTATTACTCCATTTCTTCTCGGCATCTCCCCAGTCATTTTCAGCACGACTTGCACTCAAAGTGGAGCAGGATGGGACTGGTAAGATGAAGAAAAGTCACAATTCTATAATAATTATGATATGCTTGCATAATGATAGCCTAGGTGATCCCCTCTTAGCCTGTTTTCCTAATGTGGTTCCAAATTAATAGATGAAAATGGATTTTCAAACACAATAAGAGTGTTAGTTATGCTCTGAGCATATTTTGCTACCAAGTTTTGCAAAATTACAAATCAATTAATGTTGCCTATCGGGTTTTCCAAGAGCCACAAAACCAATTGAAGCAAATTATGGGGACTGCGTGGAATGCTCAGATGTTGCTTCAGCAGCTCCATGGTGATTTCCTGTGTGTCACCAGTTTAGACCAGCAGAGTCTGTCCCAAGTTATCATTCACTGTTGGATCAAAAATCGTATTTTTATATGAAGAATGCAATTATAAATAGTTTATAAAGTGTTAGTAAATTATTAATGGAGAAGAATACTCCAGTCATGAATAACATGTTATAGATTATTTAAAGCACATCAATTCTAGTAGTGTAGATGAATATAAACCTGGCTAGCACAGTATTGAACAGTGAATTGATTTGCTCATTATTAATATATCTATTACTACCTTATTAACCTGTTGTTCACTATTTATGTGATTAGCCCAAGAGTAAATGAGTCTAAACAGATTGTTTTTAGAAACAATCCCTTGGAAAAGTCATTCTTCTAGATTCTGAATTTTGAATTTATTGAAGAAAACACATAAGCACTGTAGTAAACCAAAAACATGTGATTAATTGGGTTTTGTGGCTTTCCAAAAGGTCATATTCCCTCTGCCACTGCTATCAAAACTCTTTGCAATAAGCTAATCAAGTTAGGCAAGCGAGCAAATGAAAATAATTGTTAACCTAGGGTTTGGAAAGGCAAAAGTTTACTACTTGACAAATGGAAGTTAACAGGACTGTTGGAAATGTGGTCCATGAGTGAGCACATGGATGGGATGTGCAGCTCTGGTTGCACACGACGTTGTTTGAGCACAGCTCCTGGGAGGACACTGAGGAAGGAGGAGGTAGGGTGAATATCAGGAAGCATTTCCTGGCAGTAAGGTCTGTCAGGCGATGGAATAATCTCCCTGGGGAAATGGAGGAAGTCCTGTCGCTGGAGTCAATTAAAGGGTAGTCTAGACAAAGCCCCCATTAGGATATTCTCCTAAGGACCAGCCTTGTATATGGGGAGGGAAATGACATGAGAGATGGGTAAATGACCTCATCCATCTCTGTCACCTTTAAAATGCAGAGGCTATGTTGGTGTTGGCTACCTCTCCACAGAGGATGCCAGTAAAGATGTTAAATGTTAATCGTAGGGATGGGTTTGTGATATGGGTGGGAAGGAGTCAGAAAATATCAATGACTCATAAGAACTGGCAAAAAAAATCTTATGACGTGTCTTCTGGTCACTACATTTTGGTGAGATCTGTATAATAATTAGGTAAGCACATGAGAAAAAATTCTTTGGTCCATTAATAGTGCCAAATCAGTTACTGTTTGGATTGTTAATGTTTGGATTTCATCATCTTAAGCAAAAGATAACACAAGAAAAATGATTAAATTGCAATACACCTAAAAATGTTGGAGCCTCCCATGCTGGAGACAGTCATCTTGGCTCCATCCACGGCTGCATTACTCTAGAATTAATGCTGTAGTATAATCAATAAAAGGACCTCAACTATACCAGGCTAATTGCACCTGGCTTTGTTTTATTTCTCATGACAGACCTTGGCCCTGCTTTATAGCCCTTGCCAACCAGGAGGGAGGGTTTGTAACCTGGGGTACCCACCAGCAGAGAGTTGCTGGCAGCTCTACTGACATCTCTGCCCTCTCTGTCCTGTAGTCTGGCAGATGGGATGTAATCAGGGATCCCGTCTGCTTGCCTGGCTGCGAGGTATTTGAGCAGCTCCCTCTTGGTTTTGCAGGTGACATAAATGAAATCAGATTTAGGGCTGCTCCAATTTATACAGCATTGGCATCTCCAAGGCAGCTGGAAACCAAGAGAGGCTTTAAAACATCTCAAGGATGCTCCAAATAAGTGCTTAACTCAAAAACTAGCCCTACACATCCTGCAGACTGACAAGGGTCTGTCAAACTCTACCTGTGCTGAAGAACAGGGAGGAGATAATGATGGCTTTTACCTTACTAAGGTAGGAATTATTTTTGTCCTGTGCAATAAAAGTTTAATAGTATACATCCACAGCATAACTGAAAAATTTATCTCATAGTCAGAATGTTATCCTGAAAATTACACTTTAGTTAGCAAAGCACACAGCAATCCTCTCCTTGTCCAACAGCTAGAAGTCTCAAAAACTCAGGTAGGGGAAACTTAAAAGTATTTTTCTTTCTCTCACAACGTAGATTGCTTTTGACTGTTTGTTTTTGTTTAGGTATTTGTTTTTTTATTAAAGTGAGTTTCCAAGGTCATTAAAAATGAATGCGGGTCTTTAAATTTCTAGATACCAGAGGAGCTCCCATTAGCTCTCATCCTCCTGCCAGTGTCTTTTCGGGAATATTGAAGCCACAGATGCGGAGGAAATGCGCCCAGTCGGTAGATAACGCCTGACTGGCCTCTGACCCTGGGGTTAAACTGCTGTCTGGGCTGTGCGGACCAGTAACCCCCTTCCAAGGGATGGAAAGCTGCCAGGCAGCTGTCAGCATGCCAGGGCATTACATGCAGCGTGGGGACACGATGATACGATATCTTTTTAATGTCCTTTCTTTTCATGCCCCTCTGCGTTTCGCAGGGGAGGGGAGGGGGGAATTGTGCGAGCCAGCGCTGAGCCTCCCATCGGTTGTGTTTTCATAGCTGCCAACTAAATCTGATTAGTTTGTCTGTGTTCCCAGGAAAGTAAATCTGCTGTTTATCACCGGGTCCATCGAATCCTGGGTATTTCGGCTGAGGCTTGTTAAGGCACATTATTATTTATTTTCCTTATTGTGCAATAGCCACAAGGATTTTTACAGTCCGTTGAATTATAGGTAAACGGGTGGTTTATCAAGCTAATCCAATGAGACTGGTAAGGCAGAGCCAGGCTCTCTGAGCCTCTGGTGCAATAAGGGAAGGGACAGAAAGACAGAGATTCATGTAGCTTTGATTTGGTCCTGATGGCACTAAGGGGGGAAGACTGATTGTTGTTGTTGTTTGCTGTTGTTATAGCTGGGCAAGCCACCAAAGCTGTTTCCTTGTGGATTAAGCCTCATGCAGAGATGGGTTCCCTCTGACTGCCCTGCTGGCAGAGGTCCCCCCACTGCGCACCCACTGCAGATCACTGCCTGCCTGAAACATTTAACCAGAACCTTCCCTTTCCAAAGCCTGGAAACACTGTAGCTTCATTAATACCATCATTATACACTATAGCTTCATCAATGCCATCTTGAGCTGGTTTGGATTGGGTACTAGGGAACGGGGCACTCTTTCCTATCAGTCCATCATAAATTGTGATGTTTGTTGCTGCCTTGGTGACTCGTCCCCTGTCAGGTTCCTTCCCTGCCCTGCTAGTATTTGCATTTGCAATAATATTGTTAGTTTACAGATGGGAAATTGAGTTTAAGTGACTTGCCCCAAACCATATGCAAAGCCTGTGCAGAGTGAGGCGCTGAATTGGGGACACTCGGGTCCTGAACTAACCCCCCCTCCATGCCAACACCATCTTCCTTCCTCCAGCCTGAGACAGAAAACAGAGGTCATGACCAGGCACGCTTTAAAGCATGACATATAAGCGAGGGTAGACATGGGACTTGAATGCTTTCCAAACAGGATCTTCCTACCTCAAATACATCCGGCAGTTCAGCTGCAGAAGAGACTCTTCACTTCCCTCTATATTACAGTTACGTTTAGCTGCTGCCTGCCCCAGATGTGCCTATATCTTTGTGGTGGCTGAAATGCCTCATGGGAGGACACAATCTAGACGGCTGTTATTAGAGCCATTTTTCCTGCACTTGGAGCTTCCCAAGCTTTGACTCAGCACTGACTATCAGTGGGATGCAATGTGGTCTTCAGGGAGAACACGCAAACAGACAAACTCCTGATGCTTATCAGTTACTTGGGCAGTATCTTCTGCTCTCAATGGAGAAGATTCTAGTCTTAGGGTTTTTACCTTTTCTAAAATTATTATCTATTTAGAAAGTTGATTTCAAAATATATGTTTTTTCCTGTTGTTGCCATGGATGAATTCTTCATAGAAAATAAAAACAGAAGTGATTTTCAATCTGGGAGTAACACAGTGGGTGCCATGACAAAGCTTAGCAGGTTTATAACGGATCTTTTCCTCAGGCAGTAAAGGCCTATGGTTAGTCTTGGTTTGAGTCTTGTCTTGTTATGCTTACACATAAATTGGGAAATCAGACTCAAAATGGTGCAAGTGCAGCAGATTTGGTTTGCAGAATCTCCAGTAGGAAAGTGAAGGACAGCACAAGTGTAAATGACTCTGATTTTGGGTATAAACCATTGCACTTGGCTTCAAATCAGAATCACTTAAGCTTCCTCCATACATCCCTTCCACATCAAAACCCTTCACACACAGAAGTATTCAAGTCTATGTTTAAAACACACGTAGACTTGGGAGAGCACATCTGCTGGCAGCAACAGCAGCTGTACAAAAGCCATCCTCTGCTTGCTTTCATCTCCTTCCTAATGGAAAGGAAAATGGAGCATAAAGATATTCTGCAGAAGGTTAAGTGCTCCTGTCTAAATNTTTCTGTTGTTTGGCTGCAGATGTGTTATTCCAATTAACTTGAAAGCGGGAATGCGAGGGGTGAGAAGGGAGAGGGAAGGTGAGGAAGCGTTTTTATGGCAGGAGGTGAAATCTAGGCCGTAGACAGTGATGGAGATGGCCCTCCTGGTCTCTCTAAGGTCATCTGGTTTTATGTGAGGCGAGAGGTGTAAAACCAGTACGTGAAACCCAAACAGGAAGGGCCTGAATGGCACATGTGGAAGAGCTTAACAGGCACATGCTTGACCCAGGGTTTGGATTGCTGCTCATCACCGAATGGCCCCTGTAATTGCAGGCTCTGCTGGTCCTGTCACTGTAGTAAGGTATGAGATAGCCCACCCGCCTTAATTTGATGATAAGCCCTGCAGTTTGACTATTGTGTGTATGTCAAGGTCTATGGACTCACTGGGTGGATGGTTGGCATTAAGATCTAGGTGGAAGGAAAGATCTTTCAAATATCCCTGTTGGACTGCGTTGCTGAAGGTACCTATAATTGCACTGTGGTGAGAGTCTGCATTCCAGGCTGGAAAAGAGGATGAAAGGAAGTGTGTGTGTGTGTAGGACATGATAATACCGAGAATAAAAGTTAATTAAAAAATAAAATCAAGAGAAATGTGTCTCTAAGGCCACTTCTTTCGTGGAGACCACCTGTCAAAGGCTTCCCTGTCTATAAACCCAAGATTGGCTTCCAACCTACTCTGCAGTTCTTTAATTTTTAATGCCTCTCCCCTGGTCTCACAGGTGGCTATTATAGACAGAAGCTGTCGCCTGTACAGATACAGATGTGTGTGATGCATGCAGTGAACACGAGCGCTCAGGACCGGGGAAACGATACCAGCCAGGAGCAGGAACTGCCAAAGGAGGTTGTTAAACTGCAGCAAGCAAGGTGTCTCGGCGTTGTTAGGGATCGCTGCGTTTCTTTTCTTCGTTCTCTATTATTTTTAATTTACTTTTTTTTCTCTTGACACTCCCAAATGTCATCTTAGTGCATTTGAATTGACAGCGGCAATAGATAGTGAACTGGGGGCAAGAGAATTCAAGGTGTGGTTTGTATATGGGATTTTTGAGGCAAGAACTGCCGGCTTTAATTCAAGCCTCCTGTGTGTTACAATACGTAGCTTCCCCCACCACCGCTATTCCAGGTGAAAAATAGGGGAGTCATAATTCTTTCTTTACCTGACTCACAGGGGTGTTGTGAGGCTCAGTTAGTTAATTATAGTAAAGCTTCTGAATAATAATCATAATAACACTTAGCAAATGAAAAGCGGGTATTATTATCGTTAAAGTAATGACAAGGCACCCTGCTGAAAGAAGCAAATATAATGCTGATTATTAAAATCATTTGTATTTAGTGGCAAATGTTGCTGCTGCTTTATAAACTTAGAGATGTAATCTTGTCCCCAAGCCATAACAATAAGTAATTCTAAGTGCTTTGTTGTTAGGTTTCTCAGGATATAGGAACAAACAGGTACCTTCAGTCAGAAGGGCCTTTAATCTAAAATTTAAGAGAACAATGGAAGAGTAGAGAAGAAAAGCCACATCTTGCTGAGATGAGGCCAAAGGTGTGTGTCTTATCTGAGCAGATGCCGGCTGCTCTGCCTGCTCCCTCTGCTGCCAGGGTGCCCCGGGAGCAAGGGGTGAATTTGGGAAAGAGTAAAAACAGCTAGTCGGGCCTGGGGGAGAAGTCTGGGTTTAGAGGATGTCAGAAGGCAAGATTTTGGTAAAAGTGACACACATTAATTAAATATTTCCACCAATCCCAATGGTAAGCCCTCAGATTCACTGCTGTCTAGGTAGATCATGTAATTTAAGTTTTATTTCCATTACCTCCATTGAGCTCTCAGTACCACAGCCTAGGCTGGCTGCTCTGGCTCCTTTTTTATCCCCCTCATGTACCTGGCTGCATCTTTCTGCTAGAAAATCTTCCTACCTTACCTGGCTGTATCAGGGATGTGTCTCAAACCTGTCAGGGTCTAAAAACAGTGATTCTGTGAGGCTACCCTTCTGGAGCGGGTGGCAGCTGGAATGAGGAAAATGAAGGAGATTTTGGGTCAAACCTAGTGAAAACAGAAAACAACTTGTGATTTTGAAGTAAACATCCCTCTTTGGGGTAATACTCTATTTTTTTTCTTCCTCTTTTTGCCCTTTAACTACAGTTTAAGATTTGAGCGACTGGAAGGGGCCAGTCAAAAAGTCATTGCTGTCAACTGCATAGAGGAAAAAATGCCTGCTCCCATCAGAAATATCCCATGGCAGCTGGTCATAGCCAGCTGACACTGTACACGTCGTCTCAGAAAAGGGTAAAAATATTGAACGGGTCCCTGGGGAATTTCTTCACTCTCTGGATGTGCTCTCTCCAAGTCCTTCATTAAAACAAACAGTAGGGAGAAAAAAAAAAAATATCTGCAGAGTTGCTGTTTGTGTTCTATATTCTGTGTTGATGGATGGGTTCAGTTACTAGGGCTATTAATCCAGCAATTTTAGGAACATAAAATTAATTTTTAGAGGAAATAAACTACATAAATAAAATGAGTATAATTGGATATTACTCTGGTTCCACTGATTCTAGGGCTGTAAATTGCACTCAATGTTCACGGTGTCAGGCTCTGAGGTCTTTAATTCTGTTCCTTAAGGATGACTTATGCAGTGGGGGCGAATGTTTGCTTCACTAAGTTCAACTATCTCAAGGGGATCCCAAAATTGCTATAAAAGAAAAGGACTCACTTGTTAATACAACCTCTTTGCTTTTGGGCTGCAATATTTCACCTTAAAGTTGGCTTTTGATCCCAGGAATGGTTATTATTCATATAAATCTAAGGCGTGTGAATGTGGCATAAATATTTCAGTTGACATTCTGGTATTTGTATTTTACTCTTGGTTGTATTGTGGTTGAGGCTGTATCATATTCTTGGTCCTATGACTGCATATCTCTACATCCTTGGTCTTTTGTGGCCAATTTCAGGGGGCTGAATTGTAACTCTTTTCACACCTTGTGAAACTATATTTATTTTGGCTTGTGAACCTTCAAGTTCACAAATATGGCAAAGACAAGGACAAAATAAGCTTTATGGTACATTAGACAACTCTTCTCTCATCTTGGAAACCTGCCAGCAAGTTTTGACCTGTTTCTGGAAGGGCAAGCTTTGAGACCCAGCAATTCATTACCGTAACTGCAGTATCCTTAGACAACACCATGAACTGCCAAGAATAGAAGGCACAATAGATATATGAATTTACCTCTTATAAAGTCTTGTCATTAACAGGGCATCTCCCTGGATGGTCAGGTGGAAGAGAAATATAATCCATGTAGGTATCTCTTCTGGTCCAGTCTGGCAGCAACACTTAGGAACTCTACTCCTTCACTTTCTTTCTTTAATTTATTATACTGCCATGTACAAATATCTTCAGGAAAATATTAATTAGAGTGTTTATTCTTTGACAACTAACCCTAAATGGATTAAACATGCTTTACTCGATGAAGCAAGGAAGTGTTGATTAAGAGAAATTGAATTGTATCCCTGAGATAATTTTCTGTCTGTGTCTAGAGAATATAGTCAAACCAATGCTTGTAGAAGAAACTGAGCTGCTACACTCCAAGTATCTCAAAAATAATATTCAGGACACACATATTAATTGATTTAATGTAAAAATGTTTGATGCAAACTTGTGCTGAGACATTAAATTGAGGTCCTGACCATTCTCTGTGGTCACTAGAGGATCCCACAAGAACAGGAAGGACCTGACAATTTCCAGTTTGGATAATTATGTTCTGCCTCTTGACTGTTTCCCATGCCCTTTCAATTAGTATGATAATCATCTTCACTTTGCGACCTACTCTGAAGTATAAGTGACGGTACATGCTGTTAAATAGCTGCCATGCTCCACCCCAGAATCAGCTGCTTTTCAGTGGTGATGCTGGAGCCGGGAGTTTTGTCACCTAGCATGGATCGGCTGATGGGACCAGGAAGGTGAGGGGGCTTCAGGACCACCATGGTAGGGTCAGATCTGCCCCTTTTCCATGAGCTACTTCAGAAACACTTTTGGATGAAAAGTCAAAAGTGTGTAGAACAGCTCACTTTAAGCAAAAAAGAGGACAAATAAATGAGTTATAAGGAAAGGAGGAGGGGAGTCATTATAACCAGTAAAATAACAGCAGGTGAGGGGACCTCCGCTGCAGCTCAAGGGTGAATTTTCAATACGACTGCTGCAGTCCATCAAGCAGCTGCAGAGGAATGAAGAGGTGCTGCAGCTCCTATCTCCCTGACAGTGTGATTTAAAGAATTGTTCTTTGCTGGCCTGGCCTTGTGTCTTTCAGTTGCCTTGAAAGGGAAAGAACAGTGTCTCTGCTCTCTCATTGGCATTTGTCTTAAAAATAATAAGAAAAAAAAAAAAAGAAAGAAGGAAAGAAAGGAAAACAAGGAAGTGTTTGGTTGAATGTGTGAGAGTTTTCCAGCCATTGAGTAACAAAACGAGAGGAATATTCTGCTGTGCTTCATGTGATTTGTTTATGTTCACTGTAATGGTAAGGAGTTTTTTTACGCCAGCGTCACATCTTGTAACAGATAGAGTTTGCACCGAGAAGGTAGTCCCAGCTGTCTTTTGGATATCAGTTTCCTTGCAAGAGATATGTTGCTATTTTATATGGGGTTTTTTTGATATGCAGCCTAAATGAAGTCTCTGAAGGAGGATCTGTCTTTTGCTAACAGCCATCATTTTTATATAAAGTCGAAGGTATTCATATTATGTCTTCATCTTCTATATCTCAACTAGTAACAATATCACAACTACTCCCTCCTGACAACTATATTCATTTCTCATTAAAGATATTTCATGTTTTATTCAGGAATTTAAATGAAGCTATCAGAGCCTGTAATAGCAACAGTTTGGGATAATTGTATCTCATTGATGGCAGCCTCAAGAGTTCTAATTAATATATATTTAGCTCCCTGGCTGTCTTTAGACCAAACGCCTCAGTATGAAAGACAGGGAGAGGCGATAAGGGGAGGGGGAAGGGAATAGACTCCAAAATAACAGCCCCTCATTGAAATTTGGATAGGAAAATCTGTGTCTCAAGAAGGAACTGCATGCTTTGGGATTCTTTCTTTTTTTCCTCCCATTTGATCCAAAATAACTTTTGAGATGTAGAGTCCTTCTCAAGAAAAGAAAATGCAAGAACATAGATTTACTGCCCACTTGTTTGGAAGGGAAGGAAGGATGACAAACATGTATTTTTCTCCTCCAATGATACACCTGATATCCAAGTTCAGTTTATCAGTGGTCTCTGCTTTTATTACTTCTTTCCCTGGCTCCTCCAGCCGGAGTGCTCCATTCAAAATTGCTCAGTTTCACAGATATGATCTGCAATGCAAACAGGCTCTCATTACGCTTTTTCATGCTAAAGAAAAAAGAAAAAAAAAATGCTTACTTTGGTGTATGACTGATTAGCCCTCACCATACAGCTCTCAATTTTCTTACCCCCTTTGGGTTTTTTTATTCCCCCCTCCTTTCCTTCAACACTACTTTTCTCTCTGTTGTATGAAATGAGGCTAGGAAAAGATTTGGGGAGGGGGTATTATTCTGTCATTGGAATTCATAGCACTTGTATTCACTTACAAGCCTGAACTATTTTCTCAAATCACTTCAGTCTCTGTGACTTTCTCAGACTGTAGTTTATAAATCACTTTTGTGGTACACTATCTAGAGGGGATCAAGACCCCTGGAAGCTTGAGTCATATTGAATTGCATTGTGTAACGGAGAGTCATTAGGAGTTTACAGTCAGGGGGAAAAAAGAAGTCTTATAAATAGGCTAATTCAACTGGCACTTATATGTTTTAAAGGCATTATTGAGGAAGGAGGATGGTAGTATTATTTGCTCCCAATTTTGCTCTCATCAGCAGCTGCTAAGGGTGGCTCTTGAATAGGACAGGGATAGAGATTTCATAGACTTACAGCTTTAAAGCCTCTATTCCTCCATCCCCACCCCCCGCCCCCCTTTATTATTTAAGCAAGTCCTAAGGACTGTTTAGAGGTTTATCTAACTGGCTTCAAAGCTGGAAACTAATCCAGCCTATACTGGATCAAATTGCCTCAGTTTCTCCTGAAGAAGAGCTGCTTCTCCCTTACCTCCAGCGGATTTTTTAAGGTATTCATTTGAGAGAAGCATCTTGTGCAGAGCAGAACAGAGGCTTTCTGAGAGTGAAAGGATTTTAAGTAGATTTAAGGATTTTTACATACATGTCAGCTGCATTTTTTTCAGTCTGATTCTGACAGTAGGGCTATTCCAGTAAAGTTTTTATTAATATTTTTACCTTTTTTTTTTTTAGTTATTATTATTTTAAGTAATAAAAGAGTGATGGTGTAAAGAGAAGGTATTTATTTCATTTGGGTGTGTTCACTTGCAGATTCATGACACAAAAGTGTCAGCCCCTGGGCGTTGCCTTGCTGCAGACTGGGTTTTCTTGGCCGAGGTTGGACAGTATCAAATACCTGGATATCCTCACGCCTACAGGTGTGGTAGAGGGAGAACAATGACCAGAAGCAGATGCCTGTCCCTCAGGAACTCCAACTCGCTGCCAACAAGCTCTCTCCAAGCTGAAATTGCTGGCTTTATTTTTTTTTAATTTAAAAAAAAAAAGAAAAAAAAAAGACAATTTTCAGTATTGTCTGCAGATCTCAGACCCATATCATACACTTCCATGCCATCTGTGGGGTCGCCGTGCTCAGGGCGGACAGGATTTTCTCAGAAAAACAAAGCAAGCCCTCGATGAAAACAAGAGAGGAGTCAGAAGTTCAAAGGGTGGAGAGTTGAGTGGGCTCGCATGGCCAGCAGTGACTCCACTCAAAGTGTCTCCTTGGGATTCGGTTGATGGGCTGCTTTGCAGCCTTGCCCCAGTGCTTCCATAACCTGGGTTGGAATCCAGCCCAGCCCTGAGAGATGGAGGGTCAGTCCTGTTTGATAGTGTAAGGTCAGAAACGGAATGAGGCTGGGATATCTCAATAGAGATTCGAGTGTATAAAAGTATAAATCAAAAAAGCAAAATCCTTGAAGGGACACCTCGCAGCTGTCTCGGGAAATGAAAGGCTTTAAAATAAGAAGAGTTTAGAACAGGAGAATCCTGTAGCGAGTGCAACTAATAACACTATTCAGTCTTGAGTCAGAGAATAGTGAAGCCCTCATTGTTGTTTGGAAAAGTAGAGGGTATATTCTCAAACCCGTGCAGAGATGTTTCTCCTTAATGTAGCAAGCTGCCAGCACACTGAGTAGGTTATATGTGCATGTAAATATAAATCACATAATTTATACCGCTACTTTCCAATCAAATACATTGAAAAGGTTATCCTAAAAAGCCTTTGCCAGCTGTAGGGGACGCTTCTTCTGTGTCCTTGAAAGCTCTCAATAGGTTCAAAGTTCACCACGGAAGGCATGGAAGGAGAAAAGAATAGGCTTTTTCATCCACAGTCCTCCTGAATGCTGCTGTCTCATTTTGCTGCAGGTTACTCATAATTTTATGCTTATTTAAACAGACACATATATAGTTTATGGGCGTATTCCAGGGGAAAAAAAA
>VXBW01000458.1:717519-766003 GCA_013400375.1 Thinocorus orbignyianus
AAGGTCATGTAGCTTAGAGTGCAGTTCTCATGGGCAAACACCTGATCCCCTTTAATAAGACATAAAAGGGAAACTATTCCCTTGCCAGGCTGCTACATTACAGGGCTTTGCTCACAGTAGCACGCTGGTAGCTGCACTTCTGAGTGGCTCATGGCGCGGCAAAGGCTCAGCTTGCAGGTACAGCGATTATCCGCAGCTTGTGCCAACGCCACTTAAACCCGCTGGAGCAGAACTTGTCTGTAGTGCTGAGTGCCACACAGATAGGATACAGGAGAGGCTTAAGAGTTCAGGATGTGCACATCTGCCAATCAAACACAGGTCAAAGATGGACCTAACTGATGTTCCAAGCTGCATCAGCCCAAATCTTTACTGTTTTAAGGATTTAGATTTCTTTTTTTTTTTTTTTCTTCAGTAGTTCCCAGTGGTTTGATATTTTTATCGCTATTAGTATTTCCTTAAGGAAAGTGAATCGAGTGCTCAGCTTCCATGTGCTAGTGTATTTCTCCCCTCTCAAGGATATTTATAAGTTTACTTTTGTAGGCTTTCTTTGAAATGGTCCATGCTGGTGCACTTTTATTCTCTGTAGTGTCTGTCATTAGTTAGTTGCAAGCTTTGGATTTCCTTGTCTTGCCCACAAGAGATGGTCAGTTTAACAAAAAAAAAGGGCAGTTTAACAAAAAAAAAGATGGTCAGAGCAGTTGAAAAAAAAAAAGAAAAAAGAGATGGGTCAACTGTGTAAAGTGATACAAGCTCTGCAAGCTGAAATGCTGCACCCATACTTACAGGGCCAAACATAGGATGTCCCTTCACACAACTTTAAAACTGCTGCTTCTGCAGCATTGTCTTCAATCAGTACAACAACGAGACATGCTGAAAGCAGGTACCTGATACCTAGGTAGATATCTGGGATCCTTGAGAACCCAAAACAGAAAAGGCAGGCTGATCCCTGATAAGTGTTACACCCCTCACCTCCCACCGTGTCAGAAAGAAAACTGTCATGAATTTTTTTTAAGGAGATGGGATATGCAAAATTTGGTACTCATGATGTCTTAAAGAACGAAGGCCACAGGTTTGTTCTAGTTTGGATTTGTGATTCTGATGTCCCTTTTTGGTCCTGCTGAATGAAATTGTGCTTTTATTAGCTGTTTTTCAGGATATTTAAGGACTGATCTCTAAGCAAAGCATCACTCGGGATCTCAAATTTAAAGACAAGCCACTACAGGTGAGCTCAATGGTTCTGACATACCCAAGTCCAGCAAGTCTTCACGTTCATTTTAAAGCAGAAAGTAAATGTTGGTGATATTGACTGAGTAACTTTGCAGGCAAACTTGTAACTTCACTGAACCAGAAGGTATCTCTTATTCACACCAATATGGACACACCAGGAACCCTGTAAGAAACTGCATTTAGGAGAAGGTTCCATTGAGCAAACCCAATGTGCACTTAGTTCAGATAAACCCTGGAGAGTAAACCGGTGAGACCTCAAAGTCCAGTGTAATTTGTGGGCTGATGTATCCCAGTCAAACTTCACTGCTCTCTTTCTACAAATCAAATGGAAAAAATCAGGCAAAATGATCAGGCATTCAGATGTGGCTCCAGAAGAAGTACATCTTCTGCTACACGTTGTCTGGGTCTTGTCTGTTTTTTTGCTCATATGCCACTCAAGAAATCAGTGTAGGTTTTAATTTCACATTCAACCTGTGCAGAAACATTTACATGCTTAAAAAGAAAGTAGATATTATTCAAGTGTATTTAATTTTTCATGATGTTGCAAATGAAACATTTTCAAAGTCCTTTCTTTTAAATGTTCTGTTTGGACAATTGCCCTAACAAGCAGCAAAGTTAAATGGCTAACCTACTTCTCTCTTGAAGTAGCTGGCAAAATACTTCTTGCATCTAAAGCTTTGAATGGTGTTTTTTACAGAGGTTGCTCATGAAGAGAAAATAAAATATTATGGAGGTACAGCTCAAAATTTCTTCTGATTTCTCTGGCAGCCACATAACACAAGAGGGTTCCTTTATGGGGAATGAGTTGTCCTTCTGGGTAAGCACAGGGGATCCTTGCAAGTTATTTTAAAAATTGTTTAAAATAAACAGCTATTTGACTAAATACTTAGTCTAAAAGTAGCAAATGGGAACTTGGCCTGAGAGAGGATGGAGCAAGCATGTGTCCTCTTCTTGCTGATTGTGGTCTTCCCCAGCCTCACTGTCTTTCTTTTAGGATTCAATCAATGCTGTTGCTGCATTTCTAAATTCGCTGGTTTGAAGCCATTAAAGTTTTTGTGGTGTCTGACAGCAATTCTCTTTCTATACATGAACAGAAAGCTGCATGTACCCGGAGAAACTAACGATATTGAGAATCTGCTGAAAACAGGGTGAGAGAGAAAGGATTAAGGAAAAGCCATGCTTTGAATCCACCCTTTTGTTTTATGGCTGATATAGCCTCTCTTTGACATATCAACAAGAAACAAAGAAATAAAATCAAATGAAAGTGTTGGAGATTAGAAGAGAATTGTCTGTAGCATTTGGACAAAGCCACTAATGGCTTGTGCCGGTGCTGGCTCTTCTCCCCCCACCTCTCCCTCTCCGTTCCCCCTCGTTACACGATACTACTTGGGAACATGTTATCAAGGACTGAGAATCGGGCCAGTGGCTGCTGATGTTAAAAGGACATGACATGTGCACAAGGCATGGCATAGGGGCTGGCTGCACATATTAAAGGCAAACACATCACAATCCGATTAGTAGAAATGGAGTGTGTGTGCTGGCTCTGGGAATTTTTTTTTTTCCAAGTAATACTTCTGTGCTTTTTCTATTGATTGATTTATTTTTGAAAGGAGTAATTCCCTTCTAGCTTTTCCCTCTCTGCTCCCCATCTCCCTCCTTCTCCCCACCTTCATCCCTGCATTTTTACCTCACCAGAACTCCCAAGGAACAGGAGTTCAAAGGCAATTGAAGTAGGAAAAAAAAAAAGAAAAAAAAAATATTGCAAATGCAAAGAGCTCTCTAATCTCTTTTTGACCTGTCCTGTACAACAGGCAATTCTGCAAATCTAACACAAACTTGTAAATCTTCAGTGCTGGAAGGGATAAAAGCAATGCACGATGTTTCATTAGGATTTAAGCTGACTAGCTAAATACGTGTGTGTGTGTGTGTATACATTTTTGCTAGCTATGTTTTAAAAACTGTTTTGAAAGTTTCTCTACTACGTTAGTTAGACACCAGAATTTTTATTGTTTTACTAGAATGGATTTCTTGTAGCTTTCTTACATTATTTCAGTAGGAAAGAAGAGAAAAGAATTCCTGAAGGAAGGATACATTTTAAGATCCAGATACTGGGGAAAAAAAAGTGTTTTTTCATTAGGTTCAGCACATTTTCTTGAATGCAGAATAAAGAATATAGTCAGTATTCAGTATCTATGATACTGTGTTCAGGTTCTGATATAATGGGCAATACTCTGCTATTGGACTGCAATCTTCCCTTTTGTTTAGCTCCTGATCTAATCAAACGCATGTAAATTTAGGTTTTCATATAGTCCCATTGAGAATAAGTCAATCTCTTATCTGCCTAAAGTTAGACTCACTTTAAGCAGTTTGTCGGTTGAGGACCAAAAGTTTTGTGTCAAGTCATTACACTCAAAGGTATCCTTGCTCAGCCCTCTCAATTTTAAGCATATACCCAAACCCCACTGTTTAGGATTCAGTTTGGCAACACCCGTGGTCATGAGGTTAGTCCAAGGGAAAGGTCAATCAGCAAAGAAATCAGACAGGCTTTTCTGCAAAAACTCAGGATGGTAAATACGTAGAATTTAGCTGGAGGAAAACAAAACTGTGGGGAAAAGAAGTTCAAATGAGGTAGGTGGACCTACATGGGCATTCTTGCTTCCTTCCTTCCCACAGCTTCCTCTGTTCCTATAATCTCAGCACAGATGTTTCCTTTTTAATCCCTGGCTCCAGCTGGCAGTGCATCTCTGCTCTACCGTACTTAGTCGCAATTACTGCAGACATTAACTCTGCACATGCTTCGGAAATTGACTGCTTTTTCTTCCTTGGAAATGTTGCTCATCATCAGGTTTTTAACAGCCAGAAATAAAGGCCATTTGTGTACTGATGAATCCTATTCCCTTCAAGATTTGTAAGAGAAATAAAAGGCACAAGAAGCGAGCTTAAAACAATTGCTGGCGTGGTAGAAAATTTGGATATTTAATTTACAATACCTTTCTTCATTAGTACATAGATACTTCACCATGTGATGGAGAAGGAATGAGAATAATGTCAAGCACGTGCCATACTCACCTGCCTGCTGTTACTTTTCCAAACTAACCACAAGTGCTTTATTTTTTTATTTTGATTAACAAAGCACAGGCTTGGTACACTAAGCTGATTTCAGGCTATGTTTTGTTTTAGAAGAACTTTCATTTACTAATGGAGCACGGGTGGCTTGATCAAAATGTCAAAGCCACAAAATCTGCACCTGATGGTCAGTTCCACTCTATTCCTATCACCCTGGCGTGAGAGTGTCTTACCTCACATTCACCCATTTGTGTTGTGATGCTGCTGAAATGCCATCAGAGCCTGGTGTGATGCAGGCCAGAGTCTAAGAAAGAAAAATATAACTGATTCCTGGGATCGACAACAGTGAGGAGTCCTCCAGCTGCTGAATTCAAGGGTCCCAGTTTATTATGATTATCCTGGTAGCATATTTTTTTCCATATCCACATCCAGCAACTTTCCATTGGATGTGTAAGAGATTTGAGCCAGCCACACTACCACAGCAGATGGGGCTAATGGGCAAAGGAACAGTGAAGAATCTGGAAACCCCACATATCAGGTAGGGCAGTTTATTTGCTTCGATGAAAACTATTAAATGATGTAAATAATCAATACAAAATATCTTTAAAATGATCAAAAAATCCTGCAGTTGAGCCGGACTCTGTCTTTCTCTGTGTGATACTCATGGACTCAGATTTCCTGTTCTTGATTCTCGAGAACAAACTGAGCTTGTGCACTAAAATCTCTTAAAGAAGTTACTGTGTGTTGCTCACCTTGTTAAAGCCTCGTTCCCTTTAGCACTTGCTGAAAGCACTGAATATTGCTTTCCACCCCATTTCTGTCAAGGAGGCAAACAGAAAACCTGTCCAGTGCTTCAAGTGGCTGCTAATATGATGTGTACAACTTCGGACATTTATGTGAGCACCCAGAATAAAAGGATAGAGGTGGCAACAACCTAAGGTCATCTTGCCTATAAACCACCTAACCACTGCCCTCCAGGTAAGAAACTGGAAACCCGTCCTTATCTCTATCCGTTAGTGTTCTTAGGTGAGCAGAGCATTGCAGATTAGATGGATGTGCCTGTTACAGATGCAAAAACCTTTTAATACCACTGGAGAGCTTTCAGCCTGGATTCGTACTACCTCTCAGTCAATAAGAAACACAGAATTTGTTTGACAATGACAGTTCTAGGTCTAAAATGAGAAAGTTCTGCCAAATTAAAATAACTCTGTGTGCTCCTATGGAAAACTTGCACAGACGCTTGTACAGTTTTCCCAGGAATGACCCATAAAATCTAGATTATTATATAAAAGGAGAGGTTTATTTATTCTGTATTGCCTAATACTGCATGCAGCCCTGAGTATCATTACACTCCATTGAAAGGGCACAATGATTGAGTATTTTGGCTTCCTACTGTTATTGTATCCATTCACTGATGGGGAACAAGAAAAGAGAGTGAGAAGAGGAAAACAAAACTGAAAGTGCTTGAGGACAATTCAACTCTGAAATTGTCTTTGTTAAATACAACAAAAGTGCAAAATAAGCCCCTCTTTGAAACTTACTCAATAAAAGCTGTTAGAAAGTTTGCAATAATTTTTGTCCAGCTTTGGCTCTTCTTGCACTCTTCTAGTC
This sequence comes from Thinocorus orbignyianus, assembly GCA_013400375.1. Taxonomy (NCBI): domain Eukaryota; kingdom Metazoa; phylum Chordata; class Aves; order Ciconiiformes; family Thinocoridae; genus Thinocorus; species Thinocorus orbignyianus. The sequence goes on from VXBW01000458.1 coordinate 723,424, forward strand.
AAGATGGAGTGTGTATATAAGCATTACTGAGATCTACTATTGGTAAATTAAAGAAAACAGTAAGTGCAACTTGTCTACTGCAGAGAAACTCACTGTGTAAAATCTACAACATAAGTAAAGCAGGAAGACAAGAGAAAGGTATTGATTTTTTTGGCTGTGGGACTTCTCTTTGCTCCTATTTCATATAGCATGCCCAAGAATGCCACAAATAATTTGATATCTATGAGGAAAAGAAAGTAAAAAATGGGTGGGTGCTTTTGCATTATGGGGTGCTTTGCAAGAAAAACTAAGAATTTGTTTAAAAATCACACACCCACCCCGCCCAAAAAAGAAGGGAAAAACCCAACCCAAAATAAAGTCCTGCAGACTTGTAGAACCCACTAAGGAGAACTAAAACAGAGCTTCAGTGAGGCCAGATGCAATAAGACTTCTACATTGTAATATTTAACATTTGAAAGTGGGTCCAGTTGACTTAGAAAAGAGTTGGGCTTCTGAGAATAAGTATCAGTAAAAAAAAATGTTGCACGAGTCACATTCCTTGGAGGACCAATGCATTTCAAAGCAATCTATCCTCATCCCGTACCCTCCCAGTTCTTCTGCTTTAAACCATAGCAGTCATCATTAAAGTTACTTTTCTTCGTAAAAGAGGTGTTGCGAGTTTGTCAGCTTTCGCTTTTATTAGTTGGTCTGGTTTAGCTAGTAGTTTAAAAGGAACTGATCTGTACTTATTTATTTTTTAATAAATCCAATGCATTTCATGCAATGTATTTGTTGCATGTGAAGTCAGCAAGGAGAAGGAACTCAGATTCTATGTGCAGCCAGCTAGATTCTCAAAAGTGTTCTCCTATTTTTTTGAATTAATTTCCAGAATCTCACAAGCCTGTTGAGTCTCTCACTACCTGAGCATGTCGAATGATGCCATGTAAAGTTTGGAGTAGAGATCAAGCGTACGCTCTTGATGTGCCCTCTCTCTAATAAGAGTTGGCTACTGTGGCAGAGTTGAACGAGAATTCAATTGCGATGGAAGTTAATAGGATTTATTTTTATCACTGGGGTGCTGGGAAGTGGATGAACCTTTGAGTTCACTTTGGCTTCCAAGCTATGTCAGCTTGTCCTCAATGGTCTCACTGCCTTTCCAAGTCTTTCCCTAGACCTCTTTGTGTGACTATTGATATAGACGCGTGACTGCGTCTGTATCCATAAGCAGTGCAGCATCTTATGAGCTACTCCACAGAGGGCAGTATTTGGTGCTGCGGGCCTGATTTCTATGCTCTAGATATCTGGGGGAGCATTTGCTTTTGACTTCCTCTACTACAGTCTCATAAAATTAATTTCCATTCAGATTGGGCATAAGTTTCGTTATTTTTATCTGACCGTGTGTAACGTGCACCAGACTGCAGACTGTGGGGGCGATTGGGAGATAAAAGGACATTTTTAATCCAGACACACACACAAATATAGACACAGCCAACATTTTCCCTTGCCTTATGAGGAAGAGGAGCTGGCTCAGAGAAGTGATCCTCCCTAAAGCAGAAAGACTGGTGTAAGCAGTAGGGGAAATGGAGAATAGAGGCTTTTTTTCCTATTCTGTTTTTGAGACATACATGAGAAGGCAAAAAAGTTCTTCGTATCAGCTCCTAATTTCAAATGGTTATCCCATAATTTCTGTAGGCGGTTCTGGATGTTGCCTATCTGGTTTAATTTGGATCAAGAGGTCATGTGGTTTGCTTTTGTTCCCTGACTAAATGGACTTGATATTTAGATTTGCATTTCTTGAACTGATACTCTTGTTACGAATTTAAGCCGGCTTCCCACAAACAATCTTAAATAATTGATACAAGTTGGCTATTTCCCTGAGTAAATGTATGTCTTAAAATATTTGCAAAGCCAAAATTTGTATTAAGATTTACATTTGAATTGACATTTCCCTGCACAATATTTGTCCATCTCCATTGTGTTTATAGGCAGAGGTTATGTTTTTGGCAAGTTGACATTTAAGATTTTTACTATAGTTCACTCCAAAAGGAACAAAAATTGTCTCAGATTGAGAATTCAAATGGAGATTTTCCAAGTGCTTATATTACAAATTCCCATTCACCATTTGAAAATCAAGCTATCTACTTTTTGGTCCTTATGATACCACTAAGCACTCATGATAACAAAGCTAGTAAATATTTTTCATGAAGTTTAACTCATCAGTCCCACGTTATAGTTAAATGGAATTCAGAAGCAAGCAGGAGAGCCAAGAGACAGGTTATTTGTCCCAAAGGAATGGCCAAAATGCACCAATGTCTCTTCCAGCCTTCAAGAGAATGCTGGAAGATAATGACTTTTTTAGCTAAACAAACCAGGGCAAAACTACAGAGAGAAAATGGTGACTGTAAGACAACAGAGTACAGCAACCAGCAATCTAGCTTCAGAACCATTTAAAATCAGACTTTCCTTCAGCACAAAGGAATCCTAACCCTCCTCCCTTTTACTTAAAACTGTAGGGAGGGAAGAAAAAAAAAAAGAAAAAGGGGAAAAATAAAATGACAAGGAAAAGCCTTTTAGGTCATCTAGTCCATCCCTTGCTGATCCAGGTATGCTGCTGATAGTATTTTCACATCCATGAGTGCTTTGTCCAGGCTACTTTAACTCCATTGCTAGGGCTTCCATCTGCTCTCAGGAGGGATCATTCCATTTATTTGTTATGAGTTGGCTGTATGGATTTTTTTTTAAGCTTTATTTTTATTTTCATTGACAAACCAAGCAATAAAGATTGGGTTGCCAGACCCAAACTTCTCCACAGTATAGGTTGTTGGTTGGTTTGTTGTTGTTTTTTTTTTCCCTGAGAATGGGAAAAAGCTTTCAAAGTAGAGTATCACCTCCCCCTTGCTGCTCACCATCACGAAACCCTGACTACAGAAGCGTCTCATTCATCCCCTGAAGTGTAATCCCTAGAGATCTCGGAAATACTCCATAACCTGAAAACACTCTTTGTTTTGAAGGATAAGAAATAATGGACTGTTTCCACAGTAGGTAAAATGCAGGGTTTTGTCTTGAATTAGTGTCAGCTTTTACTAGGACACGGGGGCTTATATGTATTTCTGAACTAGACAAGTGTTATGATGCTGTGTGTGTTCTCTGCCGCGTTAGCTCTATTACTAAGCAGAGTCTGTCTGTCTAGGGGTCCACTTTCCAGTATCAGACAGTTTTGAGCCAGATTCTGATTTGCTTTACGCCATTGCTCTAAATCAGACAGTTGCCATCAGCAGGATGATTGATGCCAGAGTAAAGCAAAGGTGGGTGAGAGTGACCTCATGCACTTTGCATTTCAGGCAGGAATCAAATTTTGCTTCCCAACTTTCACCTTTGGTTATAGGTGAGCTGTATCTAGCTTTGCGAAGGGAAACAGTTGGAGGAAGGCTATATGGGGAGCAAAATGCAGCTACATTGTGTTGTGCCTGTGAATTTGCAGGCTGCTGTGCTAGGCATCCAGCTCTTTATACTAACAGGAGTGCTAATATGATGTATTAAATGTCACACCAGCATCGCTGGGTATGCATATCTCTCCCGTTGTACTGCCTGTTTATGCTTATTCAGCTCTTTGAATAATTTAACACATTTCATACTCCAAATTACCCACAACAGTTTGACGGGGCTGCTGGCAGTTTACTTGAAACACTCAGTGTTAGGTCAAAGTAGGGCCCAAGCATCTGCTAAATAGAAGGACATTTCATACTTAGCAAAGCATAATTAGACGTATTCCTGCACACTTTTCTTTGAAAAATACGTAAATCCATGCTAATCCCAGTGGTACCATAGAAATAAAGGGCTGTGCTCGACACTGCTATGTATAGCCCTGCACTGGGAATGATTTGGGCTGAAGAAGAATAATTGTGGAGGCCAGTAATTGTCGAGGACAGATAAAACTAAGCAAGATGACACAGCTGTATCAGCACGTCATTCATGCAGTTGCAGAGCAGAGGTACTGATTGCCTTGGTAATGGAATTAGGGATTTGGGAAACTTCACTGACAGCAATGCAATATTCTTCATGCATTTATCTCAGACTTGTCTCAGAACGACTATCCATGGGCTGAATAACGAACCTGGAAGCTAAAGCTAAAGGTCCTCAAATTGCCAGCCGACTTGGAGAAGAAAATAAAATCTTTGTGCTGTTCTCTCTATTCCAGAGAGGATGTTAACATTTTCAGGCAGCAACTTTAACATCAACAAGGGAAGGGAAGGCTCAGTCTACACGTCTTCCTGAACATTGAGCTGGTCACATGCAACTGAGCCTGCACAACTGCCTTGATGCTGTAGTGGGCCAGCATCTACATCCTGACTTGTCTGGAGTTGGGATGCAGCCGGCAGATGTCTCAACTAGCTCACGGACACACAGTCTGCATTCATTCATCTGCTGTGCTGCTGGAACTAAAGTCACCAGAGGTGTCCATCTTTCAGCTGCAAATGCTCCAGCTTCATCTTTTGCAATTATAAATTAGCTCAGATCCTTGCCCTGAGAACATTTCTGCTGGGAGAGAAGTAGGAATGAAGAAAAGGGAGCATAGCCATTGGCTGGATGGCTGGATCTGGGCATCCTACTCAGGATTAATGTGAGTAATGGTCCATAAAGTGCCAGTGTTGTTTGGATTAAATTAGGAGGGAGACACTGAGCTGAGAGACAGACAAAGTACCTGGCATTTTGCATACGTGCCTATCTGGAATGGAGGCATAGGTACGCCCTAGAACTGTCATCTCTTTGTCTTTTTCTTGTAAGCAACATGCAAAACGAGCGTTGCTTTCCCAGCGGTGCCAATTTGCCCCACACCTCGGTGGGGTGAGGCTGCAGGATAGTCCACATGCTGTTTGCACTCGAGACACGGATAGCCCAGTGGTAAACCAGCAGGCTCAGCATGGTGCTGCTCAAGCTGATTTTCAGGTTGTAGCTGGCAGGAGGTTTGAAACTGCCAACTGCTGGATGCATGTAGCTCCCAGCCACTCGTGATGCAGTGGGCTGGGAGGAGAACTGATCTCCCCCAGGGCCACCCAACCCTCCTTCAACACCTCTCCTCCACTCAGGCAGAAACCAGAGAAGGGGCAGGGCCACAGAAAGGTGAGTGTTTTCAATTAAGGCTTAAAACTCTCAGCCCTCACAGTGCATCAGGTGGGAGGAATGTCTCCTCAGTCCTGTGGCTGGCCCAGGACCTCGCAAAGTGATGATGCAGGGCACAGTCAGCGGAGATATTTGCAAAGTGACAGCAGGGCTCTGATTGAGTGAACCTCCCAGGTCCAAAGCAGCACGCTGCTCCAGAGGATATGCTGAAAATCTTTCTCAGGGATTTGCACATTCTTACAACAACTGAGGGTCTGTAATGAAATGTTTGCTTATCATCCATTTAACCTGCTTCGAAGCAGCCTGAGCCTGCATTGTAACCTCAGGTCAAAACTATTTTGGATAGCTGAAACTCATGATAAACACATGCTTTTGAAGGTTAGAAAGCCATCAGTGGGAGACATCAGATTCGCATCTTTATTATTAGAAGGGGAGAAAATCCAGGAGTGTTCAGAGCAGCAAGTTTTGTATAAAACATGAAAAGCAGATGGGGGAGGTGGCAGAAGGAAGGAGGAATCTTTTTTGATACCGAACAACATTGCTTCTGCAGCAAATCCTTTTTCCTTGTAATTTAAGATTGTGCTTGAAATAAGGAGCCGGCTGCACTTGGGGAGGGAGCAGAGGGCAGCCTGTCCTTTTGGGTGCTTGATTGGCTCTTTCCTGTATACCTGATAATTACCAGGGAGCTGGTAGGAATCTGGTTGTGCTACTTGAACATGCACCGAGCAGCATCGTATTCACGGCAGCCCTGTTCGGTCTGAGATCTCTGAAAGAAGACCCACAGAGCACAAGTCTTTACTAACAGCAGGTTATGGCCTTACCTAAACTTCACTATAACTGGACCTGCTAAAGATTTATGCCTGCCTTGGGGTTTTCAGCTGTATTAAGTAAGCTACATTAAGGTATTTCACTTAGAAAATACAACTTCATCTCTCAGCTCCATGTAGTGAGTCCTGCTACTCCCTCTGTGATACGGGAGGACTCCCAAAGCATGTTTTTAAGTGCAGTCTCACGGACATGGTTTTTGACATCTTCAGTGTCTGGGGCTGCTGAGTGAAATGAGTAGAGATGGAGGGGAAGGGAGGAATCTCTTTGCACATGCCATCTCTGAGCTACAGCTGACTGCTTGGAGTAATGCACAGGGACACCAGAAACACTTTAGTGACTTTTTAATACAAACCTTAATAGATGTGTGTATGCTTGTCTATGTACATACACACAAACATGGAAAAGTCAAAGTCTCATCCCTCAAAATCACAGCCCTATACATTTAAGCCACCTGTCCCTAAACAGATTTCTGTTTAAAGAGCAGAGCTCTGGGCTGCAGCTTTTCCCTTTGTCCCCAGTACCAGCCATACTGTTCCCAACCCAACAAATATTGCACCCTTGCAAGAACTTCTGCCTCAGTCTAGTACTCCTGTTGTACAAGGCTTTCTGCCACAGCAGCCAGCTACAGGTGGGATTAGCAAAGCAACCACAAAGGAAGACTCCTCTACTGGGAGGACCCTGCATTTCCTCTTTTCCCAGGACCACCAGGCTAAGTGAGCTCAGTTTCCAAGCTAAAAGATGCTATTCCTTCCCTTTTCCCCTAATGGTCAGAGATGGCAAACTCCCTCTGGGATCTATGCATTCAGCTTTGTTCTTTCTCCCTCCCCTGCTGTCGCCAGTAATTAAAACTGAGCGAAAAAACTGAACATGCTATTTTTTGAATAGATATTTGAAATTTAAAGTGGAAAAAAAAAAGTTGTGAAACTTGTCAGATCAATGATTTGACACATATTATTTAGCTGGCTCTAAATATTCTGGAGTGAGAACTTAGTTAACAACTTGTTAACAAAGCATAATTCGGAATAAAACCCAGCTCTCTCTTTGCTAGCTGCATTTGCAATATGGGGCTGGTCCTAATAACTCTGTCTCACAAATACCGATGTGGTCTCTTTTACTGCAGTTTCTGAAAGTTTTTGCCACCCTAGTGCACAGAATTAGGATGGAAACAAAATACGGAGGAAGCATCCACCAAATCTTGGTGCTCGAAATACTGCTGAACACCTTGATGTGAGTAACTTGTCTGAGTCACACACAAGACATTGGTGTTGGGGAACCCAAGCCAGGTCTCTTGGTCAGTGCTTTAAAAATGGGTTTATCCTGCTAACAAAGTGCTTGAGAATGAATGACGTGTGAGAAGCAAATTCCTTGAGGACAAAAAAACAACCACCAAACACGAGGTTGTTTTTCTCACGCCTGCTCTGTAGTCAGCTATCTCTGGCCAGATTAATATGTCTCGCTCTACCTTTGGGCTTCTTTCAAAGGCTACCTTTTAATGAAAGATCAATGAGCCCGTTTTTCCCTGAAATGCATCCCTTACACCCTCACACCTGTAAACAATGGATTTTTCTGCATGAAATGAAAGGGCAAGCACATCTTGCTACCAATTTTGACTCTGTAGAATGGTGGAACATGTAATCTCTATTTTTCCTGTGATTTGTTAGTGACTGTTGCTAGGTAATACCTTTCCCACTAAGCATCAGTGAACTAATGTGAGGGCTTCAAGAATGTTTCATTATATAATTAAGCCTTTGGTGGTGCTGACTTCTACTTACTGAAGTCTCGTACCTTTTTCATGTGAGCAAAAAAGGTTGTTATGGTATTGCACATGGGGAAGCACCACTGAACCCAACATAACTTCTTGGTAACATTACTGTGTTCTGCTTTCTTTTATTATTTGTTATACACAGCTATCAGCCACCCATTACAGCAGATCTAGCTAGACTCTGTGTTGTTTACATTGAAAACATGACAAATACATGGAATATATGACCCACTGGAAGTATCACTAGATCCCAAACATCTCTCTGGACTCCATACTCCATTGAACAAACGTGGTCCCTTTATTCTTACATCTGGACACTTAGTTTAACAGTGACCTTTGCTTCCCAGGGGCAAAACTGCGATACACAAGAGCTACTTCGAGAGAATGTGACTGGCTCGGCAGAAAGTGAGGGGGGGATTTTCCCTGAGATCTTCAGATGTGTAGACTTCAAGGTACTGTTAATTTTGTTTAAAGAGTGGGATGAAGAAAGGGGTGGAGGACATGTAAGTGAGAAGATGTAAAAACAAACCAAACAAAAAAATCTCCCACAAAATACAATATTAGGAATTTGTATTTTGTCAGGCTTCACACTAAATTTCAAGATTGCTAATGTCGATTGGAGGGGGAATACTTGGACATCACAGCATACAGTGATACTGTGGTGCTGATGTAACCCTGATGTAAATTTGCTTAGCATCAAGGATGCCTAGCAAATAAGCAAGAAAAAAAAAGCCTTTACAAGACAGCTTTGATCGGCCCTGGCACTGCGTGTGAAAGTCTAGCCTAGTTCTAAGACTGCCAGGGCAAGTGAAAGAAGAGCCTTTGTAAATTTTGTCTTACAATTATGTCACTCAGTGCTGTAGCCTTCATTCTCCCCGTGCAATTTGTAAGAGACGACAAGTCATTCAAAGTACCTCTGTTTACAGAGAGTCTCGGTAATACAACACCACGGTGGGGCAGATTCCATGAACTGCAGACCCTGTGTTGACAGATGGGGTTTGTGACTGATTGTTTGATGGGCGCCGTGGGTGAGGCTGTAGGGGAATAGTGGGAGAAGAACAGGTCACTGGGGTTTTTGAGCTTGGAGGTCATGTAGGTTACCAGTGAGAACAGCTTTCAGTGTTTTTCTATTGCATTGTTATCTTGGTACTAGTGATGAAGTTTTAATTGGGGAAGGGCAAGGAGAATTCTGCTCTTGTCCTGCACAGTTATACAGATGCTGCTGCATGCAGCATCTCAGGGCAGGATTTCGGGAGCTGCTGGCTTTCCACTAGGCACGAGCCAGCTAAAAGGGAAGATGAACAAGGTAGAGATTGCTGCGTTTGTGAGGCATATCTCCTGTAGATAACACTGATCTGGTGATCAAAGCCAAAATTATATGTCTGAAGATACAAATGCCTTGCAGAGAATGGATGTAGCATAGACAGCACCATGAGTCCCCGTACATACTGATAATATAACTTAACCCAGTTCAGTCTATTTCTATGGCTTGGTAAGCTTTAGGACTCACTGCTGGAGCCATCTAGCATCAAGCTGGTGATTAAATACAACGTATTGCCATTCTGTAAACAAATAAAAAACCCACAAAAAGCAACCCACAAGAAAACAAAGCAAAACCTTTGTGGTCTATTGCACGAAAGCCACTCAATAGCAATTAGCTAATATCAGTTATCTTTTTGCTATGCAGGCATCCCGATACTGCAAAGTGCATTTTGGGTATTTGAATGCTAACAATTATTTATTAAGTGTCTCGAAGCATTCAGGATCCCAGTCACAGGATCCCTTGTGTTTTAGGGCTGCAAAAACAAAGAACAAAAGAAGAGTCCCCAACTAACATGCTCACAAAGTAACTACAAGGCAATTGGCAACAGATGAATACCGACAGAGGCAGAGTAGTATGCTGGCAATGATTATAGCAGAACTGTCAGCATGAAAGGCAGCGCTCATGAAATACCTTTAATCTAGCCACCAGTGATTATTCTTTTTCTGGGCAATCAACTCTTCCCCCCTCGCAATATCTTACAGGATGTAGCAAGCACGCATTCAAAGGTGCTCTGCTCTTGCAAGAGACCGGTCTCCATTCTCGTCTCTGTCAGGTGAGAGACAGATTTTCAAACCTGTTAAAAGTCATACCACAATGAAGCAAGGGGTAGATCCCCAGGATCCCAGCCCTGGGTTTCTCACCCTGCAGCAGAAGACAACGTTGTCATTCAGAACAGCAAGTTCCCATTCACAGTTATTTGTCATGTTAATTACTAAAGACAAAATTCTCCTTCATCTCAATCGTGCAGGTCAAAGCAGAGAAGTTTAGCACTTCACAACATCAAACTTTGCTTTCATCTGCATACAGGACATCATTCTGAAATTTCGTTTGATCAGCTAGGAAAAAAAAATAATAAAAAAAGAAAGGCAGACAATTTGAAAGTTTGCTGGTGGTTAGGGTTGTCATCTCTTTGTTAAAGTCAAGGGAAAAGGAGTCTCTCTAGTCATCAACCATTGGCTGGGTGTGTCTATAAACCCACATCCTCACCAGGGCAGGTAAGGCATAAGTAAAAGCCATGAAAAAATATTGACAATAACTTCCGTGCAGGATCCTCATCACATCATTCTTGCTCCATTAATTTAAACCCAAGTCGTTAGCTTTATTAGATCCCCGTGTACTGGGCTATAGGAAATACCCCTGGCTCAAAACCCAACAATTTTCACAGAAAGTGGATGCATATCATGACTGTAATTTACTGCACAGTGTACCTACGTGCTCCCACATTAGCTGTAATCTCTGTCGTGCTCACGCCAACATTCCAGCAGTATTTGGCATTTCACGAATGCAGTATTTATCACTGAAGTTCATACAAAGTTGCAAACCCTAACAAGGCTTATCAGCTTTTACAAACCATCTCTGTCCACTGGAGTGTGACATGCTGAGTATAATTCCACTCACTGTGCAGTCATCGGACGTGAAGGGGGAAAAGGGGGGGAGGGGGGGGGCTTCAAAGCAGCCTTTCGTATCGCTTTAAATGAATCATGAAATCAAATGTCCATATAGCCTCTAAGTTCCTGCAGGTGAGATGTAACCTGCAAGCTGGGCACTTATAGCAGTCTCCCAGTCAAATAAAATCTTCTCATCGTTACTGATGTGGTAATTATGCCCTGAAAAAGAGCAGTGCAGTGGCTGCGCGAGGGGAGAGGGACTTGGAGCTCAGTCCCAGCAGTCGCCCTGGGTGGCTGGGGGCAGATCAGGTCAGTCAGACTCCGTTTACCTACTGTCAAGTCAGAAATCATCTCAGTTCCCGGATTTATTTCGGAGACTTATCAGAAAGCATAGCTAAATACGTAAGTGTATAAATCTTTGCTTCTGAAGCTTTAAAAGATCGTGGTATTGGTACAAAGAACTTGGTAACCCGCTTTTCTGCTGGTCCAGCCCTATATCTAGGGCAAGAAAGCTTGAAAAGGAGTTAGCAGTATCTGTGTTTTTGTATGTCTACATGTCCCTGGGTATATAACACCCCATCAACACACCTTTCCTGCTCATCAGGCACAAGTGTGACACTGATGTGGGTGGATTTTGATTGAGAAATGAGCTACTGTTTGTATTGTCATCGCAGAGCTCCCTAAAAGCATGAAGTCAGTCTGAGAAAAATCAGGATGTTAAAAATGAATGCTATCTTTTTTTTTTTTTTCCCTTTTCTGCTGTGCTTTTTGGTTCTTCAGTCCGCATTCACATCACTTGTGCAATTTGTTGTTGGGAGTTTTGGTATGAGTAGAAGTCAGAAACACCTCTTTTATAATAAGACCTTGCAAATGCTTATTTTCTCTCTCATTTAATTCCATGATATCAGGAGTCAGGCTGATAAGTTTAATGTCTTGAGGTAATCCCTTAATTATTGTGTTGGCTTTCATAGTTCCATTGACTTCAGCTGAGATGTTACATTATACACCAACTGAAGGTATGCCTCCTAATATTTGAAATTTAAAAGAGTTAGACCAGCCAAAGTTTACGTACAGAGCACAGCAATGCATGCCTTGCCAGGGGAACGCTCCTAAAGTGGCTGAAGAATGGGATAGGAGATCTTACAGAGTTATGAAACTAAAAAGTCCAGTGCTTAGGCAATTTTGTGTGTGCCGATGCACAGCTGTATACGCGTTCCCTCGGTAGTGAATGCTTCAGAGACATTGGTGTGTCTATTTAATTGTTATCACCACATTTACTTTCTGGGCTCATCTTGGCCCCAGCCACCCATGCCACCATGCAGGCATCACCCCAAATGGACTCCTTCAGCTGGCCATGGGAGTCTCCCACTCAAGCAAATAAAAGTCACCCCAGCACCTAAAACAGATACAGTCACACCTACAGACAGCATTTTCTTTGCTTTTTTTTTCTTTAATCGTCCACTCTGCCGTTTGCACCTACAGTCCATGGTAACATTTCCCACAACAGCAGTTCAAACTGCTTTAATAAATGTTGTTGAAAAGGGAATGCTTGCTGTTTCCCCCCACCCACCCCAGGATCCTTTTTGCTGAGTTTTTTTGTGGTTAGTGAAATCCAGGGCACAGGTGTTGGGACCTGGAGCACAGAAGCAAGTTCCCTGCCTGTCTCTGTGACTAATTCATGCTCTAGCCTTGGTCAGGTCACTTCAGTGGTGTTGGTTGTCTCTATTTTTTTAGTCTTTAAAATGCCTATTTTGCTCTCCTCACAGTTCTGACAATATAACATCTTTCTGGCTCTAGCAACAATCTGTATGATTTTAGATATACGTTATCCTTTACAAAAATACCCACCCACACCTCATATCCTGAAAAAATCACAGTAGCCAAAACTCCATATTTGGATTGAAAAATATAGAGCTGTGTAGACAAGAGGACGTTTTGGGTTTTTTTTGTCTTTTTTTTTATTATTTTTTTTTTCTCTTGAAACAATTTGCGTTATCAGAAACTCCTAGCCTTCAAGTTTACAATTCAGCCTCCTACTGAGAGTTCCTGGACGTGCTGGACCACCCAGCAGCCAGAGCTGGGACACACTTTTTCAAGGGTGAGGGTGGTTTCATTGCAGATGTCAGATAGCTGCAGGCTGATGATGCCCTGTCCCTCTTGATCTGTCCCATCCCCTCCATCCTCCCTGCCCTCTCCCTACAGCTGGTTTTTGCATCATTTCTGCTGCTGTCTCCTTGGTGTCTCACTTCTAGCAACTGAGGAAGAGGAGGAAGCAATAACAGAAAAAAACCCAACAAAACAGTCTCCCTACTGCGTTTTAGCCTGTCTATGTAGCAGCTATTATTTGTAGCAGCTAAAAACAGCACTCACAAGGAGATTTCTGCTCTAGACTTGTAATCCTGGAATGGAAAGAGCTCTATTCAGATGCAGCCATCAGTGAATCCTTCTGCCATCCTGTTAATCCCCTCTCCTTTACTACCTCACGCCTGCCAAAGCTGGAAACCCATGGCTAGAGTAGATTTACACCAAAAATATTCCTCCTTCTTTTTTTCCTTCAAATATTTTTGAGGCATTTGCAAGGAGAGAAGCCATTAACAAAAAAATAAATACAAGCAAGTTTTGCTGCATTTGGGGAGGAAATGAACTCATGTATTTTGAAATGTTCCCACAAGGCTCAGATTTGAGAGAGCAATGAATCACTTGCTGAAGATGTCTGTTTTCTCCTCTGGGTGCACGAGGTGTCCAGACACCTTCTGTGGGTGCTCTGCATGAGCCCCAAAGTGTCCACAGACTGAATCTGTCCCTGCCAGCAGGCAGCTAGTGCTGGTTCCCAAGTGGGTGGCATTGCCATGCCCTCGCTTCTTGCCAAGGGTGTCTCTGCACTGTCTTTGACCGGCAAGCCCAGGTCCTTGTTCAAGCACACTGTGCTTGGACAATCTCTGTTCCATGTGATGCTGTTCTTGCACTGCCCAAGCTAGTCTATCCCAAAGATCCGTTGGTCCAGATGGAAGCTCTCCTGATGTGGCTCAACTATAAGAGTTGTCCCAGTCCTCACCATCTACAACTTCAGACCCCCTCAACCTGCCTATGGAAGACCATGTAGGCACACACTAAAGATTATCCCGAGTTAGATGTAGCTACTGCCTGGCAAGTATATATCATTCTCGTTTACCTGAGCACTTAAGTACTGAGCTACCATCCCGTTGATCTGCTTGTCAACACATCCTCTGCTCCTCTGCCAGCAGGTTGGCGGTGGCATTGAAGAGGAACCTGACATCTCTTTGGACTCAGACCTATGGAGTCAAAGGTCCTTCACAGAGAAAGCCCTGACTCTGGATCCATAAATAAGTCACCCTCTATCCATCTTGTCTACGTCTGTGCCATCTTGAATGCAGACAGAGGGAAGCTGTCAGCTTGGGCACTCCAGCAGATCTTTGCTGTCACAAAGAGACACAGAAGGAAAAGTAGTCTGTAAGATAGAGGACACATATCATGCCTTTACTTTGTACAGCAATATCGATATTTTGTATGTACTTATTGCTCTGAGTTTGTATCCCTTTCCCACCTGTACTTACGCTGTCTTTTTTCTGTGGCTTGTTATTATTTCTATTGAGCAATCTTCAGCCGAACTGGGAGATCTTGCAGTGACTCACTTACTTGAACATTATTGCCTAGTTCTTTACACAAGACAGATTGGATATGAATGAGATCTCTTGTCCTCATGAGCATTATATTTATTTCACAAGACATTTTCTTCAGAACTCTCCCTGCAATAAATTATGTGGTATATTTATTTTTTCTTCTACCATGCGATAGCTCTGTGCTTTTTTTTTTTTTTGTTTCTCATTTTTCAGACACTTCTTCTATGATCTGCTGTTGTTGTTTTCTGTTTTTTCTTTTCACAATCTCTTAGCTGTATCCTTGGGATTTTTTCCCTTGTGCATTTTTTAGCACAGTGCATGTATTTGATGTAGTCGAAATGAGAGCTTGAGATAAGTATTTAAAGTAACAAAATGAGTTCCCTCTTTTATCTTTCAGATGTTGTGTAATGATGGGGAAAAAGGAAAGGAAAAAATAAAAGCAGGTGAAATGTTTTAAATGAAGTATAGAACTGTAAGGAATATGTTCATATGTATCATTTTCTGATCTCCATAATGTCGGCTGAGTGAAAGACTTTGGAGGTGCTTTACTTCTGAAGAATCACTTGTCTGGATTTCAGCAGCTGCCTTCGGGCAGAGCCTGCAAAAATGCTGAAAACCCTGTGTAACCAAAGGGAAGGTTGAGTATATTTAGGGTGGATGACATTGAAGTGGGACTTAAAGATAACAGATGTCCATGGTATTCATAGGAGTCCTGTATTAGGACTGTATCTCATTGTCAACACATCCATCAAAACATCACTATGTTCCTTTGCTTCCCAACTCTCCTGCATGATTTGTCATCCCCTTTTCAATCCCCTCTTGCTTGGTGGAGGTATTCTAGAAGTCTGAATTTAGCCTGGTTGCAGACTTTCTGTGAGGGAATGCTGAAGGAAAAGATGGTTTGAACTGAAGCTCAGATACAAGTAATACAATAGGCAGCTTTGAAATCCAGGTACAAATTGACCTTGGAATATTGTGGCAAAGGCACCTATTCACCCAGCATCTTGACTATTCAAACGGAAAGCCCTGGTTAGTCACTGCTCAGGGCAGAAAGCTGCTTCTGAGGCAGGTCTAACTTGTTTTACCCCAGCTCTGACAGCTGTTTTTAACTTAAGTAGCACCTATAGTGGACAAGTTAGGAGGGGTTTTGTCTCATATATGTCATATAAAATCAATGATGACTTTCAAATAATAATAATTTTTTTATGTTTTCAAGTAGAAAGTCAGTTACCAAAGTGCTATTCACAAAGGAAGCCATTGAGGATCTATGTATTAAAATGCGTTGTGTGGAGCAATATGTCTGTCCTGGCTGAGACTTAGTGTCCAATGTATCATTAGATAGGAGCAAGATATAAAAAGATATAAAAGACCATTCCTCCAAGTCTGTTGCTGTAACATATTTAGCTACTAAGGATATCTGGTTTACTTCAAGACTACATTCATGTCTTGTGTTTAAGGCTAGAACTAGACTTCTTCACCTGGAATGCAGTGCAACACTAGGGCATGGCACTCGGAGGCGGTGGGATTTTTCTCTTTGGTGACTTTCAGGGATCGTCTACACAAAACCATCACAAATCTGATCTGGTGTTGATGTTGTTGCAGCTTCACTCAGGAGGTTGGCCTAGAAACTTCACAGGTCCTTTCCAAATATTTTTTCTATGATCTTACAGTTCTGGTAAGTGTGTTGCAGTAAAATAACCAGATGGATTTTTTTGGAAGTATAGAACAGATACCCTGAAGGCAGAAAACAGTATGTGGAGAAGAAGACATGGGTGGGGGGGAAAGGCACTCACTTCTTTCCATTTATGAGTTGTAGAACCAGGACTCCTACAAGGAATTGAGAAATTTGTCTTGATTTGGCGATGAGAAAAACAAACACTTCTGAGGAGTTTTTCACAGAAAAACTGCCTGGCTTGTGATCCTCATCCTGTCTTGAGAAGGGTAGACAGTATTTTAAATGCTAGAGCAGGAACCAGCCTGACCCTATCTAATCAGTTTGGTGTACGTATCTTTCCAGTAGGGATTAAATATGTCTTGTCTCCTGTGGTTTTATTAAAGGGCAGAGAGGAGGCAAGGAGCCTTTTACTTCTGACAACGTTTCATCTAGTTGCCTGAGGTATCTACTGCTGGGGAAGACGAGCTAAATCTCATTGCCATACCCAAGGCTAGTGCAGGGGAACTTTGTTTTGGGGCTGGGTTCATAGCTGAGGTTTGCTTTCTCTGTGCACAGGGTGGAATCAGCAGGAGAGGGGTGTTGGAAAGGAGGAGATTCAAAATGTGCCCAACATCCTCCACCATTGCCTCTAGAGGCAACTCTTCTTGCATGCCTGGAGTGGTTTTGCCACCAGAGTTGCTCAGCTGAGGGTACTCCACCCTGGGATGTGCTGTGCAGAAGCTTAATTTTACCCCTGGGACAAGCCAGTCCCTTTTGCTTGCTTTCCCATACACATTCCTCTTACCAGATTGGTCAAATCCTTCTACTTGCACTGAAACTGGTGTCTTCTTGTGCAAAGCCAAACTTTTTGCACTCGGCCAGGGGAAGGGCTAGCTCCAGCTGTTCTGCCAGCAGGTGTCCCTGCATGCATGGCTGTGGTGGGTGGGCTGTGCCTTCCCTGGGAGAACTGACTTCCAATACACTGAATTTCACACCATTCCTGATGGGAATTGTTCATATGGATTATTATTTTATTTTCCCCTCCTCTTTGGGCTTCTGGTGGACAAGCTCCACAGACAGAAAAGCTGAAATTAAAAAGAAAATTAATTCTTTCGTTGCAAAGTATTCTTTCCACTGTCTATAAATATTTTTGTGTTTGTTTATAAATCACAGGGCAACCAGAGTACAAAACCCCTGAACTCCTTCACCCTGTTGTGTCCTTCACTCCTGTTCTAGACAACGCATTCAAATAACTTCCACAATATTTCCCTTCCTTGGATTGCAGCATTTTCTTGAAGCAGACAGGTTGGTGCACCAAATTGAACAAAATAAGACCTAGTGAAACCAAAGAGTGCTGAGCACTGGGGTCCCTGCTGCTTGGCAGAAGATTTTAAAGATGCTGAGAGGCTCAACCTTCAGCCCATAAGGTGTCTTCTCTAACAGGAAAATCCATCAGCTGGCTTTCATAGCCATGTAGGTCAGTTTTTTTTTGCGTTTTGCACAATTTTGCTGTGTTACTATCCTGCAATTATGTATTTGCACACCTACCAAATTAGCACAGGAAAGTTATCTTCGGAAGTACAAAGAGTGTCACCGCTACTTTTCCTGGGAATCAGAGAATAATAATTGTTAGGGAGGAAAATTACCTTTACACGGTATTAATTTATTATTTTGTTTTGCCCCACTGCCTGTCCTTACTGGGTAGGTTTTTCCTAGGGCAGGGCAGCGAGCTGACAACCCTCACAGTTGTGGTTCTCAGCTGGTTGAGGAGGGACAGATAGACACAGGGCTCTCTTACTGGCAGCCACCAGCATCCCTGCCCCTGCCAGCCCTGTGACTCGCAGGGGGGGACACCAGTGACCCACCCTCGCAGCCTTTCGCTCCGGCTTTGAAGCAGGGGTGGCAAGAGGCTTCAAAAAGACAAGAGCCACCGCCACAAGTGTGTGTGTGTGTGTGGGGATGGCTCAATAAATGATTGGTGGAATATAAGTATTTATTGATTTAAGAGAATTCTTTTCTTTTGCCTCGCTTTTGTCTTCTAAGGCAACTTTCTTTTAAATTTATGCCCCACATTGTCACATCAGGAGAAAAATACATGAGAAATGTTTTGTTATTTCAAATTTATTGCATATTACGTCAGCTGGCATTGTGGACTCACAATATGTAATGCTTCATAAATTATGAAAAATAAATGTTTTATGGGCTTACTACGCACTCTGTTTGAAAACCGTTGAGCTGAGGAGACTCACTGACCCCCGTACAAATTAATGTGCACATTATTTTCATTATTGCAGCTCAGATGGGAAGTTTGAACATCTTTATATATTTATTTAAAGGAAAATGAGGACAGAAGTTGCTTGAATACAGTTAGTCTTTCTGGCAAGAAGCAGGTATCATTTCACCCAGCTCATAACCTATTGCTTCCCTCACAGTCATTGTTATTCCAGGCCAAAGCTTAAACTCAAATTCTGAACTGCAAGGATTTAGCACAAGCTTCCAAAGGTCAAATCCTGCAAGTCTTTAGGCAGGCAAACTAAACCTCCAAGTTGGTAGGATTTTGTCTACACGAGGACTGCAGAATTTGCAGAAAACTAGGAAAACAGCAGTCAGGGTCCTGTGGAAGGGAAGGCACTGAAAGGTATTTCTACCCAGCTTTCCAGCCCTGCTTTCCCTGAGTGTGATGGCGAGCGACAATCAAATGAGATCCGTGCATCTCAGCCGTCAAGGGCCTCACCAGAAGCGAAAAGCTGAATCTCAAAGCACCGGAGATCTTAAACCTTATCGAACACGGCAGCCTTCAGCTCCAAGCCGCAGGAATCGAAGGGAAACATCCTCACCCGCCTGCATGGGAAAGTGTGTTGTCCCATTTTCCGAGGAGCAAAAGTTCACTCCAACATGTGTTGCATGGGAGGCATGCGTCTTTGAGGGGGGGAAAGGGCACGGTGACACGAGGTATGAGGAACGGTGAAGTGCTCTCAGCTATTTTTTTTTCTTTCCTTTCCCCTGGCACCCAAATATTTCTGTTGCTTGCAAAAGGAGGTCAGGTGTGGCGGTTCTCCCCTGGATGGTTTTTATATGGCACAGATCCACTACTGTGTTTCTAATAAAGCCATCAAGAGCATAACCAGGAGCTCCCTGCATGGGCTTAAGCAATGTAAGTCACTGCTTCAGAGGACTCTCTTAACTTGGGGCTGGATGGACTGAAAAATCTTCCAAGTTATTCTCTCCTAATTCAAGTCAGCTGAGGCATCAAAATGTCGGGCAGATGGACAAGATCTTTGGCTAGAGCCAGCCTATTTTCTGCTGCTTCTATGGCTATTGCAGTCAATTCTTAAAGACTCTTTTAATTTTTTATTTATTTTTTTTTTAATCAGTGAGCTTTTGAGAAATTAGCCTTTACATGGGCACATAAAAAGAGATTTCTATGTGATTTCTAGTGTAAGAGCCCATGCTCCAAGCATCCTAACTTGTCCTAAACTGGATTAAACTGTGCTAGTTATCCCCAAAACCAGAGTTTTCCTTCTTGCCTTTCTGTTTTTCCCTCTTTCTTTCTCTTCATATTGCTATAAAGAATTATTGGTTTAGAGACTATGGCTAAAAGACACTGAAAATTATTTTCTTGTCAGCTGGGTTTTCTCAGAATTCTTAACTCCAGTCTTTCTAGTCTCGGGGAGTCTGCGTTGGGGAGACGCAAGAGAAGAGCTAAAATAAGCAAAGTTCATACTTTCTTTTTATTTTTGCAGTGATTTTTCTAGCTGAAGTGAAACCCTGCCTTTGCCTCTCGCATCCAGTGGAGGGCAGTTAAGCACCACGGTACAGAGCGATGCCGACTTGCACTGCGGTCTAACACTCTCAAGGAGGCAACCGATGACTGAAATTAACTGTTCTTTGGCTGTGTGAAATATCGCTCAGAAATACCTGAAGAATTTAAAAAAAAAAAAAAAAAAAAAAAAAAAAAAAAAAAAAAAAAAAAAAAAAAAAAAAAAAAAAAAAAAAAAAAAAAAAAAAANAAAGCTTTTCAATTAAACTGCTTTTTATAAACTGCTTTGTTAGTAGAGTAGGAACAGATCTAAAAGTTTTCTTCTACAGTTGAAGGGAAAGAAGAGTCTTATACCCACATACGCAAGTTTCAAGTGTTTCCTTTTTATATGTTAATCAGAATTTCTAGTATATAGATGCTAATGAAAAAAGTTCCTGATTTTCCTTTTGCTTCCTGACCTCAGGAGTCTTTAGGTTTTAATCCTATACTCATAATTTCAGCATAAGGGATAATTTTTAAGGGCAAATTTTCCTTTATTGACATCTTAGCTGCACCAAAAAGAATAAGACAACTCTCAGGGACTGAGATAACAATGCAAATAAAGCCATTGCTGACACTGTGACTAGTTTTGAACTGTTCCCTTAAAAGAAAAGTTTAAAACAAACATTCCAATCCAAAACAGAAACCTAACCATGTTCCTCTTAAAAACGGGTCTCCTCCAACTCCTCCACTTTATAGCACATACCCTTGGGCTATTACAGTCTAGAAAAATCTGAAATAAAAACCACACTGTTTTCTGGGTCTGATCATGCATCACTCATTCAAAAAGAAAAACTTCAGGGCCTCCCAAGAAATACAAGGTTTAGGCCTTCCTGACACATGTTGTTTCTTTTTAAAGAAAACAGTGCATCTTTATTGCAAATACATAATTTTTGTTTCATTCACTTTAAAAGGAATCACAGGTGGATTGAAACAGAAAGCTTTAAAAACATTTGCAATGGCACTTGCACATAAATATTATTATGGTCAGCATCCTAGTTGTTTTTCACATTAGCAGGGTTATTTACTTTTCAAATTTTATTTGCTTCCCATCACTAGTCCCATGATGCCATAGAGTAAGATCAGGCACAAATAACTGCTTACACTGAAAATTAAGTTTCTGTAAGTAACTATTTTTAAATGGTTGCTTTTATGTTTACTGCTGAAGGATCTTGAGCACTCCTGCCAGAAAGGAAAGTATTTATTATCTCTCTTTTACAGATGAGGAAACTGAGACACTGTGAAATTAAAAGCTTGGGAAAATTAGTACACAGTAAATTACGGTGTGAATTTACTGCGTACTACCCACCCTGCACGAACTCCTCATGTGGACTGGCAAAGAAAAAGGATTAAACTCCCTTAAATTATCTCACATTTGCCATGGACAGACAGTTGCCATGGATCAGCTGACATGCAGCAACTTCTTAACCCGCAGTGAGTCCTTCACACAGCGAATCCCCTCGGAGGAGTGGAGCAGATTCACTGGGTGCTGGGCTGAGTAGCTAATCCGCTGCAACTTTATGCAAGAGTTTATTAGTTGCTAATTTCCCCAGCTGGCCAGATCCTAAGTAGTTTACCTAAAAAATCACAGAAGGAAATCTCTGGCAGAACTCAAAAGAAAGACTTGAGTATCCCCACAGCCTTGAAAGCAGATGCTGTGAGTTAAAAGTAAAATATCAGGAAGAAATAAACTTTGCCCTTTTTGAAGGACAGAGCATCTGCAGGATGTAACATAGGGCTTAAAGTGCTGAATTAGAGTGATGGAATCAGAAGGTGAGTCCTCACATTTGAGAACCACCCTCATGTCTCTGGGTTTTTGGTACTAAAGCTGCTCCCAGCATCGTGGCAGTGCCGTACAGCCCAGCCCAGCAAACCTGCAGAAGTTTTCTCTGCAAAGCCACAGGGCATCTGTCTGTCCTGGGAATGCGGTCAGACACCTCCTCCAGCCCCACAGCTGGGCTGGGTCTATGCAATATGTTCAGGGCACCCTGCCTGCTCGGTAACCGTCTTGCCAAGTCTCCTTCCATTTCAGCTGTGTCACTTCTGGAGAGCAGAGCCACGAGACATGACCACTGCAGCCCTGGTCACTGTTCCCCAGCCCTGACAGTGACCTCTGGGCACTGGAGGCCACCGGCAAGGCTCCAGGAGTCACCTCCTTGCCCTGCAGCACGCTGAACGGCTGATGTTGAAATGACTTTGGCAGGAGCACTCGCCATTGTGTCCAACCCAAGCTGGAGAGATGAGCATTTAGGGAGCTGGGACAAGGGTTGGCGAGTGGGAAGACAATTACTTACAAGTTCATTCCACTAATAAACAAAGACATAAATGATGACGCTGTAAAGAAGAAGCAGGATTCTCTGGAAAAAGCCCCAGAGAGACCTAGAGAAGAGGAGAGATGTTTAGACGACAGTTTTACATTACAACACTTTGTAAAATATGTTCTATTTTAGCTCCAAGCTTGAGTCCAGTTAGAGCTGCATCAAGGCTTAAGAAACAGCATGTATTTTAATGCCCTGTGAACAGGAATAGCTGATAACTAGCACATTTAAATGTGAAAAGCAGAACTTTTCTCTGGGGGATGTATTATTTTTGTGTGTGTGTGAGAGTATGGATTTAGTCTTCATAGCTTACGTTGCAGCTATAGCATTCCACTGGCAGTCATTTATCTAATGACTTACATCTTTCAGGCTGTGGAAAATGCCGGATAACAGAAAGAGAGAGAGAGAGATAGAAAGTGGTAGTGTTGGGGAAGTTCTTTTTAATTTGCATCTCAGGGCTGAACCTAGGATCATAAATATACAGAAGTTAGCACCTTCCTAACATCCCTCTGCTATCTTATTTCCAGAGCATTACGATATGAAAACAAGGGGATTAGGGCACTATATACTTCAATCCCTCCCATCCCTGATCCCCAAAGTAAGTCTAAACAGAGCTGGGCTCACTTCTAGTATAGTTGAAATTAAGACAAAGGGGTATGTCTGAGATAATATTTTCTTTCCCCTTGTAAAGCTTAATCTTAGAAAATGCCTGTCTGTGCTAGAGAAATGGCCTGCATGCAGTATGACAACCATCTTTTATAGAGGCAAACTGTACTCACTGGGCTCTAATGTTGTAAAGGAAAAAGCTTTACAGGTATCATTAACCTGTGGAATGCCCTTCCACAAGATACTCATGAAGTACTGGCACTAATGCCATCTGTCTTCATAACTCAGGGCATTGGTGGCCTACTAGCTGACATCAAGAAGCATTCTACTGTGTCCCTTCATGATGTGGCTCCACTGAATGAATTAAGAGGTCACGGTGACTTTTGTAGTGATGATTACTGCTGGATTTGGAGGAGGTTTTGGCTTTGAAGAAAAAACCTGCACTTATTTACAGAAATGAGCAAGAATGTGCAGCACGAGACCTATGGTGAGGACACCCCAGGCTACTGCTGAGTGAGGAGGAGAGGTCTGCACACACCGAGGAGGTTTGTAAAGGAGAAAGGTAGGTCACGGTAGAGGTTTATCCATATTTTTAGAGCTCGAAGAACTAGAAGTTACTAATTGAGATGGTGCTCTAGAGCCTTGGTGAGTATTGCTGATTTGCAAAGGAGCAAAAGTGAATGTCAAGAAGGTTGGTGTGGTCATGTGGCTGGGCCTGAGAGATACATAGTCTTGGGCCTGGAGCAATTCAATGTTCAGCACAGCCATGCTTCTGATGTGTGGGAGGCAGCAGTGCTTCCATTCTACTGAAACAAATCAGGGGTCTGTGTATGAAACCTTTGCAGGAGGTGGTCCAGAGACCAGAGTGTGTCTGGGGACTTGAGAGTGGGTACAGGGTGGGGGAAGGACCACCAGACCGCACCTCTTGAATCTGTTTCACTGAAGACTGATCCGTAAGGAGAGAAAAGTGCACACATATATATGTGAGTGAAGGTCTCCAGAGAGATGATCCCTGGTCTGAGGACAACAGTGTTTGGAGATGAGCTGAACTCTTATTGCCTGATACAGTGAGGACCCTCTACAGCGGTGCATGGGCCCAGAAACACTGGTTCTCAGAAACTTTAATACCAAAATCATGGGAAATATTTGAACTTTAAATGACTCCAGACTTCAGTTCCAGTTTAGCAGGATTTTAAGGCTGGTGCTTTATATATATAAGACATATATAAATACACACATGCACACATATATATGTGTGTGTGTATTTATATATATGCCTTATTTTTTTTCAATTCTGTCAAATAGATTCAGTAGCCGACTCTTAAGCTAGAACTGGGAGAGACTCTCTTGCAGGAAGAGGTTTGATGGAGCTGTACTAAGAGTTGGGGAATTTGGATCAGAGGTTTTTCAAATGTTTCATTCAAGGCCAGCTTGTCGTTAACCTGAATATTTGATTTGAAGTCATGCTGGTTTCACATGTCACGCTACCCTGGCACTGCGCGAAAGTGGTGGGAGGAGAGACTGGAGGGGGGCGTGTGTGTGTGGGTAACAAGCAAATAGGGAAGGATTTGGTTATCAAAGCAGAGGACTTAGATTCAAAAGTAATCGACAGAAGGAGATTACTTCAGCTCACAGTCCAGACAA
This sequence comes from Thinocorus orbignyianus, assembly GCA_013400375.1. Lineage (NCBI taxonomy): Eukaryota > Metazoa > Chordata > Aves > Ciconiiformes > Thinocoridae > Thinocorus > Thinocorus orbignyianus. The sequence continues at coordinate 747,707 of VXBW01000458.1, forward strand.
GGGCTCTATCCCAATAAATTGGGCCACCTCCTCACACAAACACAAGCACCTCCGTGTGCATCATCAGCTTCATCCAGGAACAAGGAGACGACGCCATCACAACCTGGCCAAACAGAAGGTTTGCTAAAGCCCAGCTCTCAAGAATATTAATAAAAATAAACGATTTTACCCTTTCTGGTCTTGCTTATAGCAGGCTGCTAATAATGCCTTATGAGGCTGCTACACAGTTCAATCAATAGTTTGATTTTTCTGCCCTAGAGCTGCCACAAGCCCAAACCACACACTGAAGCGACTGAGCAAAGAGCTGACCACAGAGACAGCCAGAGACAGAGAAGGGGAAACGTGGAACACGGTGCCTCCTGACTTCCAGGAAACTTGGGCATGGACTTCTACTGAGCTCCATCCACCACAGCCCCTGTTGCATCCCACTGAACCCACAGATGTTCCTCAGTGCCTAGTACCAGTTATTTATTATTTTCTGTGTCGCCTATGGAAACATTCGGGTTTGACAAAGGGAAAAAGCGATTCGGCGTCCTTTGACAGAGGGAGGTTGATTTTCATTCGAGACAGAATGGCTCATTTTTACCTTTTTAGCTCCTGGAAGAGTAAAAAGTGAGAGGTCAAACCTGCATCACCATGACAACCCCTGCAGCGAGGGTTTTTGAGCAGATGAAGGGGAGTGATAATGGAGCTGAAGTTTCTGCCCGTTCTTGTAGTCGCTGGCTTTTTATTTTGTTTTTCCTTGTTTCTTTTCTTTAGGCCCTGCAAGGTGTGGCCCTGTGCATTTTTCAGGGACTGAAGGGGATAACACTGGCCAGTTTAAAACACTGTCGTACTCTGAGATCTGTTCTTGGTGTAGCACTGCCTGGACGCACGTAGGGTATGTATAAGCCATATAAAAAAGCGGATCACAAGCGCTAGCCATAGAAGATCAAATATCCTCTCAGATGCATTCCTTACACTACTGTAGCTACAATATGCCAGCAAGTGCAGTCACATTATCAGGTTTGCATCAAAGGGAACTGTCATCTCTGCCTTTCCTGGCAGTGTCTTTGGAGTCCAAAAATAAGCTCAATAAAACAGCCATTCTCTGAGGAGAGCAGGCATTGTACTAGTAAAGAAATCCAAAATGGGGTAGGGGTCTCAGGCAATACACTCAGAGGGGCTGCAGGTGAAACTGGAAGCTTATTTGAGATGCCGATCTCATGCCCTAGTTTCTTAGACCTGCACAAGAAGAAATGTGTAAGAACAGATTGCAGATAACTGAGGTTACAGCTACTGAGAAAAACCAAGTCAAATTTAAGTCATGCAAACAATCCTCCAAATTATCTTCTACCTAGAAACACAGCCTAGTCCAGGGAAAAACAAGCAAAATGGCAGGTTATTCCATTTTTGGACATCTTTATTTATTCCATGTAAATACTAAGTCTTGTCTCAACCTAAAATGGGAAGCCTTCTCAGACTGGAGTACATCTCATTTGATGTGCAAATGTGGCACCTAGGATAGTTTATTCTCAAAGCCCATCTAGAGCCTCCAGATGTTGTCTATTGAATATTATGCCTCTTGAAAAGTTTTGCAACATCCCTTTTTTTTTCTTTCAACCTTGTGGTTGCAACAAAAAAAATGAAAGAGAACAAGAAATACTAAATCCAGTATTAGAATGTCAGAAAAGTTATTGTTGCTGGAAGATTCTGCCAGATTCAGGCTTTATTGAGATATATATAGCCATCAGACAGTTATACAGAGAAGAGGGATAGTGAGAGTTAACACTAAAAAAGTTTTGAATGGCTCTAAAATCTGGAGTTGAAGTTGTTCTCTGTGCCCAAAGGATTAGGTTAAAGCTTTTGCAATGGGGATGAGTTATTCCATTTTTGCCTAGCGAGGGGTTTCTCACATCTTCTTCCAAAGTGGTGGACATGTCCCTTATGTCGGCATGGAGCTACACAGCTCATCATCCGGAAAGGCAAACTGCAAAGAAACAGCATAGCTATGGTCTGTCTGCCACCAGATTTGAAACAATAGCTGCATCAACACATTCACCCAGCAAGAAAGCAGAACTGGGCTGTTCGGATCAGCCAGCAGATAAATCAAAGTAAATCTGAGCGATAGTGATATGATGTTGCAATAATAATTCGCTCCTCATGCTGATTTAGAAGAGGAAGCCAATTCAGAGTTTCACAAGCACAAAGGCCAGCACAGAGCCCGGTGGGACAGTATGAAAGAGAATAATCAGTTCACATGGAAAGAGAGTGTAGGTTATCAATTGCATAAAACACTGGCCTGGCAGAGAACAGCCAAGATAATTTCTGGAAAGGCCTTGGATTATAATCTGTACTGATTTATGAACTGCCAGACTCTTGTATTTTAATCAACCAATCTGAAAAATTAGGTTAAATATGAAGCCTCTCTATGTAAGAGGATTGCAGAAAAATTAATTTAAACAGGATGTTAGATTATGACAGAAAGTGCAATTTCATCCTTGCTGCAATGGGCCAGAAACCTCAACTTTCCCTTTCCTGTGGTGTGATTGGGCTCTCTTGAGTCAGATCTGAACTTTAGGTATGGTCTCAGGGAGGGGCAGATCTCTCTGCTGGTGTAACTCAGGACAATTTTTTCTGGGGAACTCATTCTTTGAGGACAAAATAATAAATGCCAATCACATTGGCATCAGACTATTTGGAGACTTTAATTACATTTATTTGACTTTTATTCCTCACTGCAACTCTACTCAACCATTTCCAGGCACAGTGGAGTTAATGAAACCTGATGTTGTTTTCAATTTACCAACATCTCTTTGAAAAACAGACTCATCTCACTGTGGAAATGTTCTTAAAAAAAATTGTAGTCATTCTCTCCCCCACTCCAAGAATAATCAAGTGCCAGAGCTTTATTTTTTGCTTTACTTGAAGAGCATTTGGACATAAATGTTACCTGGCAATTGTGCTTTCATTGAAATTATATCTTTAACATTGCTAGTGATTTGGCTGAAGCTCATAGACTTTTAATTTTTAATTTTAAGGAAATAATTTCCCATAGCAATACAGTGCTCAATCTCAAGATGAAAACCAGCCTAGGAAGGACCTAGAGGCTGGCACAGAAAGTGTGAAATACCACATGAGCTCTGTAAGAACTCAGTGCAGTATCACCAAACACATGGGAGAAGAAAACCGCAAGCAATGCATATTTTTCTCTGCAGAACTGTTCTAGCACACCTTTCACCCATGAAAGGTGCTGGCATGGCAAGCAAATATTGCTGTCCACGGGTTAAAGTTCAAACACATCGCTTGAGTATATGAGGAGTTCAACCAGGGCAGAATGACTAGCCATTTCCTTCGGGGAGTGGTGACCATGGGGTATGGGATGGGGTGGGGAGAGATGTGGGTGTGTGGAGTAGGATGCAGACAGTCACAGCCCTTGTACAGCAATTACCATAAAGATTAAATAAATACAATAGCCTAATTTCACATGGAAGTACACTTTAATTAAGTCTCTGCAGAACAATGAGCTGCTTCCATAAAAGCTGTGAAAATCATCACTAGGGACTGTCCAGAGGAAGAGAGAAACAAACAAGAGAAGGTCTCTTTGTATAGAAAATATGTACAGGAAGTATTTTGAAAAGCTGCTCCCAGTTAATTTACCTAGGAAGAATTAATAACAAACTCCAGGCTTTTGCTCTTTTTTAATATAAGCTCCGTATCCCAGAGTCTCATGGTGGTTACCAGACGGAGGGCAACACAATTCATTTGTAGACTAATTGCAAGAGCCTCACTGTGTATTGTGTGGGATGCACACCAGTGGGCTTACCTAGGCTGAAATGCAGTCACTTCTGGGCTGGAAACTTGTGCAAAATAAGCTCCAGGTACATAAGGAAGAAAGTTGTTTTTCCAACAAAGTTCATGATGCATTCCTTACGTCAATGTGGTCAGGTATAGAGTTCAGGAGGAGATGCTAGGAGAGCATCCCCTCTAAAACTTCTCTTCATTCAAAATGCCTTTCCCATTATTTTCTTTTTCTTGCTGCATGGTCAGAGTTTCTGATGCACCAGAAGTACTGCATGAATATGAAGAAATTTTCCGTTAACATTCCTACAAACGCCTGGATGCATTGCTTGGGCAGTGGGTAAACTTGGTCAAGTTCACCATTATTCTCTTCCTGAGGCTGGGATCTCCGTCAGAGGACAATTCAGCTATCATCTGAATATCAGCCACCTTATGACTTGTGACAAGTTTGAGCTCAATAACACCCACAGAACAGGTGCCTTCCTCGCAAAGACAAAGTTGAGACATTCCCTAAACCCCAGCCAGATGCAGTATCCATGCAACAGAGCAGTTTGATGAGCAGCTTGTTGTTTCTGAAGCATGATTTTGCCTTGATGCCTGGATGAGTAACGGGTTGAAATTACCAATGGTCTACTTTTTTTACCTCACAATATATTATAGGCAATTATTAAAATTAGTATTATTTTTATTCTTTAAACTTCTTGTCACTTTAGAGGCAGCCAACCAACAACTTTCAGCTATGCAAGGCCCAGCTGGATTGGACCCAAGAAGCACAAAATCACTTGACACTCATCTTATATCAGGATTGTAGAGGCTTTTGGCCAGGCATTGCCTTTCTTTGTATTTTTTTGGTTTTGTTTTTGTTTTTATGCAACTAGGTAACATAGCTGGACCCAGCTCCACGGCTGTTATCTTGGGCACGACTGCACTGCCACCAGAAAATCTGAAACCAGAAAATTGGTTGAAACCAGACAATCAGCTCTCAGTGCATGCAAGTTTCTGCTGTCTGTTTGAAAGAGAGTTAAAGCACTTGCAGAGGTTTAATCGAAAATGAATAGTTGTGACTGAAATTGCCTCTCTGTGATTATTTATACAAGTAAATCTCTGCTTCTCACAAATTCCCAGAAATCAAATGCCAGCATTGTATGATCATTTTTTAAAGGAGTAAATATTTATTGAAAATCCTTTGCTGTATTAATTTTACCCTCCCTTTTCTCAGGCAGCCCTGATAGGTATGGAGAGACTTCTGGTGTGCATCAATCAACCTAGGGAAGAGGGACCAAAACAGCTGATTACTTGGTCCGTAACATGCTATCCTTGGAATGAAACCCAAACTTTTCAGGTAGTCAGGCAGAGCTCTTAAAATAGCTCATTTTCCCCATAGGTCTGCATGCTCAGCTAAAATCTTCCAGGAAGGGAACCTCATATCAACACTAGGCACGTCAGGTACAGGTATTTTAGGTAGGAGGTAGTTTAAGCACAGTGCACATCTGCCAGTGACTAGTTTATAACTTGACAGTCATCCACCACTGTTTTTTTTAGTACTATATAATATTCTTAGTCCCTGTTGCTGATCTTTTTTTTTTTTCTTTTACTTTCTCTCTCTTTTTTTTCTGGTAACCCTTTTGCCTTCTTTTTCCCTGCTCAGACCCATTAGCAGGATGTTGTGCAATATGGTGCTTGTCATCTGTTTCAAAGACACAGTGATGAGATACAGGTATGCCAGATGGATAAACCTAGTGTGACTAATTATTGTGTATTTGCCTTTAATTATTATCATTTATTACCAGAGAAAAGACAATAGAGGTTCCCAGACTCGGAAGGGAATGTCGGCAGAAGGGGAATTTTTTTCTTTCCTTTTTTTTTTTTTTTCCCCTTCTTTTTTTCTTTTTCAAGAGACTGGGCACATCAGCAAGAAAAGTTTTCTTCCTGGAGAGAAAGACATGCAAACATTGAGATGAGAGGAGTCAACGTGACCCATGCAATACTCTCCTTTCCCTGACACATAGTCAAGGATCAGATAGCTCACAGGTAATAAACAGTTTCTTTTCAAATATAAAATAACTATTCTCTTGCTTGAATGTCCATGCAGGGCATAATCAACATACGGATATCCTTCAGTCACCTGCATGGGTATCCACTGTGGGACACCAGGCAGCCTTCTGTCCTCTCTGATCTGGTCCTGGGAGATGTGGACGGCCCTGACTCTGCAATTTTGGCACGAACAGAAAGGAAAGTGATCAGGGGTGGGTACAAACAGGCACTCAGGTGAACGAAAGAGGAGCTTTTCAGTTGGTTCATAAACCAGATGTACATTACCTGCTCCACAGAGGGCTGAAAGCTGAGGTATCCGAGCTGCCATTTTTTAACAAATTAGGCTCAGGGCAGAAAATGTCAAAGGTTTCTGTGCCATCAGGCTGAGCCCTTCAATGCAATTTGCCTCTGTACCTGACCTTAACATGCAGGATTTCTACAGTGTTTGGCATAGATGTAGATTTTCCTCTTTTAGGTATTACAACATTATTTTCTATTAATTTTATCACACGTGCACATTATAAACGTGTGCTTTTATAAAGCAAGCATTTTAAAAAAAAGATGATCAGAGAGCTGGAACACCTCTCCTGTGAAGACAGACTGAAAGAGTTGGGGTTGTTCAGCTGGGGAAGAGAAGGCTCCAGGGAGACCTTATAGCTCCTTTCCAGAACCTAAAGGGGAGCAACAGGATGGATGGGGAGAGACTCTTTATCAGGGACTGTAGGAAATTTTTGGAAATATTAATACTATGGTCCTAAAAGCTGCTTTCATTTTACAGCTGAATCTGCTACTATTTACAAGTGTAAGTAGGATCATGATAGCTCATAAGTCTGATCTTTTTGCTTATGAGGCACAGCACATTAACTTGGGAGCAGCCGAACACTGATTTTGTAAATAGATTGAGGAAGACCTTCAGATTTAGGCTTTAAAATTCATAAGGATCTGATTTTGTACATGTTACACTGGTACTGTAACATATTTGCTCCATGGCTAAATTGCATCATGACCTAGAGGAGCAGTCATATACCACAATCTATTGTAGGTTATACAAGACATAATCAATGTCGCCAGGCTGCTGAAATATTTCTATATATAGTATTTGTCAGATGAATACATGCAAAAACATTAAAAAAACAAAGTCCGTACATGGATCACTTGCAAACAGGAGAAAAGGCTAAATTTGCCACTGTTTGCTCTGAATAGCTTACCCAGATTACAGGCCAATTTTGTTTTGGACGGAAATATTTTCCATCACAGAGTCTGCTGAAGTCGAAAGAGTACTATTCCTTTGGCCGCAGGATGCACTGAAGGGCCGGGTTGTATTTTGGGACTGGCAGCTCTGACCGTCTCCCTTTAACCCGTTTGAACGCAGTTTGATTGGGACTTGACTGAGCACTTTATAGTAGTCTGTGATTGCCTTGATTGTGGGCATCTACTTTTAAACCAAATGCAATGTCATTACTATATATCAAGAAAAAACTACTCCTGAGAACCAAAAAAAAAAAAATAATATTGCATTAAATTGGCAGACTGAGAATTAAATATGCAGAATCAGCCTAATGAAATAACTTGCCTTTGGTTGCAAGAGCCTTCATCATTCTTAAGAAGATTTAAAGCTAATCTGACTTGGAGCTGTTTCAGTCCAATTATTTTTCGGCAATATTTTAGGCTTTATTTTTCTTTTCAGCAGCGTTATTCAGTCTTGACAATTTTTATTTTGTTAATTTTTTGCATATTGAGTAAATGGGAAATCGGTTCAGAAACATTCTTAAGTAGAAATGAAATGCCCTGTAATCCAATTTTGATCAAAATTCGTCTTTGCTTTTCAGGGACCAACCAGCCTCTGCAGTTATCTCCGCACTGCACAGAGTTGATAATAAAGCAAAGTAATGCTTGCATTCTTTTCCCATTGCACGTGGTGGGAAGGGGCCATTGTTCAGCTGGAGAACAATGCACTGTTCCCCCAGCGTGTGGCAATGCAGCAGAATGGCAAGAAGAGGATTTCTCCCCGTGTTTCTACTTTTGTTTCCCAAATGTCTACAGGTCCGAAGTAAACCTTTCTTCCCATCTCCATGTGGGACCTTCCTGTCTCCCTCTCCTCATGCCTTGTATTCACAGAAGATAGCTCACTACTGTAGCACCTTTCCCAAAAGCAATCTTGAGAAGGAGAGACAGATTCAGATGGCTTCTCAGACCCGTTTTACCTTCCACTTCAGTATCCATTGCCTTTTGGGTTCTGCACAGATAAAGGAGCCAAAGTACATCACAAAAATGCAATCCCTTTCCGAACAGTGACTGCACAAACAGGTCTTCTATGTCTTATATGGTGTGTGAAGGTATTCCATGTTCCATGATATTTTCCCTTATGCTGGCTTCGGTGATTCCAGCTAAGTTCCTAACTGGTTTTTATTAGAGAAGCCAATACCTCAAGGAAAAGCTTTCCGTTTCATTGGGCAACATCAGCAAAACTGGTAGTTTTGACATGGTTGTTTGCAATCTATTCCTCCTGTAAATGTCCTTCTTCCTTCCCACTATTCATTTCCTCACCAGCTCCTCCTAACTGTGGGACAAGCTTTTCTCCATCTTCATTTTTCTCTGACAACAGTTTACTTCTGTACATTTTCAGAGTTCCTGAGTATGTTTATGTTCCTTGTGACTTGCCATGGCTGTGTATTGATGTTGTTTCAGGTAGATAAGCAGTGGAGAGAAAATGAATGGGTTGAGGAACTCCAGGAACAATGGTGGGAGTTGTAAGTGGGGGGACAGGCAGTAGAGAATGGGAATGGGAGAAAGGCAATTCTTTGATCCTTAAAAATCTTTGGTCTTCACTCTCATACTAATGGAATGTGCCCATTAGAGAGCTTCCTTTTCTTCAAACTCACACTGAACACTATAAAATATATACATTCATATACAAATACTGCCAGCTTTTTCTTCTGCAGGTTAAGAGTATAATATATTAAAAATATTTTATGATTACAAATGTGATTCAGAACTGATAGCATGGATACAAGCTCCATTGGAGAGGATGCTTAGATCTCTGAAATTTTAATAATTAGACCAAGTTTCACCATGCCGTGGTTCAAATAATGAAAAAGCCATTGATTCCAAGAACAGCAGCTACAGGAACACTTGCAGATTTTATATATCTAGATTTGGCTGGTTGCATTTATATGGACATTTCCCAACAAGGTCTCAGTCATTGTATCCCACTCCCAAAAAGGCCAATGGTAAGAGTTATGTTGTAATGCAAAGGACATTCCTGGGTTGAGGCAGAGAACTGAATAACAAAAAGTTTTAACAACTAATAGACCTTATTTTCCAGGCATCTGTCAGCATAACATCCATTGACTTGAACCACATGGACTTCTGAGCCCACAGGATTCTACAAGAAAGGTTGTAATGGAGAGCTATGCTGCAGTGTGCAGCAGGGCTGCTCTCCACCAGGAGCTTGACTGCATACCTGCATTTGGGTTGTCACATAAAACAATTATTAGATGGAGAGATACCTTGTTCAATAATTATCTCCACAAAGTTATCGGCACCTGCCATAGGAGAGGTAAGACATCAATATGAGATATGAGTAAATGCAACTCAGTAGTACCCTCCCAAGATACATACCAAATGTCTTCCTTTCTTTGGTGGCAGAAAGCACCCATGTTCATAACGAAAGAATATGAACTTTTGATTGTCCTTCAAAGTTTCCTTTATTTTCGGTTACACCTCTTTAATTACCTTCTCGTTTGTGTCTGTTCTTCTCAATGCATCTTACAGTTTCTTAACACTTCACCCTTTCTGTTTTCTTCACAATCTAACCTTAGAGCATTCCTTTCTCTCTTTCTCTCTGAAAATCTACCCGCTGGTATTTTCCATGAATCCATCTGCATTGAATTATTTATAGATACAATAAAGTCCGCTTTTGTCTAATGTTTATTTTCTTTAATAACAAGAAACATGGGGAAAATGTTCCAAAGGACCGAAAAAGGACTTGACTTTTCCTGGACGCTAGGCAACAGTAGCCAAAAAGTACAAAACAAGCCGTAGGATGTTTGTAAGATGCCTTCTAAAAATAATAATCTTAGTACGTTGGTATCTAATGTGTTTTTTGCATTCGTTATATTTCCCAAATCTGAGCCTTGGTTATAATGTTTTCGTGTCACTCTAAAGACTAATGGACAATGAGTTACTATGGAGGCAACCAGAAGCAATAAGCAGATGGATTACTGCTGGTGGAGCCAGATCTCTGCTACCTGTTTTCCTTGTCCTAAGAGTTTTAAATAGGTCACGGAGGTCTCTTATGCTGGTGGTTCCTGACCGGTAGGTTTATCTTGTATCTGGTAAAAATTAGAGCAAACAATATATCTTACTTAATGAGTCATTGCTAGTCCTTTGTTACCTTTTACTGCTTGTTTGAATTTTCTTTTCATTATGATTTAAAGGCTTTTCCCATCTCCTTTTGCAGTGGAAGGTTTATGTTGCTCATTTGCCTCTTTCTTCCCTTCAATTATGCGAGTCATGCAAGCATTTCCCCTTGAACACTTTCCAGCTCCCCCCACCCCGTACCTCACCCCCTCTATGTCCTCCCCCTCATTTACACAGCTCCATTCTACATGGTGTTTCCTGCACTGCCTACGCTAATTGCACTTAGCATGGATGCGGTGGGGGAGAGAGTATGGGAAGGGAGAAGGCAAAGAAAGGACTTTTGAGGAATCTGGGTGAGTTAAAACTGGAGACTCCTCTGCACATGTAAAAGATGGAAGACAAAAATAGGCTGCAGAAGGAATGGGAGAGAGGAAGGGATTAAAATCCAGGTCCAGGGTGACCAGAGAGAGCTTCAGGATGGAGGCATGTTGGCTCCCATCTCTTTGGAGGGAGCAAGGAGGAACACCTTGATGGTGCACAGATGGGAGGTCAGGAGACTTGATCCTTGCTCTTCACTCCACCCACCTGATGGAGAAGCCAGAGGGTGAGGCTTTTGAAGCCTTCCTTGCCATCTCTCCTGGCAAAAGGTTATTCAGCATGTGGGGGTGGTTATTCATTTTTTCTCACTCATTCTGTTTCCTTTTCTATTCCATACCCCTTGACCAGTTGTACTATTGTGATTGCTTGTCTCAAACATGTCTTCACTGCTTCTGCCTCCTCTCCAATTCTTAGACCACACTAAAAAGGAGGACGCTGACACCACAGAAAGGTTGTGCTGGGCACGTCGGGGCCATTCTTGCAGGTTGAGGATGAAATTTGCCTGGAGGACTTGCAAAGTTCAGTCCCTGTGCTCTCCACAGTGTGTTATGGCTGTGAACACCACCTCTTTCTCAGAGCAGCTTTTAAGCGTGAGTATTTGCCTCAAACAAAACAAACACACACCACCAAACAATGTAAATAACAAACAAGCCCTCAGAGACCGGCAGCTCCTGAAATCAGCTCTCGGTACTCTCTGAAACTTTACTCATTTGGATTCAAATGTACCTGGATGCAGAGCACTTGAGTTAGAGAAACTGCACATCTGTGGCCTGTACTTCCTTATGTATTTATTTATTTTTCAATCTCACACCTGCCTACTTTAGCTGATCTCTGGCTATCAAATTGTGATGGAGCAAAAGCAATAAAATGCCCGTAGGACAGAAAACCCTGCCTGAAGTTCTCCCACAGCTCAGACAGACCTAGATGCACAATTCAATTAAAAGAAATACGAAGTTTTTCTCTCTTCACCCTGCCATTTTCCCCTTCTTTTCTGTGTATTTTATATATCCATATATATATATATAAAAATAACTATACACACACACACGCACGTGCATACACACACATACACGCACAAGCCCACCCCTCCCCTTTCCAATCCTTCCTTTAAGGTTTAATTTAACAATAACATTTGCGATCGGGGTCCTGAGCATCTCAAGGGCATTGCGCTTGAAATTGCACACACTCCGCACCATTTATCATAGCCTGACATGTGTCATGTTCCAGACTGCAGCTCCAAGAGGTTACAGCTCACGACTGCTCCTTTGTTGATCAGCTGCCGAGACAACTGAGGCACCTTCCTTTCTTTTTTTCTTTCTTTCCTTCTTTCATTTTTTTTTCTTATGTTATTAAAGCTGCACTGTCCTCTTTTCAGAGGGTTCATTCTGACACAATAGAAAAAAGCAAACGAATTCTTCTCCACTCTCTGCAGTCTCCCCACCCAGGCTTCATCGGCACCAATTCAGATCACATTTACCTTGGATTTGATAGGATAGCCTGTGCTGCTTAATATTGACTGTAAGGTGGATAAACTGTTTTCAAGGTAGTTCTCTGCCTGAGGAGAGGAGCCAGGGTGCTTTTAACTGCTAAGAATATTTGGGATGGTGGTAAAGGAGTCCCAAACTGCTTTCCTGTGTCAAAATCAGGGCTTGCCAAGCCAGTGAGCTCCTTCCATTGCTCAACTCCAGTTCTATAACTTTGGGGAAGTGAATTTTCTCTTCTCCAGAGCTGCTGTTTCATTTACTCCATCCATTCTCCTTCAGTTCCTTGGTGCTTTGCAGAGTTCTTGCCGAGTGCAGAGCACCCGAGGATGTACCTTTGCAGAAATGATACATACAATGATTCAACAAACCAGGCTGTTTATAAAGCATATTGACAAGAGCCTCTGAATTGCATTCATAAATCACTTGTGGATCTTACTTCTGCCCGTTCTTCATCCTGCCAATCAACATTCATACAGGGTATGGGTGTCATTACAACTTAATGTGTGAAGGATGCAAGGTACTACTGATAGAAAGAAATAGGGTTTGAACACTGGTCAAAGATCTGAACAAAAGCAGACTTTGCTTTGTATTTTTCTGCTTTCTAAAGAAGGTTGGCATGTCAGGTGAACTAATAATTTCTTTTTAATCATTTATAATGAACAGGACTTAAAGGCAAGAAATGCTGAGCTGGAGCTGATTTCTCCATTTTCTTTCCCCGTTGCCATGTTCATTTCTGTCCTGGAGGACTTCAAGCCAAAATGTTCAGGTCCCAAGTCTGGCCGTGTTTTGGAACGATATTTGATCTTTCGGATTCCTATTCCCCTTTGAGCTCTAAATCACACAATGTTCATCAGCACCTGTTAGCATCCAGCACAGCCTCTGCAGACACAGTTGGAGTTGTGTACTTTCTCTCACTCTCTAAGCTTTTGTCAATGGATATTTTTTCAGGTTTCCTTGGCTTAGAGGCTCTTGATTCATCAGAAGTGCTAATTGGGAAGGGTCAACTCCTTACCAGCATTAGGTGTGAGTTACGCACCTAGTAGATTCACAAATCAAGGATTTTCTTGCCATTGGCCAGCAAGGTTTCACACTCTGTCTTTCTTTATATATTTGTTTCAGCCACCCATCTTGAGCCTTTTTGCATCGCAGTTTAGCTTGCTCTTCTTTAGCAGTCTAACCAGAAAGGTGTGAAGGATGGCTCATTTTCTCCCCCTTTCTCAAAGAGAAGAAGGTCCAGTTTCATGGCTGTAGCTGGGTAGTCCCACCTTCAGAGCATCCTCTTTGAGCTGCTCCCAGGCTCAACACGGAACTGTCTCTCCCGCTGCTTGCGATGCTTGTTGTTGCTTGCGTTCCTGACCTTGACTCCTGCTTGATCCCTGTCCTCCCCCTCTGCCAGCGCTGAGGCACCTGCCCAGCCCTCTGGGGATGATGTAGTGCCACCAGCTGAGACAAAGGAAAGCAACGGTGGGACTCAGCCAACTTTTGGTCACGTCACTCTCCCTATCATGGGGAATGCGACCACCTGCACAATCTCAGCATCCCCTATCTCACTGAAGGATGGAAGACGTTTAGCAAAAGTAGGACAAAACACAGACCACAGCTGCAGATAAAGGCAGAGACCACCATGAATGCTCCCACCCCAAGCAGCCTCCTTCATGTGTTTGCCCATCCCCAAGCAGCAAGGAATCTTTATGCTGCTGGTCTGTGCAGTCTTCAATGAACATAATGTCTGCACACAAGTCCTGGTGAGAATGACTGAGGATACTTGAGGGGACTGGAGCCACCTTATTGCTGGAGGGGCTGTGCCCAGGGTGTGCCTGTGCTTCTCTCTTTTTAGGACAGCTGTTCCCATGAAAGCTGCGACGGTGTTTTAATTCCTAGCTCCAGACCGCATAGGGGCCAGACTAGCCCCCAGCAGTTTTAAATGGAAGATGAATAATTTTAAGGGTATTTTGTGGGTTTGTACAGAAGCAGCAAGCAGGAAAACTGCACAAAGAAAAAAAAAAAAAAAAAAAAAAAAAAGAAAAAGAAAAGCGTATGTTATTGTCAAAACTAAAAATAAAAAACATTCTTGGCCTTCCCCCTCCAACGAGAGATATTCTCATCCTAATATTGCCCAGAAGTGGAGTCCCTTTGGGCTGGGAGTGAAAGGGATACACAGACACTCTGAGAGTAGTAGAAAAGTGACGAGGAGAGCAGCAGACATAGTAATCAGGCAAGCGGTCAGTGCTTCAGCTGAGACCATCCTCTGAATATCTCAACCATGAAGTAGTGCTAAGAGTGGATTCAGAATTGGCTGAATGTCTTGGTCTCCCTGTGGAAGGAAATATGGCTAGAGCAGCCTCTATTTATTGGGATGGCATTGGGGGGATGCTGGAAGTTAATTGGCTCCTCGGATATGGAGAATAAAAGTAACCTTGGGTCCCTCTGCTAGTAAGAAAAGGAGATAACCACCCAGCCAAGCAACATAAAATAAGAGGAGAACCAATAATGACTTAAAAGAAGTATTTAAATGCAATCAGGCAGAGCTGCCTGTGATATCAGAGGAAAGAATAATGACATGTGTACAGTAGACACAATGCAGATTACAATTTATAACAGGATACAGGATGGAGCCAGCACTTGATTAGGGGACCATGTTACAAATTTTTCAACATATGTCCTCTGTTTTTCTTTGCCTTGGCATAGAAGGCTGGGCACTGCTGGTAAGTAAATCAGATCGTCAGAAAGTGCCCATGTTGATGAGAAATGCAGGATCCAAGGAAATTAACTTGACTTGTATTTTAGACAATTCTGCCATATTCATTCCTTGCCCAGAGCTGTCAACTGGGAAAGAGTTGTGCCTGCTTGCAGCTTTAATCAAAGATAAAAATTATCCCTAGTTCATGAATATATTTATCGTGAAGATATGTCAGTGGCAGAGAATAGCTTCTCAGCATACAGTTCTGCATGTCTTACACTAAAACATGTCATATACTGAAGTGTTTTGTTCTCTGCATAACACCCCCACACTCAATTTATTGTCCAGCTCATGCCCAGACGCACACACAGAGACTGGGCAAGAAGAAGTCCTCCAGGACGAAACAGAGAACTTCTACTAATGAGCACTGAAGGGCCTAAAATCTCCTCGGGTGTCTGCTTGCTGTGCCTTGGCCACGTATGAAAAATTTGCCTCATTTCCAGGGAAGAGGTCAGGAAGGAAATTTTCTCTCATTCTGACCACAAAGGCTGCTGGGGCTCCTTCCATCTTCCTCTCTAGCTTAAGGCTTGGTCTTCTTTCTCGGTGTGTTCACAGCTGTTGTCCAGACCCAACGCTTTGGCATGGCTCTTGACCATTAACACCAGTAAGTTGTGCTTTCTGGCAGGGTGCGAGGAGGCTGTGAGGTGCCATTTCTTGTGAACAGTCAGGTTATGATAATAGGAAGCAGTCTTCATGAATAGAGAAATCCTTTCCACTTCTAAATGTCTTTTCCATGCCAGCCTGGTAACTCCACAACCCCCGGAGTATTCTAAATTAAAGAAAGCAATACCAGAACAACAACAAAACCAGGAATGTGAATGACACACTAGCAAAACAGAGAGCAAATGGCTGACAAGGGATGTTTATACATCGCATGGTGTTATTTCGGTTGTTCTGCTTGTCCAAATCCCCCTAGAAAACAGAGAGAGCACCAGCAGCTAAATGAAGGCTCCTTGCAGGGCAGGGGCTTGCCAGATCCCACCGTGTTTGTGCGTACCAGCGTGGGTGGATTTGTGTGTGTACGGTGGGGAGGAGGGAAGCTTGTCAGTGTGTTTTCTTTTCTAGACAGGCGTAAGCACTCCTGTTTATTTCCAGCATGCCATCTAAATTCAAAATTAGCATAAGCTGATGATGTTAATTGATTTATATGCATGCAGGCAGTGCTTTATCAAAAGTAGAGGGACATAAGGTCGTTCCCCTAAGGGCCTCCAGGGAACAAGTACCCATCTGAGATAATATTGAGATTGGCATAGTTGGGTATATAACTGCGTCCAAGTATGAAGAAACTGAGCTCTTTGTCATTAGTAAAAAAATAATTTTCCTATTAATATTGTAATTCTCCTTTTAATAAAGGCTGCTCTCGTTGAGGTCTAGGAAAGTGCCCTCCAGGTCCACCAAGGGGTGGCCTGAGCTGCAGCTGGCAGGCTGGCTGCTTTCCCAGAGAAGGGAAAAGTCATGTTGAATTTGCCATCTGAGCAAGGCTCTAGAAATTTTGTTCCCTTCAGGTCAACCTACCGCAGCCATCACAGAAATATCCAAACACTTCCCTAGAGGAGGTTAGCAATGACAACGAGGCTGTGGGGACCGATAGGGAATTCTCTACATTCTGAAGAAATATCATGAAAATATTTGACCAGTATCCCCCAGAGCTGTACCAAGACCAGAGCCAGAGGAGGGCCTTGGCTTGCAAGTGGCAGAGTGGGAAAATATGTCCCCTCTTGCCCTGCCACCACCTTAGAATTGGAGCAAAGAGAGGGGACAGTCACTAATATGCTGTGCCCAAATTATCTCACTATTACTATTGGTTTTCACCATCTATTTTTAAAAAAACCCTTAATCTTTGCTAAGCATACAAATGGGTTAATGTGAACTGACAGTTATTTCTTCTTTATTTCCTTTTCTTTTTTCCTTCAGTAAATTTTCCTTCAGTAAATTTTGTGGAAAGAGGAGTGAAAGCCTTCTAAAAAAAAGTGTATTTCTTTTGTAAGCAAAACTCTCCTGGCTGACAAATGGGGAATTTTGCCCTCCCTAATGGGAGCTGCAGTATCTGATTGCTCTCTGACTAAGCAGGAGCTCAACGAGGCCACCTTTACACCAAACAATCCCATACATCAGAGGCCATCCCTTTGAATTCAATGGCTTTACTGGTGCTAAGAGAGGATATTGGAAACTTAGTCTTAAATCACACCTTTCAGGTAATAAGTAACAATGAATGGAAGCGACAAGGAAGCAGGAAGCTTATAGGATTTAAGGAGTTTCTTTTGAAAAAGGAATCCACCCTGCTGCTGATGGCCAGATGCTCATGTGTGTCTGGAGATGTGCAAATAAAGCAGGGTGTAAAGCTGTTAGTGGTGGTTCATGGCAATAGACTAGCTCCTGTCAAGGAAAAGCAGGTTAGGTAAACTTTTCAGGTGTTCAGAGGTGAATCTTTTCATTTGTGCACAGCCCTCGTTTGACCCAACTATTTCACATCATTACCAATTGCTTTGTTCGTACGTATCAAACTTCCTTCTTGTGCTTTATTGGTTTCTGCTCTTGCTGACCTCTTCCAGCAGTTTACTTTCTAACATCCTGAAAGCTTCATCATGGCTGTTCAGCACACCTCACCCAGGGCTGAGATTAAAAGTTAAAAAAGAGAAAGAATGAACACAACAGGAGAGAAAACAGAAGAGCTTTTGGCAGAAGCCTGGTGACACTCTGGGGTAAGTGAAATGGGATGGGTAACCACCTGGAATAATGGCAGCGGGGGAAAAAAAAGAGAGAAGAAACTCAAACAGCAGTGCCTGATCGAGAGGATTAGTGGAAACCAAGCTGAGCAGACCTCGGGAGGGAAGAAAGGCAGAAAGTCTATCTATTTGTATCAGCTCTCTGCACCCAAGAGAGACGCCGAGACCCGTTAAAATACAAATTTGGCTCATTTAAATCACAACACTGGACCCAGAGATCTTGTATCCAACAGCTGCTTCTCTCCTGGACTAAAAGTCTGCTCAGTTCTAAGGTGTAAGAGCAGTCTCAGGGATATTTGCAGTGAGGGAAGGAAGGTGGAAATCAGAAAGGGGGAGAGGAGATGATAGTATCTGACTTCAGCAGGACTCTTCGCTACACCACAGCTAACAAAGCGTCAATAATAATCCTCCATCCATAGGTGCTAGAGAGCTGCATTTGTGCCCCCTTTCTACACATTGGACTATGAGGGACAGAGGGGCGGTGAGGGGACATCAGTCTGGCCAAGGCTCACTCAGGCTGAGCATGGGACCTTCTGCCCTTTCTATTCTGGGAACTCACAGCGGGGTTATGTTTAGGCTGTCTAAACTGAGCATTACTGCCATTGGTGGGGAATAAACATTTTATTCAGCACAGGGAGGCTGAGATTTGGGAGCCTGGCTCTGTTCTGAACAGGAGTGACAATGGAAACATTCAGTACTTATGCCAGGAAACATCATAAGATTCATTTGGTGTCAATAAAAGTATAAAAAATGTTTTGACAAAACCAGAATATTTGGTTGTTTGTTTTTTTTT